>CM019710.1:8190768-8570768 GCA_009760885.1 Achatina immaculata
AGAGAGAGCGTGAAATGTATTTCCAAATAGTGAAGAATTGGAGACGCAGGCCCGAACAATATTCTGCTCTGTCTTGTGTCACGCGACTTTCATCCTGTCTCCAGACATTTCACATCCGCCACTGCTACAAATTTTGCGTGTAAGAAACTTCTTTAGAACAGAAATAAGAAAACTTATGTTTTACTTGTAACCACACAGGCATACGTAATACAGGAGATAACTACATACTTGATAACATAACTATTCTTAATGTTCTGTGCATTCCTCAGAAAGAGAGAGAGAGAGTACTGACAGAGATAGAGAGAGAGAGAGGGTAAAGATAGAGTAATGATAGAGAAGGGTGAGGCAGGGGGAAAAGCGAGACAGAGAGATGGAGAAATAAAGAGAGAGGAGGATGAGAAAAGGAGAGAGACAGAGAGAGAATAAAGAGATAGGGGTGAGAAAGGGAGAGAGACAGAGAGAGAAAGGGAAAATAAAGAGAGAGAGAAGGATGAGAAAGGGAGAGAGACAGAGAGAGATAGAGAGAAAGGGGGATGAGAAAGTGAGAAAGATAGAGAGAGATAGAGAGGGGTGAGAAAGGGAGAGAGAGACAGAGAGAGATGAATAAAGAGAGAGAGGGGGATGAGAAAGGGAGAGAGACAGAGAGATAGAAAGAATAGAGAGAGAGGGGGATGAGAAAGGGAGAGAGACAGAGAGAGATGAAGAGAATAAAGAGAGAGGGGGTGAGAAAGGGAGATAGAGAGATAAGAGAGGGAAGGAGGTGAGAAATTGAGAAAGAGAGAATAAAGAGAGAGGAGAATGAAAAAGGGAGAGAGGCAGACAGAGAGAAAGAGAAAATAAAGAAAGAGAGGGAGATGAGAAAGGGAGAAGACAGAGAGTAGGAGAAAATAGAGAGAGAAGGGGATGAGAAAAGGAGAGAGACAGAGAGATATAGAGAGAATAAAGAGAGAGAGGGGATGGGAAAGGAAGAGAGACAGAGAGAGAATAAAGAGTGAGAGGGAGAATTAGAAAGGGAGAGAGGCAGGCAGAGATAGAGAAAATAGAGAGAGTGGTATGAGAAATGGAGAGAGAAACAGAGAGAGTAGAGAAAATAGAGAGCTGGGGATAAGAAAGGGAAAGAGACAGAGATAGAGAGAATAAAGAGAGAGAGGGAGATGAGAAAGGGAGAGAGATATAGAGATAGATAAAATAAAGAGATACAGGGGGATGAGAAAGGGAGAGAGAGAGAGTAAGAGTGAGAGAAAGAGTGAGTGAGAGAATGAGTGAGATTGAGAAAAAGGGATAGTGAGAGAGAGTGAGAGAAAGAGTGAGAATGAGAGAAAGGGAGAGTGAGAGAACGAACGAACATACTTTATTTTCAAAGAATTAAGAATTAGCAGGAAGGTCCAAAGAAAGAAAGAAAGAAAGAGAAAGAGTGAGAGAGAGATAAAGAGAGAGGGTGAGAGAGAAAAAGAAACAGATTAATACTGAACTTCATAGACTTTAAAAAGGCATTTGATAACATACACAGAGATTCATTGTGGAGAACTTTAAGTCTACATGGAATACCGTCTAATATTGTCAACATCTTTAAGGACTTATACAATGGATATGTTTGTGCAGTCAAGACAGAAGAAGGGATGAGCGAATGGTTCCAGATTGAAACAGGTGTGAAACAAGGATGTATACTGTCTCCTTTGCTTCTTCGAATAGCAACAGATTTCATAATGAAAAAAAATGCTGCACAGGTAACACAGGTATTGAATGGATACATGGGACCCAACTAGAATGTCTTGATTTTGCTGATGACATAACTCTAATAAGTAACAATGTGAATTCCAGGAAAGAAAAAACAGATAGCCTGTCTTCACTGGCTAGCAAATTAGGACTTGAAATTACCAAGGACAAAACAAAAATAATGAAAATTCCCATTAATCAAAATGTAAAAATACACGTAGAAGGGGCAGATACTGAAGAAGTCAATCAATTTGCATACCTTGACAGCTACATAGACCAGGATGGTGACACTAGAAAGGAAGTTAGAAATAGAACTGCAAAAGCACCATCGATCTTCAAGAATCTTGAGAACATATGGAATTCAAAAGTTCTAAGCACAAAAATCAAGTTAAGACTATTCAATTCAAATGTAATATCCACCCTCATTTATGCATGTGAAAGCTGGAAAACAACTACAGAAACAGAAAAAAAATTAGACTCTTTGAAAACAAATGCCTAAGGAAAATACTCGGAATCAAGTGGAATGAATTCAAGAACAATGCAGAGATAAGACAGATGACTGAACAACAACCAGTCTCATGGGTGATCAGGAAAAGGAGATGGACAAGTTGGTCACGTGATGAGAAGAAATGATCAGAGAATCCCAAAACAAGCTATCAAGTGGAACACAACAGGCCGAGGAAAAAGAGGCAGACCACGTGAAACTCTAAAGAGACATTGAGAGGCCAAATTAACAGACATAAAATCCCTTGATGAAGTTGAAAATCTCACCGAATACAGGAAAAATTGGCGAACTACCTTGCGAGCCCTGTGTGACGTTTAACGGCACGGGAAGGATATAAGATAACAAATACATGCGACGCTTATATCTATGTGGTTATAGGAAAGCATCACTTAACTACTACATTATTATATTTACCTCCCTTTTCAGGCTTCGGGCTAGGAATGATTTACCTCCCTTCTATCGTCAGCGTCGGCTTCTACTTCGACACAAAACGAGCCTTCGCCACGGGCCTTGCTGTATGTGGGTCAGGCCTGGGGACGTTCATCTTCCCCCCACTCAGCGAGTTCTTGTTGACCGAGTTCAGCTGGCAGGGGGGACTACTCATTATTGCTGGTATCATGCTTCAGGTGAGGTCCAGAGTGCGAACAGGCTGTTGTCAGACATCGACTTTGACCAGATCTGTTCCTGTCTTAAGAATGACACACAAGAACATCCAGCAAGAAAGTCCCACGCCAGATGCCAAGGGAGAACTTGAAAAGTATATTTTGTTTTATTTATATACACGTATATATTATGTGCCGTGCTTGGGTGAAGATCCTGCCCGATTAGGCGATCAGCGACCCATAGCTGATATGCTAGCGTCAAAGTTAGCGAACCATAGCTGACCAAGACCCTGTCCCACCTCTTTGTTGTACTCACAGCAACAGAGGTAGCCTGGCTAACAGGGCAGGGAACGCCACATGGTGGTGGAGTCTGCTAAAGAAGCATTTCACATTCCCCTGCTTTTTAGCTGTACTCCGGGACTGAAAAAGTTTCTGCTGTAACCCGCTTCTACACCGATACGGTGATGTGCCTCAATATCTTCACAGCATCGGCTGCAAAGAACACCAGCTCCCAGTTACAGGGAGATAGCACAAGACAATATTATGTGCTGTCTGGCAGACAGCGTTGGCCATCATGTTTCTCCATCTTGCGCGGTCCTTGGTGTTCCGGTCCATTCACATGCTTTTCTTCTTCCATGCCACTTGGTCAGTCCAAGTCAGTCCAAGTCAGTCCACGTCAGTCCAATTCAGTCCACTGAGATATTTTTCTCTTGGTCTTTCTCTCTTCTTTTCTTCCTTGAATTTTCCATACATTATTAGGTTTTCTTCTTCTTCTTCTGCTTGAAGAAGAAGAAGAGAGGAGAAGGAGAGGAGGAGAAAGAAGTAAAAGAAGAAGATGATGAATAAGATGAGAAGGAGAAAGAAGAAGAAGAAGAGGAGGAGAGGAGGAGGAGAAAGAAGTAAAAGAAAATGATGAAGAAGATGAGAAGGAGAAATAAGAAGAAGAGGAGAGGAGGAGGAGAAAGAAGTAGAAGAAGAAGATGATGAAGAAGATGAGAAGGAGAAAGAAGAAGAAGAAGATTCCTATGGCGAGCCCTTTAAACAGCCTCTTAAGAATTATAAAGAAATAATCAATTCCTTCTTGTTTGTTCTTTGCTTTGAGAAGTAAAATGTTAAACTAATGTGTCATTCATTCATTCATTGGTATGTCCCTTGCGGAACTTTGCCTCCCTAACAGCTTTCTTGAAGACCTCTCGGTTGTAAGCAAGATGCCCTGTTGCTGGTGCATCAACAATGTCTTGTTGCCATCTTCGCCTTAGTCTTCCTCTCTTTCTGTTCCCCTTCCAAGACTGTCTTCTCCAAACTCTCATGACTTAAGTTTACTTCTGTTTAATCTTCTTTACTAACCAACCTTCTTCAATATTAAATTCTTGTAGTAATGTATATGCTACAGAATTCTGGTTAGGTTTCAATAACATTGCAACGATTACGTGTATTATATATGTTTTATGTGGTTTTAGGGCTTATATCTTGTAATGTATCGCTAAAACTTAGGATTTATGTTGTTTCGCAGCGAAAAGGTCTATAACACTTAGGATTTATGTTGTTTCGCAGCGAAAAGGTCTATAAAGATTAGGATTTATGTTGTTTCGCAGCGAAAAGGTCTATAAAGATTAGGATTTATGTTGTTTCGCAGCGAAAAGGTCTATAACACTTAGGATTTATGTTGTTTCGCAAGGAAAAGCTCTATAAAACTTAGGATTTATGTTGTTTCGCAGCGAAAAGGTCTATAAAGCTTATGATCTATATTGTTTCACAGCAAAAAGGTCTCTTAGGATCTATATTGTTTCACAGCGAAAAGGTCTATAAAGTTTAGAATCTATATTGTTTTGCAACCGAAGGTCTATAAAGCTTAGGATTTATGTTGGTTTGTCATGAAAAGGTCTATGAAACTTAGGATCTATATTGTTTCTTTGCAACGAATAGGTCTAGAAAGCTTAGAATTTATATTGTTTTGTCATGAAAAGGTCTATAAAGCTTAGAATCTATATTGTTTCTTTGCGAAAAGGTCTATAAAGCATAGAATCTATATTGTTTCTTTGCGAAAAAGTCTATAAAGCTTACGATTTATATTGTTTCGCAGCGAAAAGGTCTATAAAACTTAGGACGTATGTTGTTTCGCAGCAAAATGGTCTGCAAAGCTTAGAACTTACGTTTTTTCGTCATGAAAAGATCTATAAAGCTCTTGATTTAAAAAAATATAGCCAGATGTAACCAGTGAATAAAATGATGAGAGCACGAAGTAGGAATGTTATAAAATCTTCTGAAATTTCTCATTAGGGATGTGTTTGTGGAACACTGATGCGACCTCTAGAAGCAAAACAATCACCTGGCAACTCTGAAAAAAATCACGGAAGCCAAACTTATCTGAACAGGTAAACAAAGTAGTGGATTGTCTTACACGGCATATCAGTCAGTCAGTCATTTGCGTGTCCCTTGCTGAACTTTGCCTCCCTAACAGCTCTCCTGTAGGCCTCTCCGTTAAAAGCAAGATGCCCTGCTGCTGATGTATACATTTGCAGATTATCAACTACGTCCTGCAGCCATCATCGCCTTGGTCTTCCTCTCTTTCTTTTTCTCATTATGTACCCTTCCAAGACAGTATTCTCTAAATTCTCACGACGTTTAATGTGTCCAAAATATTTACGTTTTCTCTGTTTAATCCTCTTTACTAGCCAGCCTTCTTCAATATTAAGTTCTTGTAATATGGATATATGTTGTATTCCTTTTTGTGTTCAGGATATTTGAAGAACTCTTCTGTATAATTTACATTCAAAGGCGTATATAGCTACAGTATATATATATATATATATATGGGTACATTTTTTTTATGAGCAACGTTAAGTCATTTTACGTGTCTGAGTGTTTCTACGACTTAAGTCTCAGTTTCTGCCTTTCTGTGACTTAGCCCTGGGCGATGAAAGTGTCACTAGTTCGTGCTGTATGACTCCATCTTTGTCGACTGTTTGTTTGTTTTTTTCCGCCCAGACAAATGCCAACTCTCCCTGGGAATGTGATTGTTTCTGCCACACTTAAACCGGTTTCTGGTGCAGTTTCTGTGTTTTGGCTGCTCTTTACACTTTCCAGGAAGCTGTTCAAACTGCTGGCCATAGGAATCTTCTTCTTCTTCTTCTGCTTCCTCTTCCTCCTCCTCATCCTCCTTCTCCTCCTCCTCCTTCTTCTTCTACTACCACTACTTCTACTGCTACTACTACTACTACTACTACTACTACTACTACTACTACTACTACTACTACTACTACTACTACTACTACTTCTTCTTCTTCCTCCTCTTCTTCTTCCACTTCTTCCTCCTCCTCCTCTTCTACTTCTTCTTCTTCCTCCTCTTCTTCTTCTTCTTTCTCTTCTTCTTTATCTCACTAAACTACTATTCTCTCTGACTTTATCTGCAGACATGCCAACTCCCAGGAACTGACGACCGGATTCTCTGACCTTGAACTGAGGGAGGCGGTTAATGTGGACACAAGTGGACAGATTTCTTCAGGTCGGTCTTCTTACTTTAAACCCTTGCCCAGAACAATTTGGTCATTAAACTCATACAGGCTACTCAGGTGCCTGGTTATCTTTATATAATTTAGAACTTTGACTGACAGTCTGATGATAAACAAGATGAATGACCTACAGTTTCCCTTAAACAGTTCTAATGAATACATGGGCAGCATATTTTATAAGAGCCGATGTTGAATTTTTTAAAGTTAAACTGAGAATGATTTTTTTAAAATCTGGCATTAAATTTCCAAAAGAGAACTCTTCAATAGAAAAAAAAACAAAGAAACAAATGCAAATGTCAGAATTTTTCCAGAACTTCCCTTATGCTATCTCCCTATAACTGCGAGCTGGTGTTCTTTGCAGCCGATGCTGTGAAGGTTTTGAGGCACATCATCGTATCGGTGTGGAAGCGTGTTATGGCAGCAAATTTTTCAGTCCTGGAGTACAGCTAAAAAAGAAAGGGGGTATGCAATGCTTCTTTAACAGACTCCACCACCTTGGAGACTATGGCGGTCCCTGCCCCGTTAGCCAGGCTAGGCCTGTTTCTGAAGGTACCAACAGAAAGGTGGGGCAGGGTGTTGGCCAGCTATGGGTTGCTAACCCTGACGCTAGCATATCAGTTATAGGTCGCTGATTGCCTCATAAGACAGCACCTTCACCCACTTTTCCAGAACTAAGAACAGAACAAAAAAGAACTTAGTGCAGATTTATCAATGTATCAAGAAATCTTCTGTTATATTCTGAACATCTCAGTGAGTGTTCACTTTGCCTGCATCATAATCTTCAGTTGTTAGTCTTAATCTTGGCTTACATGGGGGCCATGGAAATGTGGTTCATAAGAAGGATGTTGAAGGTACCATGGACAGCTAAGAAAACCAACGAAGAAGTCTTAAGAGAGGCTGGAGTTAAAAGGGAAATTAAACAAAGATCAGAGGCAGACAAGCGAGATTTGAAGGATATTTTCTGAGAAGAGGAAAATTGGAACACATTGTGGGAACTGGAAAAATTGATGGAAGAAGAGACAGAGAGAGAAGTTGGTGGATGGGCTGTCAGTGTGGCTAGGAAGAAAGTCTCTGGCGGATCTCATAATCAAGTCTAAAGATAGGGAATTGTGGAGAGAAATGATCGCCTTCGCCACACGGCACGGCATTTGATTGATTGATTGATTGATTACAACTGAAATATCATCTTCAGCTCCAATCTAGTTTATTACGTGAGAGTAAAGATGTAGAAGATTACACACATTTGGTAGTCTGAACCGAATAAGTCGAAAGACAAAATATAGTCAGTCAGTCATTTGCATGTCACTTGCGGAGCTTTGCCTCCCTAACAGCTCTCCTTTAGGCCTTTCCGTTGTAAGCAAGATTACCTTCTGCTGATGCATCCACTTACAGATCATCAACGATGTCCTGCAGCCATCTTCGCCTTGGTCTTCCTCTCTTTCGTTTTCCCATTATGTACCTTTCCAAGAAGTCTCTAATTTCTCATGACGTTTAATGTATCCAAAATATTTAAGTTTTCTTTGTTTCATCATCTTTACTAGCCATCCTTCAATATTACGTTCTTGTAGTATGGATATATAGAAATGTGTGCTTTGTGAATATATAAACTTGGCCCTCCCCTTCTCTTTTTTAAGATAATCTGATCATTCTTTTTTATGGTGGAGAAAGATTTCTGTGCTTGCATATGTCTCAATGATACAAACGTTTATACTGCACTCATCACTATCTTGAATTGTGTTAGGTAGCAGCCGTCAAGTCTCCCCACCAGAGAACGCTAAATCTGCTGATATGCCTGAGCACAGAATCACACACTCGCAGGACAGCTACACACCTGTTGCTACAACACTGGACCAGGGTCAACACACCCACAGCACAGACGTTGCTGCCGCCGACACGGGGATGGTGAGTACTGGACACGACTGATGTGTTATTTGGTAGTGTGTTGCTGCCGGTGACTTGAATAAGGGCAGTATCCACGTCGTTATCGAAGTATTTTTCATTGGCTCATCATCATCATGGGCTGTCATACTCCTCCAAAAATCTTGGTCATTGACATTTCTGAGTAACTCTGTCGCTGATGTCCTTCCATGACACAATGTCAGGCCTTCTAACAATCTGTTCTCTTCGTCGTCGTCTGCCTCTCTTGCCTTCAGTTTTGCCCATTGTTACGATGTTTCCCAGCTTCTCTCTTCTCATCACATGCCCCAAGAATGATGACTGCCTTTTCCTTGTCTTTGTTATTATACTACATTTTTCATTAGCTTGTCTCAAACAATGCTTATTAGGAACCACATCTCTGTGGTGCCTGCCAACAGTCCATGATTCACATCCGTGTAGCAAAGTAGGTTGAGTATAGCACTGTAATACTTTCTTTCTCACATTCAGTGGCAATCACTTAATGTTGGCTACTAGTAGACAGTTAACAGAGACTACACGTAAGCAGTCAGCGTGGCACTCATTTCTGTGATTTGTGCTTGAGTTACATACTTTTCTGCGAGCTTTGTGCTAAAAACAGAATGTTTCTTGGACCTGCACATGAGAAACATGTGTTCCTGTGACTCGTGCACGCGTTACACCTGTTTCTGTGAGCTACGTATAAACAAACGTTTCTGTGAGCTACGTATAAACAAACATGTCTCTATTACTTGCGTTTAAGCAACATGCAAGGTGTGTCCGGTAAGTTATGAGACTGATTCTGTCAAATTCCATTTGTTCAAGATATACTTACATATACTTAAAATTCGTCGAAGTAACATCCTTGAGCATCAATACACCGTTGGTTGCCAGCGGTTCTGCCACACGTCGTAGCTCGCCTGGAAGTCTTGAACCGGGATCTCCTTCAAAGTACTCGTCACGGCAGCTTGCACGTCATTAACAGTCCCAAAATGGTGGCCTTTCATGCTTGATTTGAGCCGGGGAAACAAAAAGAAGTCAGCCCTGGCCAAGTCCGGGTTGTAGGGAGGTTGGCACAACGTTGCCACGGTTTGTTTCGCTAGAAATTCTCTCACTAGCAGAGACGCATGGGTCGGCGCATTGTCGTGGTGAAGAACCCAAGTGTTGGCGATCTCCGAGCGGACGTGGGCGACTCTGTTCTTCATTCGGTTAAGCACTTCCACTTAAAATACTGTCTTGACCATTTGTCTGGGTGGTACAAACTCCTTATGGACAACACTTTTATAGTAAAAAAAAAACAGACAATGAGCATCGATTTCATCTTCGATATGCTCATTCGAGCCTTCTTTGGTCGAGGAGAATCGGTAGTTTGCCCCTCAGAGCTCTGTCTTTTCATCTCCGGACCGTACTCAAAGACCCACGTCTCATCACTGGTTATCACTTTCTCCAAAAGATCAGGTTCACTCCTCACACGATCAAAAAGCTCACGAGAAATCGACACACGGTTTTTTTCTTATGTTCGTCGCTCAAAACCTTAGGAACCACTTTGGCACAAATTTTCCGCATGTGCTGTTCTTTCGTGACGATCTCATGCACACTTAATTTTGGAAGTCCCACTTGATCTGCTATCATCTAAGACTCGGACATCGGTCAGGGTCCAAAATGGCTTTCATGTTATCAGCATTGTCGGAAGTGTGAGAAGTGGGCGCCCTGTGCGTTGTTCAACCTCGACGCTCTCTCTTCCTTCGTTGAACGTTTTGTGCCACTGAAATACTCGTGCTGTCTATAAAGCATCCTTCCTGTAGGCTTCCTGTATCATAGCAAGCATTTCGGTCGCGGATTTTTCAAGTTAAAACACAAAACTTAATGGCTGCTTTACATTCCTCTGCATCTTGATCGTTACGTGACGCTTAAACAGCTGTCCACTTCGCAAGCGATCCGCACTCTGTAAAAGCTCTTAGCCAAATGACGAGATATCAACCCTTTATCTAACGTCCTCCACTAACCTTCAGGCCCAGAGAATCCGCTCCCCGGCCCCGCTGATTGGCTGAATAAAGTAAGTCTCATTATTTACCGGACACACCTTGTATATGTCCCCGTAAGAATAGCATACGTTTTTTCATGACATGTCTCTATTACTTGCGTTTAAGCAACATGCAAGGTGTGTCCGGTAAGTTATGAGACTGATTCTGTCAAATTCCATTTGTTCAAGATATACTTACATATACTTAAAATTCGTCGAAGTAACATCCTTGAGCATCAATACACCGTTGGTTGCCAGCGGTTCTGCCACACGTCGTAGCTCGCCTGGAAGTCTTGAACCGGGATCTCCTTCAAAGTACTCGTCACGGCAGCTTGCACGTCATTAACAGTCCCAAAATGGTGGCCTTTCATGCTTGATTTGAGCCGGGGAAACAAAAAGAAGTCAGCCCTGGCCAAGTCCGGGTTGTAGGGAGGTTGGCACAACGTTGCCACGGTTTGTTTCGCTAGAAATTCTCTCACTAGCAGAGACGCATGGGTCGGCGCATTGTCGTGGTGAAGAACCCAAGTGTTGGCGATCTCCGAGCGGACGTGGGCGACTCTGTTCTTCATTCGGTTAAGCACTTCCACTTAAAATACTGTCTTGACCATTTGTCTGGGTGGTACAAACTCCTTATGGACAACACTTTTATAGTAAAAAAAAAACAGACAATGAGCATCGATTTCATCTTCGATATGCTCATTCGAGCCTTCTTTGGTCGAGGAGAATCGGTAGTTTGCCCCTCAGAGCTCTGTCTTTTCATCTCCGGACCGTACTCAAAGACCCACGTCTCATCACTGGTTATCACTTTCTCCAAAAGATCAGGTTCACTCCTCACACGATCAAAAAGCTCACGAGAAATCGACACACGGTTTTTTTCTTATGTTCGTCGCTCAAAACCTTAGGAACCACTTTGGCACAAATTTTCCGCATGTGCTGTTCTTTCGTGACGATCTCATGCACACTTAATTTTGGAAGTCCCACTTGATCTGCTATCATCTAAGACTCGGACATCGGTCAGGGTCCAAAATGGCTTTCATGTTATCAGCATTGTCGGAAGTGTGAGAAGTGGGCGCCCTGTGCGTTGTTCAACCTCGACGCTCTCTCTTCCTTCGTTGAACGTTTTGTGCCACTGAAATACTCGTGCTGTCTATAAAGCATCCTTCCTGTAGGCTTCCTGTATCATAGCAAGCATTTCGGTCGCGGATTTTTCAAGTTAAAACACAAAACTTAATGGCTGCTTTACATTCCTCTGCATCTTGATCGTTACGTGACGCTTAAACAGCTGTCCACTTCGCAAGCGATCCGCACTCTGTAAAAGCTCTTAGCCAAATGACGAGATATCAACCCTTTATCTAACGTCCTCCACTAACCTTCAGGCCCAGAGAATCCGCTCCCCGGCCCCGCTGATTGGCTGAATAAAGTAAGTCTCATTATTTACCGGACACACCTTGTATATGTCCCCGTAAGAATAGCATACGTTTTTTCATGACATGGCTCTATTTTAGGTTAAAAACTTGTTCTCAAAAATGTCTGACAGGACATGGTTCACAGATTCTACCAAGAACTGATCAAAGATGCACCTCAGAATGCAGCGCCTGAATTTTCTCCCTTGTTGGAAGTTGCTTCCCCTGTCATACGTCCAGGAGTTGGTCCTACCGGAAGCTCGAGGTCACTGCACGTCTCCAAGCAAGACCTGGCGCGACCTCTGTACCGGAAGGATATCTTCTACAGCGGAAGTGTTTCAAATATCCCAGAATACCGTTCGCAGCCAACCATGAAGAGCTACATCGCAAGCGTGACAAAGATACCGGGAGAGATGGAGTTGTTGGGCGAGTCGTATTCTAAGACATTCATCAACAGATGTTGTAGCTGCCTGCCAAAGCCGGCCCAGGATATTCTCGCTGAGATGTTGGACATGTCGGTACTGAGAGATGTTAGTTTTATGTTGATTTTGGTTGGGAACTTCACGGCTTTCCTGGGCATGTATGTCCCGTTTGTTTTTCTAGTGGACAGAGCCATTTTACTGGGACTTCCGCGATCACAGGCCACGTTCCTCATCTCCGTCATTGGTGAGTTCTTTTTATGTTATCCTTTCTCATCTCCGTCATTGGTGAGTTCTTCTTATGTTATCCTTTCTCACCTTCACCATTGGTGAGTTCTTCTTTTGTTATCCTTTCTCACCGTCACCATTGGTGAGTTCTTCTTATGTTATCCTGTCTTACTTTCATCATTGGTGAGTTCTTCTTATGTTATCATTTTTCACTTCCACCATTGGTGAGTTATTCATTCATATTTCTTTCTGATCTCTGTTATTAGTGAAGGTTTTTAAACATTATTTTGTTATCTTCATATTGCTTTTAGTGCTCCAACGGTAAGCTACCCACACTCTATTGTCGCAATGTTACAATTTTGCTCCAAGTATTGATATCAAGTCTCTGAATGGATATAGATAGTTTAAGATATCCCAGGTTCATTTACGTTTGAAAAGACAACAGATGCTAGAACAAATCAGCCAAGTCCAATTCTGACAGTACACACAGGACATTTACTAGGTGGAACTTGAGGATGGTGACTTGATGAGTAGAAGATGTATCATGTGACATATCAAAACATACGTCTTCAGTTCAGTCATTTAAGTGCCCGAACATAGAACTGAGGGAGTCATATAAACAGTCGAAAATCTTTAAGACACAACGCCTACACGGTTCACTACGACACAAAATACATGGCAGGCGCCATTAGTCACACACATTCATCTGGCTCAAGTATCCATCTCTCTCTCTCAAATCTCACACACATTCATCTGGCTCAAGTATCCATCTCTCTCTCTCAAATCTCACACACAACCATCTGGCTCAAATATCTATCTATCTCTTTCTCTCAAATCTCACATACAACCATCTGGCTCAAATATCTCTCTCTTTCTATCTCAGATCTCACACACATCCATCTGGCTCAAATATCTCTCTCTCTCTCTCTCTCTCTCTCAAATCTCACACACATCCATCTGGCTCAAATATCTATTCATCTCTTTCTCAAATCTCACACACATCCATCTGGATCAATTATCCACCTGTCTCTCTCAAATCTCACACACATACATCTGGATGAAGTATCCATCGGTATTTCCCAAATATCACATACATCCATCTGGCTCAAGTATCCATCTCTCTCTCAAATCTCATACACATCCATCTGGATCAAGTATCCATGTGTCTCTCCCAAATCTCATACACATCCATCTGGTTCAAGTATCCTTTGGTATCTCCCAAATATCACACACATCTATATGGCTCAATTATCCACCTGTCTCTTTCAAATCTTACACACAACCATCTGGCTCAAGTGTCCATCAGTCTTTCCCAGATTTTACACACATCCATCTGGATCAGTTGTCCATCAGTATGTTCCAAATCTCACATATATCCATCTGACTCAAGAATCCATATATATATCTCAAATCTCACACACAACCATCTTTCTCAAGTATCCATCTCTCTCTCAAATGTCACACACAACCATCTGGCTCAAATATCTATCTATCTCTCTCTTTCTCAAATCTCACACACAACCATCTGGCTCAAGTATCCATCTCTCTCTCAAATGTCACACACAACCATCTGGCTCAAATATCTATCTAAATCTCTCTTTCTCAAATCTCACACACAACCATCTGGCTCAAGTATCCATCTCTCTCTCTCAAATGTCACACACAACCATCTGGCTCAAATATCTATCTATCTCTTTCTCTCAAATCTCACATACAACCATCTGGCTCAAATATCTCTCTCTTTCTATCTCAGATCTCACACACATCCATCTGGCTCAAATATCTCTCTCTCTCTCTCTCTCTCTCTCAAATCTCACACACATCCATCTGGCTCAAATATCTATTCATCTCTTTCTCAAATCTCACACACATCCATCTGGATCAATTATCCACCTGTCTCTCTCAAATCTCACACACATACATCTGGATGAAGTATCCATCGGTATTTCCCAAATATCACATACATCCATCTGGCTCATTTATCCATCTGTCTCTCTCAAATCTCATACACATCCATCTGGATCAAGTATCCATGTGTCTCTCCCAAATCTCATACACATCCATCTGGTTCAAGTATCCTTTGGTATCTCCCAAATATCACACACATCTATATGGCTCAATTATCCACCTGTCTCTTTCAAATCTTACACACAACCATCTGGCTCAAGTGTCCATCAGTCTTTCCCAGATTTTACACACATCCATCTGGATCAGTTGTCCATCAGTATGTTCCAAATCTCACATATATCCATCTGACTCAAGAATCCATCTGTCTGTCCCAAATATCACACACATCCATCTGGCTCAAATATTTCTCTCTCTCTCTCTCTCTCTCTCTCTCTCTCTTATCTCACACACATCTATCTGGCTCAGGTATCCACCTGTCTCTCCCAAATCTCACACACACCCATCTGACTCAAGTATACATCTGTCTCTCTCAAGTATCACACATATCCATCTGGCTCAAGTGTCCATGGATCTCTCCCAGACCTCACACACATCGAACCAATAGTCAAGTTTTCCAGGACGTTCGCGTGCCTTCCTCTATGGTGCTCACCCAGAGTCAAGAAAAAATAGAGTACCAGAGTTAACGCTCTGGGAAGGAAGAGGAATGACACCGCGAGCTACAGAGTTATGGGTTGCCGTATGCAGTGACGCTGGATGACACGTGCCTTCCGTTTTACAGACTACGCCCAGTCAATCAGATAAAAGGACTCCTTTAAGAACAACTCGAATGTAAACACAGAATCATGGGCGTCGACAGAAAAAACATCAATGGGGTTGACACCCAAATCCAAAATACAGTGCTTTAGCGTGTGTGTGTGTGTTTTTTTTGTACGTCCATTACTTATGGCTTTTCACTGTGATATTCTTTATCAAATATTCACTCACAATTTAGTGACTTTAAAAACACAGCGCACATTCTGTTCCCCCCCTCCCTCCCAAAATCTCTTCGTAGCAGCAGAGAAAACGTCTGCTTTAAAAAAAGTGACTAACGAATGACATTGACATCAAGATGCTGTTCTGACACATCTCTCACCGACCCATACCTAACGTGCCAGCGTCTAGGGTTGACAACCCATAGCTAACATGCCAGCGTCTAGGGTTAACAACCCATAGCTAACATGTCAGCGTCTAGGGTTAACAACCCATAGCTAACATGTCACTGTCTAGGATTAACAACCCATAGGTAACATGCCAGCGTCTAGGGTTAACAACCCATAGCTAACATGTCACTGTCTAGGGTTAACAACCCATAGCTAACATGCCACTGTCTAGGGTTAACAACCCATAGCTAACATGTCACTGTCTAGGGTTAACAACCCATAGCTAACATGTCACTGTATAGGGTTAACAACCCATAGCTAACATGTCACTGTCTAGGGTTAACAACCCATAGCTAACATGTCACTGTCTAGGGTTAACAACCCATAGGTAACATGCCAGCATCTAGGGTTAACAACCCATAGCTAACATGTCACTGTCTAGGGTTAACAACCCATAGCTAACATGTCACTGTCTAGGGTTAACAACCCATAGCTAACATGTCACTGTCTAGGGTTAACAACCCATAGCTAACATGCCAGTGTCTAGGGTCGACGAATCATAGCTGACCAAAACCCTATCCCACCTCTTCATTGGTGTTCTCAGTAACGAGCTCAGCCTGGGTTAACCGGATAAGAACGGCTAAATTGTTTTTTTTTTTTGGTGCCTCTGTAATATTAAAACAGACAGTTTATAAAGTCTCTACTTCACCAATCTAGTGTCTGTACAGCGAAGCGGCCAGAGTAGTAGTCTCTTAGGAATGTAGCTAAGTGGTTAAGGAATTAGTCTCTTAGGAATGTAGCTAAGTGGTTAAGGAACTAGTCTCTTAGGAATGTAGATAAGTGGTTAAGGAACTAGTCTCTTAGGAATGTAGCTCTTAGGAATGTAACTAAGTGGTTAAGGAACTAGTCTCTTAGGAATGTAGCTAAGTGGTTAAGGAACTAGTATCTTAGGAATGTAGATAAGTGATTAAGGAACTAGTCTCCTAGGAATGTAGCTAAGTGATTAAGGAACTAGTCTCTTAGGAATGTAGCTAAGTGATTAAGGAACTAGTCTCTTAGGAATGTAGCTAAATGGTTAAGGAACTAGTCTCTTAGGAATGTAGCTAAGTGATTAAAGAGCTGGTCTCTTAGGAATGTAGCGAAGTAGTTAGAGCACCAGCGTCTAACTGAAAGGTCGGTTATTCAACTCCAAAGCAAAGTGCTCAAGCCACCCTGCTATCCAGGTGGCTCTAATGTGATGATGCCTACGTCATCATGTCACCTGCAAACAGGTAAACAGGTAAAGACAGATAAGGCCACTAACATCATATCTCTCAGATGCCTAGATAACTTGACTGGGTCATCTTTACCTTCTAGTTAAGCGAAGAAAAAAAAAGTACTGATGAGTCTTTCCATGTTCCAACAAAATACCATTTATACCATCAGTCTGCTCTATTGTAGTTTGACTATATCTTTTCTTTCTTTCTTTCTTTCTTTCTTTCTTTCTTTCTTTGTTTCTTTTTCGTTTTAGTTTGTTTGTTTGTTTATTTCTTCCTGTGCTTTTCCTTTTCTTTCTTTCTTCTTTTTGTTTGTTTGTTTGTTTCTTTCTTTCTTGTTCTTTCTTTTTTGTTTGTTTTTGTTGTTTCTTTTTCATTTCTTTTTTCTTTGTTTCTTTGTTTATTGGTTTTTTTCCTTTCTTGTGTGTTTGTATATTTGTTTTTCTTTTTTTTTGTTTCTTCCTTTCTTTATTTGTTTCTTGCTTTGTTTTCCCTTCCTTTCTTTCTTTTTTCAGGTATATCAAACACAGCGGTACGTATAGTGATTGGCAAGGTGGCTGATCTTCACATCGTGGACAGTCTAGTGATCACATACATCTCTTTAATCATCATGGGCGTAGCCACGGGCGTCGTACCTTTCTGTAACACATACCCCACCCTCACAGTCGCCGCCGCCTTGTTTGGACTAGGGATGGGTAAGTCCCGAGTCCTTCAGTTTCTGACGGTTTAACTGAGTTTGACGGTTTAACCATGTTCAAGCTTTTAAATCTGATTGCTTAACCGAGCCTGTCAATCAGTCAGTGCCCGTAGCCTCTCTCCTGGAGGAGGGAACTGTCATGCCTGGAGCATAGGTTACGAAGAGTTACTAGTCCTGGAGCATAGGTCACGAAGCCTTCCAGCCATTTCTATCTTTGCCTTGCCCTCCAAGTCATTCCATGTGAGCCCTTCTGCTCATAGAACCTTTACTGTAACCATTCTCCATGTATTCTTTAGTCTTCCCCATTTTTATTTCCCTTGATGATTCTATGTCAAAGTCTGTCTAGCTATACTGTCTCTCTTCTTCCCAGTATGAATCTAATCCACCTCCATTTTATAGTTGTGATTTGTGGCAAGGAAGGGGATCAGGAGATCATATATTCAATCTAAGATTAATAATAGAGAAATGCAGAGAGTTTAATGTGAATCTATATTTATCCTTTATAGACTACTCAAAGGCATTTGATTGTGTACAACACCAGAAACTTTGGGAAATAATGGAAAAAATGGGATTTCCAACACATTTGATACAATTAACATCACTGCTGTATCTAGACCAACAAGCAGCAGTAAGAATAAATGGTGAAACAACAACTTGGTTTGACATAAAACAAGGTGTATAATGTCGCCTTACTTATTTAACTTGTATACTGAAAATATAATTAGGAATGTTAGAGAAGATGCAGACAAGTAATATTACGAGGCCATAACAATTGGAGGTTATGAAATGCCAGAGATTAGATATGCTGATGACACAGTATTACTGTCCACAACACAAAAAGGAATGGAAAAACGAATTATGTCAGTCCGTAAGAACAGCGAAGAGCAAAGCCTCCATCTTAATGCAAAGAGAACTAAATTGATAACTACTGACAAAACAAACAAGGCAGTTGAATTATGCATCAATGAAGAAAAAAAAAGTACTGATGAGTCTTTCCATGTTCCAACAAAATACCATTTATACCATCAGTTGCTCTATTGTAGTTTGACTATATCTTTTCTTTCTTTCTTTTTCTTTCTTCTTTCTTTCTTTCTTTCTTTGTTTCTTTTCGTTTTAGTTTGTTTGTTGTTTATTTCTTCCTGTGCTTTTCCTTTTCTTTCTTTCTTCTTTTTGTTTGTTTGTTTGTTTCTTTCTTTCTTGTTCTTTCTTTTTTGTTTGTTTGTTGTTTCTTTTTCATTTCTTTTTTCTTTGTTTCTTTGTTTATTGGTTTTTTTCCTTTCTGTGTGTTTGTATATTTGTTTTTCTTTTTTTTTGTTTCTTCCTTTCTTTATTTGTTTCTTGCTTTGTTTTCCCTTCCTTTCTTTCTTTTTTCAGGTATATCAAACACAGCGGTACGTATAGTGATTGGCAAGGTGGCTGATCTTCACATCGTGGACAGTCTAGTGATCACATACATCTCTTTAATCATCATGGGCGTAGCCACGGGCGTCGTACCTTTCTGTAACACATACCCCACCCTCACAGTCGCCGCCGCCTTGTTTGGACTAGGGATGGGTAAGTCCCGAGTCCTTCAGTTTCTGACGGTTTAACTGAGTTTGACGGTTTAACCATGTTCAAGCTTTTAAATCTGATTGCTTAACCGAGCCTGTCAATCAGTCAGTGCCCGTAGCCTCTCTCCTGGAGGAGGGAACTGTCATGCCTGGAGCATAGGTTACGAAGAGTTACTAGTCCTGGAGCATAGGTCACGAAGCCTTCCAGCCATTTCTATCTTTGCCTTGCCCTCCAAGTCATTCCATGTGAGCCCTTCTGCTCATAGAACCTTTACTGTAACCATTCTCCATGTATTCTTTAGTCTTCCCCATTTTTATTTCCCTTGATGATTCTATGTCAAAGTCTGTCTAGCTATACTGTCTCTCTTCTTCCCAGTATGAATCTAATCCACCTCCATTTTATAGTTGTGATTTGTGGCAAGGAAGGGGATCAGGAGATCATATATTCAATCTAAGATTAATAATAGAGAAATGCAGAGAGTTTAATGTGAATCTATATTATCCTTTATAGACTACTCAAAGGCATTTGATTGTGTACAACACCAGAAACTTTGGGAAATAATGGAAAAAATGGGATTTCCAACACATTTGATACAATTAACATCACTGCTGTATCTAGACCAACAAGCAGCAGTAAGAATAAATGGTGAAACAACAACTTGGTTTGACATAAAACAAGGTGTATAATGTCGCCTTACTTATTTAACTTGTATACTGAAAATATAATTAGGAATGTTAGAGAAGATGCAGACAAGTAATATTACGAGGCCATAACAATTGGAGGTTATGAAATGCCAGAGATTAGATATGCTGATGACACAGTATTACTGTCCACAACACAAAAAGGAATGGAAAAACGAATTATGTCAGTCCGTAAGAACAGCGAAGAGCAAAGCCTCCATCTTAATGCAAAGAGAACTAAATTGATAACTACTGACAAAACAAACAAGGCAGTTGAATTATGCATCAATGAGGAAAAACTGGAAGAAGTGGAGAGTTTTGAATTTCTTGGATCACTACTAACTAATAATGGAGATACAATGACAGAAATTAAAAGGAGGACATCTATCGCTCTTCAGAAAGTAAAACAACTAAAGAATCTGCGAAGAGGAACAGACAGAACTACAAAAATAAGATTTTTAAGGGCATGCATTTTTCCCATCGCAACATATGCCTGTGAGACCTGGACACTTAACAAAACAGCTGAGAAATACATAAATGCCTTTGAATGTAAATGCTATAGAAGAGTTCTGCAAATATCATGGACACAAAAAGAACAAATATATCCATACTACAAGAACTTAATACTGAGGAAGGCTGGCTAGTAGAGAGTATTAAACAGAGAAAACTTAAATATTTTGGACACATTAAACGTCATGATAATCTAGAGAAGACTGTCTTGGAAATGGATGCGTCAGCAGCAGGCCATCTTACTCACAACCGAGAGGCCTACAGGAGTGCTGTTAGGGAAGCAAAGTTCCGCAAGGGACATGCAAATGAATGAATGAATGATGTGTACATTGACTGGTTCTTGTTCTGTGTTGTCTCAAAATCTCCTCATTCCTTATCTTGTCCTTCCATTTAATCTTTACTTGATCAGGATGATCTAGTAAATTAGTTTACGAAGAATTAGAAAAATATTTTGGCCAAACACCATAAGAAATAACATCTTGTTGGCAGAAATGCAAATGAAACCACTGACAGCAATTATTGAGGAAAGACGCTGGCGATGGTTGGGATATGTGTTCCGAATGTTTCTTCCTTTCTTTATTTGTTTCTTGCTTTGTTTTCCCTTCCTTTCTTTCTTTTTTCAGGTATATCAAACACAGCGGTACGTATAGTGATTGGCAAGGTGGCTGATCTTCACATCGTGGACAGTCTAGTGATCACATACATCTCTTTAATCATCATGGGCGTAGCCACGGGCGTCGTACCTTTCTGTAACACATACCCCACCCTCACAGTCGCCGCCGCCTTGTTTGGACTAGGGATGGGTAAGTCCCGAGTCCTTCAGTTTCTGACGGTTTAACTGAGTTTGACGGTTTAACCATGTTCAAGCTTTTAAATCTGATTGCTTAACCGAGCCTGTCAATCAGTCAGTGCCCGTAGCCTCTCTCCTGGAGGAGGGAACTGTCATGCCTGGAGCATAGGTTACGAAGAGTTACTAGTCCTGGAGCATAGGTCACGAAGCCTTCCAGCCATTTCTATCTTTGCCTTGCCCTCCAAGTCATTCCATGTGAGCCCTTCTGCTCATAGAACCTTTACTGTAACCATTCTCCATGTATTCTTTAGTCTTCCCCATTTTTATTTCCCTTGATGATTCTATGTCAAAGTCTGTCTAGCTATACTGTCTCTCTTCTTCCCAGTATGAATCTAATCCACCTCCATTTTATAGTTGTGATTTGTGGCAAGGAAGGGGATCAGGAGATCATATATTCAATCTAAGATTAATAATAGAGAAATGCAGAGAGTTTAATGTGAATCTATATTTATCCTTTATAGACTACTCAAAGGCATTTGATTGTGTACAACACCAGAAACTTTGGGAAATAATGGAAAAAATGGGATTTCCAACACATTTGATACAATTAACATCACTGCTGTATCTAGACCAACAAGCAGCAGTAAGAATAAATGGTGAAACAACAACTTGGTTTGACATAAAACAAGGTGTATAATGTCGCCTTACTTATTTAACTTGTATACTGAAAATATAATTAGGAATGTTAGAGAAGATGCAGACAAGTAATATTACGAGGCCATAACAATTGGAGGTTATGAAATGCCAGAGATTAGATATGCTGATGACACAGTATTACTGTCCACAACACAAAAAGGAATGGAAAAACGAATTATGTCAGTCCGTAAGAACAGCGAAGAGCAAAGCCTCCATCTTAATGCAAAGAGAACTAAATTGATAACTACTGACAAAACAAACAAGGCAGTTGAATTATGCATCAATGAGGAAAAACTGGAAGAAGTGGAGAGTTTTGAATTTCTTGGATCACTACTAACTAATAATGGAGATACAATGACAGAAATTAAAAGGAGGACATCTATCGCTCTTCAGAAAGTAAAACAACTAAAGAATCTGCGAAGAGGAACAGACAGAACTACAAAAATAAGATTTTTAAGGGCATGCATTTTTCCCATCGCAACATATGCCTGTGAGACCTGGACACTTAACAAAACAGCTGAGAAATACATAAATGCCTTTGAATGTAAATGCTATAGAAGAGTTCTGCAAATATCATGGACACAAAAAGAACAAATATATCCATACTACAAGAACTTAATACTGAGGAAGGCTGGCTAGTAGAGAGTATTAAACAGAGAAAACTTAAATATTTTGGACACATTAAACGTCATGATAATCTAGAGAAGACTGTCTTGGAAATGGATGCGTCAGCAGCAGGCCATCTTACTCACAACCGAGAGGCCTACAGGAGTGCTGTTAGGGAAGCAAAGTTCCGCAAGGGACATGCAAATGAATGAATGAATGATGTGTACATTGACTGGTTCTTGTTCTGTGTTGTCTCAAAATCTCCTCATTCCTTATCTTGTCCTTCCATTTAATCTTTACTTGATCAGGATGATCTAGTAAATTAGTTTACGAAGAATTAGAAAAATATTTTGGCCAAACACCATAAGAAATAACATCTTGTTGGCAGAAATGCAAATGAAACCACTGACAGCAATTATTGAGGAAAGACGCTGGCGATGGTTGGGATATGTGTTCCGAATGACTGACAACTCACTACCAAAAATAGCACTAAGATGGACACCACAGAGGAACAAAAGTAAGGGTAGACCAAAAGAGACATGGAGAAGAACAACAGAGAGGATGTTGAACAATAGAGGGCTCACCTGGGCAAGAACAGAAAAAAGGCAAAGGACAGGCATTTGTGGAAAACCTTTGCGGAAGCCCCGTGTGCCCTGGGCACTTAAGGTTCAGAGAGAGAGAGAGAGAGAGAGATCAGGATGGTTCAATCAAGAATCTTTAGACTAGTCTGGCTAACCAGTATGTAACCCTACATCTTTACTGCATCATCATCAACATGTGACGTGTCCTTTCCATAACGTTGTCCCTCGCACAGCCTCCCTGAATACAATACGGTCTTGCACAAGTTGACCGGCGTCTCGCGGTGACATACTCAGAATTTCCATGATGTCCTGAGTCCATCTTTGGCGAGGTCGTCCCTTTTCTCTTTTTCTGGACACTATGCCTTCTACTACCAACCTCTCCAAGCTGTTGTGTTGCTTAATGTGGCCGAAATATCTCAGCTTTCCAAATTTAGTGATGTTAACGAGCGAGTTTTCTGCGACATCTAATCCCATCAATATCTCTTTATTTGATGTTCGTTCTATCCATGATATTCTAATGGATCTTATGTAACATTTCAAATGCTGTTATTCTCTTTACTAGTGATTTTTTAAATGTCCTCACTGCATTGGCTGCAAAAAACACCAGCTCGGAGTTCTAGGTAAATAGAAGAAGAAGAAGAAGAAGATCGCAAGACGTCATCTACAATCAACTGTTAACACTCACCTTTATCTCTCAGTCATAAATCTTATGCTTCTATTCATCATTAACATTATGCTGTCAATTCTTTAAACAGCCCCGCTGTATATGCAATGTCATCATCTGTTAACAGCCGCCGTCATTTCTCTATCATCGTTCTGTTAACAGCCGCCCTCATTTCTCTATCATTGTTCTGTTAACAGCCGCCTTCATCTCTCTGTTATTTGTTAACAGCCTTTATCTGTCTGTCATATTCTGTTAAAAAACTTTATCCCCCTGTCATCATGTGTTAACAGTCGCCTTCATGTACCTGTCATTTGTTGACAGACTTTATCTCCCTATCATCGTCTGTTAACAATCTATATCCCTCTGTCATCATTTGTTAACAGCCGCCTTCATCTCCCTGTCATCAATCATCATCTGTGACCGCATGGGACTGGAGAAACTAACCAACGCCTTCGGTATCCTGACCCTCGTTAGAGGCACTGCTGGGATCTTGGGCCCGCCCTTAGCTGGTAGGTAAACACGGTTATCTCCCTTCACTGTTTAGTGAAACCAAGCTGTTTACTTTAAAAAAAATGTGTCGCTGTTTATGTTGTTATTTCCCTTTGAGTTTTGTTTTCTTTTAGTATCGTCCGTGGTGTTGACTTTTCGATTATTATTATTATTATTATTATATGCTTGCGTCGTTTATTATACTTTCAGTTATGTAACGTATTTCAAGTTGTTTTTAATAGTTTGCAAGTTGTGTTCCTCTTGTTATTATGTGAATACCTCTTGTTATTATGTGAATTCCTCTTGTTATTATGTGAACTCCTCTTGTTATTATGTGAATACCTCTTGTTGTTACGTGAATTCTTCTTCCTTGATTTCACTGATGTTCTATACAGCGCTAAGTGTCTTGTTTTATTTTCAAACATACTTGGTTTTGTCATTGTTTCCTCGAACAAAAATACAGACACTAGAGCAGGGATTCTCAAAGTTGGCTACACAACTTTCCTCATCCCCATCTTGCTGTCGCAGCAGTGGTGGTAAGACCCAAAGGACGGTGATGGAAGAGAGAACTGCACGGTCATTAGAACCAACTGAACAAAAGGGCCCTAAGGATTCGATTCATGCTTTGTTGCGAATTTCCATAAGTTTGATGCAAGAGGAAAAATGAATTAGATACGTTGTCTTCAATGGCTAATAAAATAGGACTTGAAATTAACAAGGACAAAACGCAAATATATTTAGAAGGAATCAATCTGTCATTTGCATGTCCCTTGCGGAACTTTGCCTCCCTAACAGCTCTCCTGCAGGCCTCTCGGTTGTAAGCAAGATGGCCTGCTGCTGATGCATCCATCTGCAGATTATCAATGATGTCTTGCAGCCGTCTTCGCTTTGGTCTTCCTCTCTTTCTTTTTCCCATTATGTACCCTTCCAAGACGGTCTTCTGTAAATTATCATGACGTTTAATATGTCAAAAATATTTAAGTTTTCTCTATGTAATCCTCATTACTAGCCAACCTTTTTCGATATTAAGTTCTTGTAGTATGGATATTTTGTTCTTTTATGTGCCCATATTTTAAGAACTCTTCTGTAGCATTTACATTCAAAGGCATTTATTTAGAAGCAGCAGCTGTTAAAAAAATAAACCATTCTGCGTACCCCGGCAGCTTTATAGATCAGGAGGTGACACCAGAAAAGAAGTTAGAAAGGCAGCATTGTCCTTTTAAAAAATCTTGAGAAAATAAAGCAATCAAAAGTTACACGCACGAGAACCAAGTTAAGATTATTCAACTCACAAGTAATATCCACACTTATTTATGCGTGCGAAAGCTGGGAAACATCTAAAGAAATAAACAATAAATCAACAAGCATTAGAAAACAAATGTCTAAGGAAACTATTCTGTATATATTGGAACGAATTCAAGAACAGCGCAGAAATAAGGAAGACAAGCACAAAACAGTCTGTCTCGTCAGAGATCAATAAAAAGAGATTGACTACATCGGCCACTTAGTGAGAAGAAACAACCAGAGAGTCCCAAAAATACGCTATGAAATGGGACAGAACAGGACAAAGAAAAAAAGAGGTCGAGCAAGTGAAATTCTGAACAGACGTTTTTGAGAGAGGCTAAATTAGTGGACATAACATTCCTTGGGAAAGTCGAAAAATTCGTCGAAAACAGAAAAAAAAAACTTGGCGAACTACCCATGCGAGCCCTATGTGACATTTAACGGCACGGGAAGGATGTAAGATGTAAGATATTCAATATGGAAGACAAGGTGGCGGAAGCTCAAAAGTTTTGGAACCACTTTGCTAGAATGATGGCATGGATTATCGGTCTCCCACGAATCAAGAGCTTGCAGGGACCCTCAGACCTAATTCTTCTCCTAATAGTAGTCTTGTGTGTACTTTTAGCCTGGGTCATATGCAGGACACATCTGGCCATAGTATAATGTGTACTTTTAGCCTGGGTCGTATGTGGGACACATCTGGCCCAAGTATAATGTGTACTTTTAGCCTGGGTCATATGTAGGATATGATATATATCTTCACATGCATAAATGAGGGTGGATATTATGCATGTGAAGATATAGATATCATCCATCTTTCTCATTTATGCATGTGAAAGCTGGAAAACAACTAAAGAAATAGAAAAGAAATTAGACTCTTTTGAAAACAAATGCCTAAGGAAAATACTCGGCATCAAGTGGAATGAATTCAAGAACAATGCAGAGATAAGACAGATGACTGAACAACAACCAGTCTCATGGGTGATCAGGAAAAGGAGATGGACATATGTTGGTCACTTGATGAGAAGAAATGATCAGAGAATCCCAAAACAAGCTATCAAGTGGAACACAACAGGCCGAAGAAAAAGAGGCAGACCGCGTGAAACTCTGAAGAGGACATTATTAAGAGAGGCCAAGTTAACAGGCATAAAATCCTTTGATGAGGTTGAAAGACTCGCCGAAGACAGGAAAAATTGGCGAACTACTTTGCGAGCTCTATGTGACGTTTAACGGCACGGGAAGGATATAAGATATAAGAAGATATATATCTGGTCTAAGTATAATGTGTACTTTTAGCCTGGGTCATATGTAGGATATGATATATATCTGGTCCAAGTAACAGCCGAGTCACGAGCTACATGAGCCTGCCCTGGATTTTCAAGCCAGCCACTGTAATCCACTCCTGATCCTACACAGTTCTTCTACTTCAGTATCAGCTCTGGCAGGATAGGATAATCGTTCAGCATCAACGTGGTTTCAACATGGAATAAGAGAACAGTTTGAAAATCGACATTTTGAAACGTCTGCAACGAAAATGAAACAGCCCATGCTCAAGTGTTTCCTGGACATGTTCAGTCCATTCATCTTCCTGCCATTAAGAAAGTCATCCATCTTTCTGCCATCAGGAATGTCATTTATCTTCCTACCATCAGGAAAGTCATCCATCATTCTGCTACTAGGAAAGTAATCAATCTTTCTGCCATTAGGAAAGTCATCCATATTCCTGCCATCTGGAAAGTCATCCATGTTCCTGCCATCAAGAAAGTCATCCATGTTCCTGCCATCAGGAAAGTCATCCATATTCCTGCTATCAAGAAAGTCATCCATGTTACAGCCATCAGGAAAGTCATCCATATTCCTACCATCAGGAAAGTCATCCATGTTCCTGCCATCAGGAAAGTCATCCATCTTTCTGCCATCAGGAAATTCATCCATCTTCATGAAATCTGTAAAGTTATCCATCTTCCTGTCATCAGGAAAGTCATCCTTCTTCGCGCGGTCAGGAAATTCATCCATCTTCCTGCCATCAGGAATGTCATCCATCTCCTTGCCATCAGTAAAGTCGTCCATCTTCCTGCCAGCAGGAAAGTCATCCATCTTCCTGCCGTCAGGGAACTCATCTATCTTTCTGTAGCATCGTTTGTTCCTTGATTTTGTTTTCATAATATCATAATTATATTTGAGTTTTTCCCCCTGATTTTATATTACGTGTTCCGTTTTTTCCTCTATGTAAAATTTGATTGGCATGTGTGCTAATTGGTTCTCTTCTCACTTAACCCCGCCCCCTTTGCTCACAGGTTTTATGTTTGATTCATCCGGGACGTACGATTTGTCATTCTTCATTGGCGGCCTCCTCCTGCTGGGCGGTGCCTTTTTTCTTATCCTTCTTCATATTCCTGCTTTAGGGTAAGTTCATTTTCTTGTTCTCGTGTAAGTTCACCTGTCCTTCCGCTGTCAGATAACATTTATCTGCTGTCATGATAGTCCATCAATCTTTCTGCTGTCATGATATCCCATCCATCTTTCTGCTGTCATAGTATAATGTGTACTTTTAGCCTGGGTCGTATGTGGGACACATCTGGCCCAAGTATAATGTGTACTTTTAGCCTGGGTCATATGTAGGATATGATATATATCTTCACATGCATAAATGAGGGTGGATATTATGCATGTGAAGATATAGATATCATCCATCTTTCTCATTTATGCATGTGAAAGCTGGAAAACAACTAAAGAAATAGAAAAGAAATTAGACTCTTTTGAAAACAAATGCCTAAGGAAAATACTCGGCATCAAGTGGAATGAATTCAAGAACAATGCAGAGATAAGACAGATGACTGAACAACAACCAGTCTCATGGGTGATCAGGAAAAGGAGATGGACATATGTTGGTCACTTGATGAGAAGAAATGATCAGAGAATCCCAAAACAAGCTATCAAGTGGAACACAACAGGCCGAAGAAAAAGAGGCAGACCGCGTGAAACTCTGAAGAGGACATTATTAAGAGAGGCCAAGTTAACAGGCATAAAATCCTTTGATGAGGTTGAAAGACTCGCCGAAGACAGGAAAAATTGGCGAACTACTTTGCGAGCTCTATGTGACGTTTAACGGCACGGGAAGGATATAAGATATAAGAAGATATATATCTGGTCTAAGTATAATGTGTACTTTTAGCCTGGGTCATATGTAGGATATGATATATATCTGGTCCAAGTAACAGCCGAGTCACGAGCTACATGAGCCTGCCCTGGATTTTCAAGCCAGCCACTGTAATCCACTCCTGATCCTACACAGTTCTTCTACTTCAGTATCAGCTCTGGCAGGATAGGATAATCGTTCAGCATCAACGTGGTTTCAACATGGAATAAGAGAACAGTTTGAAAATCGACATTTTGAAACGTCTGCAACGAAAATGAAACAGCCCATGCTCAAGTGTTTCCTGGACATGTTCAGTCCATTCATCTTCCTGCCATTAAGAAAGTCATCCATCTTTCTGCCATCAGGAATGTCATTTATCTTCCTACCATCAGGAAAGTCATCCATCATTCTGCTACTAGGAAAGTAATCAATCTTTCTGCCATTAGGAAAGTCATCCATATTCCTGCCATCTGGAAAGTCATCCATGTTCCTGCCATCAAGAAAGTCATCCATGTTCCTGCCATCAGGAAAGTCATCCATATTCCTGCTATCAAGAAAGTCATCCATGTTACAGCCATCAGGAAAGTCATCCATATTCCTACCATCAGGAAAGTCATCCATGTTCCTGCCATCAGGAAAGTCATCCATCTTTCTGCCATCAGGAAATTCATCCATCTTCATGAAATCTGTAAAGTTATCCATCTTCCTGTCATCAGGAAAGTCATCCTTCTTCGCGCGGTCAGGAAATTCATCCATCTTCCTGCCATCAGGAATGTCATCCATCTCCTTGCCATCAGTAAAGTCGTCCATCTTCCTGCCAGCAGGAAAGTCATCCATCTTCCTGCCGTCAGGGAACTCATCTATCTTTCTGTAGCATCGTTTGTTCCTTGATTTTGTTTTTCATAATATCATAATTATATTTGAGTTTTTCCCCCTGATTTTATATTACGTGTTCCGTTTTTTCCTCTATGTAAAATTTGATTGGCATGTGTGCTAATTGGTTCTCTTCTCACTTAACCCCGCCCCCTTTGCTCACAGGTTTTATGTTTGATTCATCCGGGACGTACGATTTGTCATTCTTCATTGGCGGCCTCCTCCTGCTGGGCGGTGCCTTTTTTCTTATCCTTCTTCATATTCCTGCTTTAGGGTAAGTTCATTTTCTTGTTCTCGTGTAAGTTCACCTGTCCTTCCGCTGTCAGATAACATTTATCTGCTGTCATGATAGTCCATCAATCTTTCTGCTGTCATGATATCCCATCCATCTTTCTGCTGTCATAGTACTCCATTCATCTTTATGCTGTCATAGTCGTCCATCCATCTTTATGCTGTCACAGTAGTCCATCCATTTTTCTGTTGTCACAGTAGTCCATCCATTTTTCTGTTGTCATAGTAGTCCATCCATTTTTCTGCTGTCATAGTAGTCCATCCATTTTTCTGTTGTCATAGTAGTCCATCTTTCTGGTGTGATAGTAGTCCATCCATTTTTCTGCTGTCATAGTACTCTATCCATCTTTCTGCTGTCATGGTAGTCAATCCGTCTTTATGCTGTCATAGTAGCACATCCGTCTTTCTACTGTCATAGCCCACCTATCTTTCTGCTGTCATAGTAGACATTCCGTCTTTATGCTGTCATAGTAGTATATCCATCTTTCTGTTGTCAGGTAAGTCTATCCATTTTCTGTTGTCAGGTAGGTCCATCCATCTTTCTGTTGTCAGGTACGTCCATCCATCTTTCTGGTGTCTGGTAGGTCCATCCATCTTTCTATTGTCAAGTAAGTTAATCCATCTTTCTATTGACTGGTAAGTTCATCCATCTTTCTGTTGACTGGTAAGTTCATCCATCTTTCTGTTGAGTGGTAAGTTCATCCATCTTTCTGTTGAGTGGTAAGTTCATCCATCTTTCTGTTGAGTGGTAAGTTCATCCATCTTTCTGTTGACTGGTAAGTTCATCCATCTTTCTATTGACTGGTAAGTTCATCCATCTTTCTATTGACTGGTAAGTTCATCCATCTTTCTGTTGACTGGTAAGTTCATCCATCTTTCTGTTGAGTGGTAAGTTCATCCATCTTTCTGTTGAGTGGTAAGTTCATCCATCTTTCTGTTGACTGGTAAGTTCATCCATCTTTCTGTTGACTGGTAAGTTCATCCATCTTTCTGTTGACTGGTAAGTTCATCCATCTTTCTGTTGACTGGTAAGTTCATCCATCTTTCTGTTGACTGGTAAGTTCATCCATCTTTCTGTTGACTGGTAAGTTCATCCATCTTTCTGTTGACTGGTAAGTTCATCCATCTTTCTGTTGACTGGTAAGTTCATCCATCTTTCTGTTGACTGGTAAGTTCATCCATCTTTCTGTTGACTGGTAAGTTCATCCATCTTTCTGTTGACTGGTAAGTTCTTTTATTTCTCCTCTCTGAAGAAGGGCCGTTCGTCTTCTCCCTGTAAAGTTCTGCCTCACTTATCATGAAGGTATTAACAGTTGCACCAGTCTGTCACGGTAAAGGTCGGTGGTTTGAATCCAGCCGGAGGTTGTCCAGTCACCCCCCCCCCCCCCCACTCCAGCTGAAGAAATGGGCACTTAGCCTCTTCTAGGGTTGTAGGAGGGAAAGGGTGCCAGCTACGATGCTGATCACATTGCCCTCTGATGTACCGACAGGTCAAAGACAAGCACTAACGCCAAGTTCTCCAGGTAGCTCTAGGGCCTAGCATATATATCCTCATCCTTCTTATAGTCCGGTAAGTATGTTCGCTTTCCTGCTTTTAATTATGACCGTTTACATTTTGTTCTTCTGTTTACTGAGGTCACCCTGATTGTTGAATCTAGATCAAGCCGAGATTTCCAGCTGAACCCTTTCTTTGTGCCCATAACTAAAGAAATATAGCCACACGCTAGAGATTCGGCTCGCAGTAATAAGAAATATATCCACACGCTAGAGATTCAGTCCAGAGTATTAAGAAATATAGCCACACGCTAGAGATTCAGTCCAGAGTATTAAGAAATATAGCCACGCTGTAGATATTCAGCTCAGAGTAATTAAAACTATAGCCACACACTAGAGATTCTGCAAAAGGTAATAAGAAATATAGCCACTGGCGAAAAATTCGACTGAGAGTAATCAAAGCTATGGCTACACACGAGAGATTCAGTTCGGAGTGCTTCAAACAAAAGCGTCGTGAGGTCGCATCCATCATGAATATATTGTGTGACCCCTCCCTTACCCTCCCCACACTCCCTTCCGAGGCGTCAATGCAGGCTTGGCATCTTTATCCCAGGCTGTCACAGAGTGTCAGGTGTATGTGCTGCTGTCCGAGTTGCTGTTTGGAAACGGTCGCGCGGATGTGTCACTAGCCTTTATGGCGATCTTGAGCTGGTGTTGTTACACGAGCTTGGCCAGGCTTGGGACCTGTTGCCTGAAATCGCTGGCTCGGCCTGGCTGTTGTCGAATAGTCACGAATGATGAAAATCTCTAGCAACATCTCTCTGGTCGTCACTCCATTGCTGAACGTACCACCAGCACGCCATGGCCCTCGTGACAACATTCAGGGCACGACAAAAACGTTAACAGGTTTCCTTTCGAACGTCACAGACGACGGCCCTTTTGCTTGCTTAAGTGTGCCTAATGTGTGTGCCCAAATTTCAAAGTCATGTGACTTTTAATAAGGCCATAAATAAAGAAAAAGTTGACCTGCAAGTTCCGCAGTTTAGAGCCTCATCCGGGTGAAACTATCACAACATTACCCGTCCCACCTGCACGCATTTGGATTTTGAAAATCTCCCACGTAGGCAAACATTTCACTCTTCACAATACTTCCATCACGGGGTAGGGTTTTTAGTGGCGGCTGCAGTGCTACACTAAAGTCTGATTTGGTTACCATCATTTTCATCATTACTCTTATTTTGTTTGACTTTCAAAAATAATTGTTTAGAAAAAAGAATCTACAGAATCTGTTTGTACTTCTTTAGATCCACCCGACCAGGCCGTGGAAATGAAACGCAAGAGGTTGAGGCACAGAAAACTCAATAACAAGAGGCTGGGACAGAGACAACTCAATAACAAGAGGCTGGGACAGAGAAAGCTCAATAACAAGAGGCTGGGACAGAGACAACTCAATAACAAGAGGCTGGGACAGAGACAACTCAATAACAAGAGGCTGGGACGGAGACAACTCAATAACAAGAGGCTGGGACAGAGAAAACTCAATAACAAGAGGCTGGGACAGAGAAAACTCAATAACAAGAGGCTGGGACAGAGAAAACTCAATAACAAGAGGCTGGGACAGAGACAACTCAGTAACAAGAGGCTGGGACAGAGAAAGCTCAAAACAAGAGGCTGGGACAGAGAAAACTCAATAACAAGAGGCTGGGACAGAGAAAACTCAGTAGCAAGAGGCTGGGACAGAGAAAACTCTATAAAAAAGAGGTTGGGACAAACACAACTCAATAACAAGAGGCTGGGACAGAGATAACTCGGTAACAAGAGGTTGGGACAGAGAAAACGTAATAAGTCATCCACGAGACCTCAGATTGTCTCGGCAGACGGAGTTGTGTAACTTGTCGTAGAAGCACTTGTGTCGTCATAAACAGTTTTGTTTGAACCTTTATTGGACAGAAAAAAAACAAGGATGTACTCAAACAACTGAAACTGGATAGAGCAATAATCACAGCCATACCATTAAAATATTATTGCCTGTACGTTATACGGGACAAGTTTACCATGCTGAAATCACTGGCCGTCTACGTTATACGGGACAAGTTTACCATGCTGAAATCACTGTCCGTCTACGATATACGGGACACGTTTACCGTGCTGAAATCACTGGCCGTCTACGTTATACGGGACAAGTTTACCATGCTGAAATCACTGGCCGTCTACGTTATACGGGACAAGTTTACCATGCTGAAATCACTGGCCGTCTACGTTATACGGGACAGGTTTAGTGTAAGAGATGTTGAAATAAGTAGTAGCCTCAAGTGGAGTGACGCCATTGTTGAACATGTTGCCCAGTCTTGCTCATATTTTCCATGTTGTGGTTAATTGTTGTTGAACTATATGTTATAAAAATCCCGCGATGAGGTTGAAAGACTCGCCGAAGACAGGAAAAACTGGCGAACTGCTTTGCGAGCCCTATGTGACGTTTAACGGCACGGGAAGGATGTAAGATAAGATATATGTTATATGTGTTTATAACGTGGTGTGAGTAAACCTAACCTTTATGTGGCTTGATCAATTTATGCCTTTTGAGTAGTTATTTATTGTTGGTGGAGCTAGAGACGAATGAGATGTTAACTTATTGTTCCTTGCACAAAGTCATTTAGGGGAGCTTATGTAGACACAAACTGAGCCCATGAAGGTTGTGGATGAAAGCCAGCCACTGGAAGTCCCCAGCCCGACTGCAGACCTCCTGGAACCTAAACAAAATGTAGACACAAACTGGGAGGACTAGAGCCTGGGTTATGGATCGTTAGGAGCAGTGGAGTAACTGAGTGTATTTCCAGGCACAGCTGTACTTCAGTGGCCACTAAACTCAGTACATAAAAGCTAGCGATAAGAAAACTCGAAGGACTTCACCATCATCATCATCATGTGCCAGTCCCTGATGAAAGGATGAAGCTCAATCGATCACTACCGCATTTGGCGAAGGCGGCCCTAAGCCATGGGCACCACGAACCTCCTTTCGATGATAAAGATAAAAGATAAAGAAGAAAGATAAAGATAAGCGACAAAGAAGCAAGATGGAGAGAAGAATTGAGAAGTTAGATAAAATAAGCACCGAGTAATAAACTGATATTTTTTTATTTTATACTGTCATACTGACATCGCTGGCCGTGTACGTTATACGGGACAGGTTTACAATGCTGATATCGCTGGCCGTGTACGTTATACGGGACATGTTTACCATGCTGACGTTGCTGGCCGTGTACGTTATACGGGACATGTTTACCATACTGACGTTGCTGGCCGTATACGTTATACGGGACATGTTTACCATACTGACGTTGCTGGCCGTGTACGTTATACGGGACATGTTTACCATACTGACGTTGCTGGCCGTGTACGTTATACGGGACATGTTTACCATGCTGACGTCGCTGGCTGTGAACTCTCAGTTCAGGGTAATCCTGTCCTGCCGTGTAGTGAATGAAATGAGGTCAAGCTTCTAAAAATAATCATTGCAACTCCTTAATTAATATTAATGAGTGGGAGGGGGCAATCAAGGCATCTAAGCAACGTTTTTGGGGAATGCTTCCCCCCCCCCCCCCCGCCCGGAAGCGTAACACCAGGTGGTCCGGGGGGGGGCGGTTAAAACAAGACAGTTATACTTGAGGACAAGACTGAGAGGAATCGAGAAAATAGAAGACAATGATGTAGTTGCCTGACAACATCAAGAGATGGACTCGTTTCCTGTGGCTGGGTTACCTGTGAGTGGGAAGGGAGAGAACTAACTGAAGATCATTTACAGTCAAACGTCCCTGTAAGGGGAAACGGCACATAATGATGATGATGATGATGATTCTTTATAAGAACCAACAAAAACTGGATCCCGTGTGCTTATTTTTGCTGAATGTTTGTGTATGTGAAGAAGAAGATCTTCTATCTGACTGTCAGACTTAAATAAAAGACTGCTGGAATGAAGACTGGATCTTTTATAGTGTGTGTCTCTGCTTAACTATTATTTTCTTGTTACTTTCTCATCTTGTTGCTATTTTACAAACGCTTCGATGTTGAGCCAAGTTTGTAAAATCTGTTGCTTAGCTATTCGCACAGCAACACAACAAGAACAGCAGGCTTTGTACAATACTACAACAAAACACCAAGTAATAACTGTGCTACATTGAAACCTGCTTCAACAACATTTAACATTCCACGAGAAACTAAACAAAGCTCTCTCTCTCTCTCTCTCTCTCTCTCTCTCTCTCTCTCTCTGAACCTTAAGTGCCCAGGGCACATGGAGCTTCCGCAAGGGTTTTCCACAAATGCCTGTCCTTTGCCTTTTTTTCTGCTCTTGCCCAGGTGAGCCCTCTATTGCTCAACATCCTTTCTGTTGTTCTTCTCCATGTCTCTTTTGGTCTACCCTTACTTCTGTTCCCCTGTGGTGTCCATCTTAGTGCTATTTTTGGTAGTGAGTTGTCAGTCATTCGGAGCACATGTCCCAACCATCGCCAGCGTCTTTCCTCAGTAATTGTTGTCAGTGACTTCATCTGCATTTCTGCCAACAAGATGTTATTTCTTATGGTGTTTGGCCAAAATATTTTTCTAATTCTTCGTAAACATTTAGTCTGAAAAAAATTCAACTATTCTAGTTTTGGTGATTTTCCAGCATTCATTTCCATATAATTTTTAAAGCTAATGTTTTAAAAATGCTGAATACCAGATTTATTAATGAGGAAAATGATAGATGATATTACGAGGATGGAAAGACACTTACAATGACAATTCCCAGCATGAAACGCCATGTGGGAAGAAACCTTACAATTTACTTACAAAAAAAAAAAAAAGAAAAGATATACAAAGATTCCAACAGAAAAAGCTCCTCTAACAACAAAACACTTCAAACCGTCTCAAAACCAACCACTTCATCTTAACCTAAACTGCGTCTACCAAAAATATAAAAAAAACTGCTACTACGGAAAAGCTCTATCTAAAACAAGACATTCTCCTAACCAAAACATTGTAAGGCTCTCTTTTCCAAAACATAGTAAGGCTCTCTTTTCCAAAACATAGTAAGTCTCTCTTTTCCAAAACATAATAAGGGTCTCTTTTCCAAAATATAGTAAGTCTCTCTTTTCTAAAACATAGTAAGTCTCTCTTTTCCAAAAGATAGTAAGGCTCTCTTTTCTAAAACATAGTAAGGCTCTCTTTTCTAAAACATAGTTAGTCTCTCTTTTCCAAAATATAGTAAGTCTCTCTTTTCCAAAACATAGTAAGGCTCTCTTTTCCAAAACATAGTAAGGCTCTCTTTTCCAAAACATAGTAAGGCTCTCTTTTCCAAAACATAGTAAGGCTCTCTTTTCCAAAACATAGTAAGGCTCTCTTTTCCAAAACATAATAAGGCTCTCTTTTCCAAAAACAGAGTAAGGCTCTCTTTTCCAAAACATAATAAGGCTCTCTTTTCCAAAACATAGTAAGGCTCTCTTTTCCAAAACATAATAAGTCTCTCTTTTCCAAAACTTAGTAAGGCTCTCTTTTCCAAAACATAGTAAGGCTCTCTTTTCCAAAACATAGTAAGGCTACCCCCTTCCCCACCCCCTTTAGCTAATCTTGAGTGATATTTATAACATTACCCACTCTGTTTTCATGCCGCACGCTTATCTCAAGACCCTTGCCTACGCCCTTAACTAAGTTGCCTTTCAACTAAGGGTATTCACTCTATTAATAGTTTTCTGAATACCAGTACTGCTTATCTCCCATCAATTTAGGAGAATACTGTCATATATGTTGCTTGTCATATATGTTAAGGAATGGAAAAACTAATTATGTCCGCCCGTAAGAATAGTGAAGAGCAAAACTTCTATCCTAATGCGAGGAAAACTAAATTGATGACAACTGACAAAACAAACAAGGCAGCTCAAATATGTATCAATGAGGAAAAATTGGAAAAGGTGTAGAGTTTTGAATATCTTGGATCACTACTAACTAATAATAGAGTTACAATAAAGGAAATTAAAAGGATGACATATATCGCTCTTCAAAAAGTAAAACAACTAAGAATCTGTGGAGAGGAACAGATAGAACTACAAAAATAAGATTTTTAAGGGCATGCATCTTTCCCATCGAAACATATACTTGTGAGACCTGGACACTTAACAAAACAGCTGAGAAACACATAATTTCATTTGAATGTAAATGCTACAGAAGAGTTCTTCAAATATCATGGACAGAAAAAAAATCAAATATATCCATACTACAAAAACTAAATATTGAAGAAGGCTGGCTAGTAAAGAGGATTAAACAAAGAAAACTTAAATGGACACATTAAACGTCATGATAATCTAGAGAAGACCGTCTTGGAAGGGTACATAATGGGAAAAAGAAAGAGAGGAAGTCCAAGGCAAAGACATCGTTGACGATCTTCAGCAGCAGGGCATCTTGCTCACAACCGAGAGGCCTACAGGAGATAGCTGTTAGGGAGGCAAAGTTCCGCAAGGGACATGCAAATGAATGAATGTTGCTGGTTTTATTATGGCTGTGGAAACTCCGAGGTTCTACTACAAATTTGCAGTTGTACGGTTGTACTGTACAGTTCTGCAACCGTGCACAACAGTGGTAACTCAGTATTGTACTTATATATTACTGGGGATTTGTCGTATACGCATTTTCTATGATCTAAATAAAAGTTCTAAATAAGAAGTATTTGCGGTGTATTTATCTAATATATTCCTGCATGACGTTTTTTTTTCTCTAATATTCCCATGAAAAATTCTGACATTCTTTATAATACTGAACCCTGAAAAGTCTGATGTGACCGTCAGTGTGTTATGGAAAAACGAATATTCTCGTAACAGTCAGTCTTATATAGGTCGGGTCACGTGACGTACCTGTATGATTGAGGGTATCATGGTTTAACAGTCCAGTCCTAGCTGGTGGTTGATTTTCCTGATGCAACATATGAACTGTGCCTATGAATAGTAACATATGAAGTGCACGTCTAAATAGTAACATATAAAGTGTATCTATAAATAGTAACATATGAAGTGCATTTCTAAATAATAACATATGAAATGCATTTCTAAATAGTAACATATGAAGCGTGTCTCTAATATATGAAGTGCATGTCTAAATCGTAACAAATGAAGCGTGTCTCTAACATATGAAGTGCATGTCTAAACATTAACATATGAAGTGTGTTTCTAAATAATAGCAAATGAAGTGTATCTCTAAGTTGTAACATATGAAGTGTTTTTCTAAATAGTAACATATGAAGTGTGTCTCTAAGTGTTAACATATGAAGTGTGTCTCTAAGTGGTAACATATGAAGTGCACCTCTAAAAAAATACAGCATGAACACCATCTCTAAGAACAAAACATGGAGTGTTTGACTAGATAGGAACACAAGAATTGCGTTAGTAAATTAAAAAGTTATTCGTTTTCTGAGGCAGATTATTTGAGAATCGAACTTCTGACGCCTTTATAAAGTCTGGTAAAACACATAACTGAGCGAACCACATGTTCAACCCTAGAACAGATCGTTGCAGACTGTAAGCCCACATACATAAACGTCCATAGAACAAAAGCCCATTTGATACGTGCCAAAATGGTATCAGCGCTGGAGACAGCAATTTCTGTGAGACTTTATTTCCAGGAAATAGACTGAAAGCAAGTAATGAGTATGAGGAAGTCTTGTTGGTAACGGGATTCACGGAGCCACCCTGTCTCCTTGTCCTAGATATCTGAGCATCCGAAACTGAGCACATGACGAGAAGAAGAAGAAATAGAAGAGGAGGAGGAAGAAGAAGGAGAAGAATAAAAAAGTAGGAGGAAGAGGAGGAGGAAGAAGAAGTAGAAGATGAGGAGGAGGAGGAAGAAGAAGAAAAGGAGGAGGAAGAAGAAGAAGAGGAAGAAGAAGAAGAAGAAGAGGAGGAGGAGGAAGAAGAAGAAGAAAAGGGGGAGGAGGAAGAAGAAGAAGAAAAGGAGGAGGAGGAAGAAGAAGAAGAAAAGGAGGAGGAGGAGGAGGAAGAATAAGAAAAGGAGGAGGAGGAAGAAGAAGAAGAGGAGGAAGGATAAGAAGAAGAGGAGGAGGAAGAAGAAGAAGAGGAGGAGGAATAAGAAAAAGAAAAAGAGGAGGAGGAAGAAGAAAAAGAGGAGGAGAAGAAGAAGAAGAAAATGAGGAAGAAGAAGAAGAAAAGGAGGAGGAGGAAGAGGAGGAGGAAGAAGAAGAAGAAGAAAAAGAAGAAGAAGAAGAGGAGGAGGAGGAAGGAGGAGGAGGAAGAAGAAGAAGAAGAAAAAGAAGAAGAAGAAGAAAAGGAGGAGGAGGAGGAAGAAGAAGAAGAAGAAGAAAAGGAGGAGGAAGAAGAAGAAGAAGAAGAGGAGGAGGAAGAAGTAGTAGAAGAGGAGGAAGAAGAAGAAGAGGAGGCGGAGGAGGAAGAAGAAGATAAGGAGTAGGAAGAAGAAGAAGAAGAAGAAGAAGCTCTAGTTTCTATAAGAGGAGCTAACGTCTGTCAGTGGTTTTCAACCTCTTTCACACCGAGGACTCCCTAAACTAATGATATTTCACTGCAGTCCTTTGAACGTATTCCTGGACTCTAGAGATAAAACTGTACGTCCTCACGTATTTCCAGCATAAAACATGACCTGTTCCTGTTATGATGATCTTCGGGTGTCCCCGACCCAGAGCAAGGAACCGCTGCTCCAGTCAACAGATGACAGCGGGCCCATACACTAGATCAGTGCTACTTTGCCTTCTTTATTTTAGTCCTGGACCACCTTTTCGGCTTGAGAATATCTGTGTACCCCCTTTTCGGTCTGAAGCTAGCTGTGTACCCCCTTTTCGGCCTGAGAATAGCTGTGAACCCCATTTCCGACCTGAGAATAGCTGTGGAAAACACATAAATGCCTGTGAATGTGAATGCTACAGAAAAGTTCTTCAAATATCATGGACACACAAAAAAACAAGAACAAATATGACCATACTACAAGAACTTAATATTGAAGAGGCTGGCTAGTAAATAGGATTAAAGAGAGAAAACTTAAATATTTGGGCACATCAAACGTCATGATAATTTAGAGAAGACCATCTTGGAAGGGTACATAATGGGAAAAAGAAAGAGAGGAAGACCAAAGCGAAGATGGCTACAAGACATCGTTGATGATCTGCAAATGGACGCATCAGCAGCAGGGAACTTTGCTTAGAACTGAGAGGCCTACAGGAGAGCTGTTTTGGAGGCAAAGTTCCGCAAGAGACATGCAAATGACTGACTGACTAACTGTGGACCCTTCATTAAAAATAAGGCAATAAGCTAAACATAGATCACGCCAAGATTTGTTTTTGTTAATCGAGCCAATCAATCCATTTAGGAGTAAGTGGGCTCCCAAAGATCCTTCCCTAGGGGCGCATGGATACAAGTTAAGAAGCACTGTATTAGATTATAAATCGATGGAGGTAGAAATGTCCAGCCAGGGCATCATTTTTATATTTAAAGTCATTGTTTAACTCTTTGATTCCAGAACAGCTTTGACATTGTCGGTAGATTTTGCACGCCTATGTGAATCAGTGCTGAAAACTGTATTTAGGCAGTCTAAATAAAATGAAATATGTTGGTCACTTGATGAGAAGAAATGATCAGAGAATACTAAAACAAGCTATCAAGTGGAACACAACAGGCCGAAGAAAAAGAGGCAGACCGCGTGAAACTCTGAAGAGGACATTGTTAAGAGAGGTCAAATTAACAAGCACAAAATCCTTTGATGAGGTTGAAAGACTCGCCGAAGACAGGAAAAATTGGCGAACTACTTTGCGAGCCCTGTGTGACATTTAACGGCACGGGAAGGATATAAGATATAAGATAAGAAATAAAATGAAAAGTGTCGCATTTCTAACTAGAGCAGTATGGGAGGCAGTCGTGTATATACTGTTGGGAGGGGAGGGTTCAAATAGCGCCTTTGGTTTGAAAGCATCTTTGTACTTTCGGGGCAAGTCTCCAGAAGTTTCGAGAACGGGCACATGATTTGTTTTTTGTTTGGGGGGAGGGGGATTCGTGATTGTATGAGTTTTGGGCTGAATGAGTTAAATGTTCGTCTGACTGTGATGCAGTATGGTCGAGTGTAGCCGTTGTGGTCAACATGTGGTTTGGTTGGTATTTTCTGTAGGAATGGTCTTCTTGGTGTTATTTTTGGGTACTTGGTAGGCTTTTTGCTTGTGTGTGGGATTGCCATGTGGCAGGGCAGCCTGCCAGCGTATTATCATTGTTTTTGTGAGGCATTATTTTCCATTCTCATCTAGTCCATCCATTAAATGTCTTACAGAAAATGTTTACGCCAGGTTGCTGAGTTGTTGCAAGATGTGTTGTGACAGATGACAGTTGTTGTAGAGCTTAGGTTATGTCTGAGAGCTGATGAAAGTGTTTATCTACTTCAGTTTAACTTTCAGATGGAAGACTTGAAAGATGTTAAGAATAAGCTGGACTAATCAGACATCAGTTTTGACTTCAGTTTGATGTCTAGAGAAGAAGCACAAACATACTCCTTCATAATCTCTTCCTATCAGAATTTCTCATTGAATTTTAACCCACTGGAGCAATCAAATTAGAGAGTGAAAGACTTAATGCCCTGGTTTCTACAACAGGCTATAATACTGACTACACAAAGCACGCTACTGTCAAGGCTGGTACCACGGCCAGATCAGCTAGGCAGACGTGTACGTCGCAGACGTGTAGGTGGCAGACGTGTAGGTGGCAGACGTGTAGGTGGCAGACGTGTACGTCGCAGACTTCCGACAATAACCTGAAACTGGTCTTGATTATTTTTTTTTCTTTCTTTAATAGAAATAATTATCTTGTGTTGTTTTCATGAAAAAGACACTCAGCCATTTTAACCCCTTCAAAGGTTCAGAATCAAACTCCAGGGTCATCGCATTCAGAACAGCTTTATATATGCCCCGCCGCATGCCGCAGCATCCATCCAAGATTATGTTTGCTGATAGTCCCCGTCAAGTGTTGGTTCTTTACGATATTTTAACACCTTGACTTCCAAAACAAACAAGGCAGCTGAAATATATGTATCAATGAGGAAAAACTGAAAGAAGTGGAGAGTTTTGAATATCTTGGATCACTGCTAACTAATAATGGAGATACAATGAGGGAAATTAAAAGGAGGGCATCTATCGCTCTTCAGAAAGTAAAACAGCTAAAGAATCTGTGGAGAGGAGCAGACAGAACTACAAAAATAAGATTTTTAAGGGCATGCATCTTTCCCATCGTCAACATATGCGTGTGAGACCTGGACACTTAACAAAACAGCTGAGAAACAAATAAATGCCTTTGAATGTAAACGCTACAGAAGAGTTCTTCAAATATCATGGACACAAAACAGAACAAATATATCCATACTACAAGAGCTTAATATTGAAGAAGGCTGGCTAGTAAAGAGGATTAAACAGAGAAAACATAAATATTGTGGACATATTAAACGTCATGATAATCTAGAGAAGAAGGATACATGATGGGAAAAAGAAAGAGAGGAAGACCAAGGCGAAGATGACTGCAAGACATCGTTGATGATCTGCAAATGGATGCATCAGCAGCAGGCCATCTTGCTCACAACCGAGAGGCCTACAAGAGTGCTGTTAGGGAGGCAAAGTTCCGCAAGGGACATGCAAATGAACGAATGAATGAATGACTTCCAATATTAGAATTTGACTATCCGTACCCATTTTGTACAGAACAAATAAAATATTTTACTTGTCTAAAATTATAGGAGTTAACCAGTGACAGAGTGCACACGGGATTGTAAACCAGTGACAGAGTGCACACGGGATTGTAAGTTTTAATTGTCTATACAGTTTTATTCTGTGTTTTACACTCAAACTGCGAACGAACGAACGAACGATAATACATAAGTTAAATATAGGCATTCCGCCATTATGTGATAAAGACCAAAATGGATATGTTTATGATAACGTTTTTTTTAACGTCTTCTTAGTTTGGTATGATAAGAGTTAACTATACTGCCTCCTCAATCTCTGTGTTCATGGCTAACAACCAGAATTGTACCGGTTATCTCCCATTTAGCTGGTTCCTTTGACATACCAGGGACGACCATACAAAGTATAGAGTGCAGAACAAGGAGCTAATCACAACAGAGTTAACGCAGGCATGCATTACCGTTTCTGAATATAATAGCTTATCTATGTACATAAGGCATGAGACCCCATACGTAGTTATTTGACTAGAATTACCACGTTACTACATGGTCAATTAATGTGAACAATGGGAATTCCATGCTCAGCAGTTTCTACGCATTTCATATCCAACGACCAGAAACCAAGTGTGAAAAATTTCGATGTTAAAAAACTCTGTTGCTCTTCTTTCGTGAGAAAGATTATGTATCATCTCGGTCTTTTTTTCTTTTCTTTCTCTTTTATCCTTCTTCATCGTATTCATTTATACAACGACTATTACTACTGCTACTACTACTACTACTACTACTACTATTACTACTACTACTGTTACTACTACTACTACTACTACTATTACTACTACTACTACTGCTACTACTACTACTACTACTAATACTTCTACTACTATTACTATTACTACTACTACTACTTCTACTACTATTTCTATACTACTGTTACTACCAGTGTCTGACTTTCTACTGGTTTTGACCTTGTCTAAAAGTTTTCTGACCAAATATTGTCTGCTGTGTCCTCTCCAGAATGTGACATTTTGTCTGCCCAGACTCCTCAGACATCTTCCTGAGTCTCCCTGAGTTGTCTGTGCAGACTCCTCTTGACTTCTGTCCTTATTTATTTTCTTGTAATTTTGGTGTTACTCTCTTTCTCCCCGCCCCGAACCCCACCCCGGCCGCTTGGCCAGAACGACAAAGCCATTACATTTTCTGTCATATTTCAATGAAATCTCATAGTCAGTATTTAGATTCTTTTCTAGCCTTTTTGTTTTGTCTTTTTTCATTAGTCTTGTTTTTTTTTATTTTCTTTTAATCAGCATTCATTCTCGTATACCATTGGTTGTTATTTTATCTTTCTAGAAACGTCACCAGAATGTTCCTTGCAGTCGATGCTGTGAAGATATTGGGGGGAGATGTCGCTGTATCGAAGCAAGAATGAACTGTATCTGGAGTGGATTCCATAAAGATGGAGCTTTTTAGCAGAGCTTTAGGCCAGGCTAAGCCTGCTATTAGGAGCGTCACAGACGAGGTGGGATATAATCCTAACAAAGACTAGCTCGCCGGCCCTGATAGATATATCGTCCTTGTGACAGGTGTCACAATCTTTGCTGCTAAAATCTTAGGTAAAGGTTGGAGGGGGGGGGGAGGGTTAAGGAGATAGATAAAGCACGTTGACATGCCATGTAGGTAAATATGTACTACACATTGTGCTGGGCCTGGTGTTGGCCTACACAACTATTAACGTCTTACAACTATAAGCTCCACCAACGTAGTAGTAGCTAACTACTGAATGTATGCGTGTATGTGTTAGTACACTCTTTGAAATACACATCACTATTTACAAAGCAGATTTGCTTAACTTCTTCACAAGTGACAAGGCGTTACATCGATATACACCAGGCAGCACAAAAACCATTCAGGACGAAACATTACACCACACTTCAGTATACGAATATGAGCAGTTACAGTAGTAACAATTCAAGTCTTGACCATTTTCAGTAGTAACAATTCAAGTGCTGACCATTTACAATAGTAAATATTAAAGTATAAACTTAGCTGGCGGTAAATCTACATTTTATGGATAGATATTTGAAATAGAGCAACTCAGTTGTTTCAAGCATTCCCTTGGCATGTACTACCGTACTGCGTGGCCAAGATCTCGCGACCCCCATGACCGCCAACCCAGATTCTGCCCTCCAAGGATACTGCAAGCCAGTTAATTCAGCATTTTATACATATTCCTACATCACATCAACATGAAATACATATTACCAAGTCAACAGATCAATTTACATCCATTTATTAACACTCTCTACATATATCATAGTGACGCCACCACAGACATTACATACACAGGACATCATCATGCATCATCATGATAATAAGAAGCCATGACATAAATACAATGTATTATCTCTAACTAAGTATAAACTAAATCAGTGGACCAGTTTGGCCTTCGCTCCCCTGGACCTACTAAGCACTTATACATATATCTCAATATTGTGCCGATGCAATGGTAACACATTTCAGCCGCTGCTGCCATGAAATCCCCATCCCCCTATCTCATATACAACTCCCTGTGCCAATACACTGAATAACATATTTTCACGTGTGCGAAATGCACTGAATACATATTTCCACTTTGTGCCAGTGCACTGAATAACATATTTCACTTTGTGCCAATGCACTGAATAACATATCTCCATTTGTGCCCATGTGTAGTATAGGTTTTTTAATGGATTGATGATTTATTGGTGTAGTATATTTATCTTTACTTTACTGACGTGAATTAATTGTTCAGTCTTTTATTTCTTCTTGCCGCCGTCGTACTGAGTGGTGGAAGGCTGACTACCCCATACATTCACACCTTACATATAAATAACGGGAACACGAAACAACAATCCTTTTTTCTTAAAATCACGATCCTTGTATTTACAAAATTCTGATCCAGAAGGCAATGCGAATCAAACGAATCCTATGCGCATGAAGTCCATATATTTATATATTTCCACACGCGTTATTGAATCATACAAAAAAAAAGGTTCCTTGAATAATATGATTTCAATCCTGATTACAAATGCACACAACTAAACTATACACGCCAGCCTCCATCTATCGAAATGACCCTCCTTGTCAACGTCTGCCGCTGGACTTCCACGTGCTCAGCTCATCCCCCTTTTTTTCTCTTCACGTCTTATATACCTGGTCAGCGCCGGACTCGAAGGCCTGGGGATTTCCATTCAAAACCGGGTCACTGCTTGCTTATTTTTCCACTCCTTACATACTCCCCCTGATTTTGTTTACAAAATTTTTGTATGGAATACAATAAATTTTACGTATACGTTGTAGCATAGCTACATATCCTGAACTCAAAGTCTTTATGTCCTTCTTTTGGAACCAGCACACATGTTGCTGTAGTTGCGTGTCGTCTTCCTCCGGTTAGACTGTTGGTATGTCGGTCGGGCCTATTTTTTGTAATTTTGTGTGCCTTGCAGTATTTCTCATATACTGTATTTGGTCGTGTAATGTGGTCAAGGGTGCTACTCGTTGTTCGACGCTCTGCTCTGTAGCTCCGTCTTCTGATTCGGCGGATGGTTGGTTTTCATGTACTAGTAAGGATGTACTTGTTCGAGTGGTACTGTCATCGCTGTCTACTGCTACATGTGGGGTGGATGCGACTTCTTCCTTCGTTATTTCTACCTGCGTACTGTCAGGTTCGGTCTCTGATTCAGACGAGTCTACTACTATCTCATCGTCGGTGTCGTCATCGTTGTTGGGTGCTATACTGAGTGTAGCCTGTCTTCGCTGATTGATTCTGTCGTCTGTAGGGATATTCCAATCTTGTTTGGCCTTTCTCAAATGGTTTGCGTGGACTCGTTGTATTTTTCCTGTCAGTTGGTTCTTTATTATAAATGATACTGGAGATAACTTCTTTAGAACAAAGAATCCCGTTTTCCATTTGCTGTCGTGTTTTGATGTCATATGGTGGTTTAATAAGTATACTGGATCGCCTATAGAAATGTCCTCAGTTGTGCTTTTTTCGTCGTACTTTTGCTTTCGTGCGTCTTTGGTTCTGTTTATGTGGTTTATCACTTGTATAAAAGCCTTATGTTGTCTCATTAGCGTGTGTTCTATAGAATCATTTTCACTGTAGCAGTGTGTTCGTAGTCTCAGGATGGCGTCCAGGGCTAGAATGGGGTGTCTCCCGTACATGAGGAAAAATGGGGAGTATCCTGTTCGTTTAGAAATGTTCATATTCATCGCTGCCACCGCTTGTGTCAAGTACTCGTCCCATTTACTGACCTCCATGTTTACCAGTTTGGCAACAATATCATTTAGTGTGCGATGCTGTCTCTCGTTTGTCCCGTTGCCTTGAGGATGGTATGGTGTTGTGAAGATATGGTGAATGTTATAGCGTTTCACCATAGTTTGGAATTGTTCTCCGCGAAACTCGGGACCGTTGTCTGTGACTATAGTAATTGGTACTCCATGTCTTGGGACGATATTGTCGATTACCAAGTCAGCTACTGTTTTACTTTGGATGTTTGGCGTTGGAAAACACTCCGTCCAGGCGGAATATTCGTTTGTTACATGCACGATGTACTTGTTGCCTGATGTGGTGACTGGATAAGGTCCTGAGCAGTCGATACTTAATTTCAGCATGCATGCCGGTGGTGTATCGGATATTTCTAGCGGATTTTTTAGAGGTAACAAGTTCTTGTTTTTCCTGATTACAAATGCACACAACTAAACTATACACGCCAGCCTCCATCTATCGAAATGACCCTCCTTGTCCACGTCTGCCGCTGGACTTCCACGTGCTCAACTCATCCCCCTTTTTTTCTCTTCACGTCTCATATTCCTGGTCAGCGCCGAACTCGAAGGCCTGGGGATTTCCATTCAAAACCGGGTCACTGCTTGCACTAATAACATTTTCACTTTGTGCCAACGCACTGAATAATATATGATGGGCCTAGGTGTGCCCATCCAAATATGATAAGACTCAGCAGAATCAGCGAGATCTTCACGTACGATGACAGTGACGATAATCAAACAGCACAGTATGATTTACAACAAGTCATATTTGAAGTACATTTGAATCAAACATCGTGAGGTCAGCAGAGATAACAACGATGAGGCGAAATTAGCTCCTTGCCATATCCTCTGGTTTTCTGCTTTACCTTCCTGCCACGTATTCCTCCATATTTATAGGTCCTATACTTCCGGATCACATGAACGGCAACGCGTTGCTCACTGAAGACCAAGGTGAAGATGGCTGCAAGACATCATTGATGATCTGCAAATGGATGCATCAGCAACAGGCCATCTTGCTCACAACCGAGAGGCCTACAGGAATGCTGTTAGGGAGGCAAAGTTCCACAAGGGACATGCAAATGAATGAATGAACTGGTTTTCTAATGATTATCAGGTTCTGCAATTTCTCCCTACCCTTGACTTGTCCAAAGAGTTTTGTTCGCCTTTCCTTGTGGCTTTAATTAGTTTAATTTTCCTGCAACGTCTCTGACTATTTCCAGACCTACACACAAAACTGTAGGAAAACAAATAATTCCTCAGAAGGCGTTTATCTTGGAAGGAGAAAGCAATGGATAGTACATACAAATCATATAAAAATATGATATTGGAGTCCGCTTTGAGTGTAAGTACGCCACTGAATCTTCCTTGACGAAAGCTTTCGGTCGAAATATTTGTTGTTCTTGTTTTAATTCCTGCGTACCCTTTTTTTCGTCTTTCATTGCCGTTTCTGCCCTTTCTTTCTGGGTTTTGTTTTGTTTTATTCTTTTCACCTTCGTTAGAATCTGTAAAATATTTACGCGTGTCTATCGGTGTGTGATTCCAAGCTCAGTGTTTACTCAGTGGAATTCCAGCCAGTTTTCTGTCAGTGTCTGCAGGCCTTTATTTTGTGTGTTATTCTGTGTGTCAGCGCGACCTGCGATTTGTCGAAATTTTTGTTTGCTCAGCTTAACATCAGGTGTCATATTTGCCCCATCATTAGATAGCTTGTCCTGTATATATGTCTAGATAAGTGAACGTAATCCATATGTTTGTCCGGTTGGAGACTTCCTTTTCTTGGTTTAACAGGGTTATCTGATGCCAGGTCATGCCTGGTGACTGCTTGCGTGCGTGTTTGTATGCGTGTGTTTGGTTTATCTGAGTGTAGTGCATTGTGTGTATTGTTAGATACGGGGAAACTTAGGAAAAGACCAGAAAGGGCGAGGAGAGAGAGAGAGAGAGGTGTGTCCTAGCGTAATTTTTCAGTCGTTGCCAGCAAGGACGACGCGAAATGCGCCATTGCTACAGCACAGCCACTATTAACTTCTCTGTTCAGTTTTCAACGACCAACCTCGGATTCCAGCAAACAGCAAACACAAGACACAGAAGCCTCTGGTGTTACCCCTCCTGGATGTAGCAGTGCCCGCTGATCATAAGAAACAAGGCCGGGAATGATTCAGCAAAGGACCGCTGCCTCAATTTCTCACGCTTTCTTGTGTGACCATCGGGTGACTTTCAGTGCCTGTTATTTCGGTATCTTCAGATTGTATCCCACCGTTCTACAATAGTTCTCGCCGTCAAGAGATGCATTCAGGAATAATAGCAACAATATTTTAAAAATTTACTCCAGTTGTTAAGAAATGTTAGATAGCTACCGCAGCAGAAACAGAATCCGCTGCTTTCAGTCAGGGAGACCGCGTTGCCAACGAATCGACCATTCATAGTCTCAGATATAGATGTAAGTTTCTGAGGTGCGCGATAAAGTCATTTTCTAAATATGTGGCTGCTACAACTTCTTTCAACCTTTAGATAAGCGTGTTTCGTAGTACCAGCCAACGGTCGCTTAACTTCTAGGACGGAGTTTAGATGGCTGCCGTTTGATAAAAAAATATTCAACTCTTTAAGTTGCTTTCCTGGTTTGAGACTGTGTTACAAAACAGGCATAAACTAGGAAAAAACAGAAAGAACAGCTTTATTACTTAATAAAGCTGTTCCTACTTTTCCCCTAGTTTATACATTTTGATATCACAGCTTTACTGCAGTGCCTCGTGTATAGTTGTATACTTATCCACTAATTATTGTACAAAACAGGTAAGCTTTTGAAGACACCACAGCAGATGTCATGAAGAAAAATAGCGATCAAAAGAGGAATAACGACAATAATGAAGGAGACCGAAGACAAGGAAAGAAAGAAATGTTGGACAAGAAAAATGGACAAACTTCAAGCGAAGACACAGCCTGGACGAAGACACATGGTCAAGATGAGAAGAGTAAAACGGAGTCTGTCATGCATGCCGGATCAGGTGCTGAAGGTCACGATAGGGCGGCCGTGTTGTCCAGGGATGGGAAAGTTGATGTTTCCTACAGCTGGAAGGTACCAGATGGAGGGTACGTATATCCGACATGTTGCTTTTGCTGTAATAATATACTCAGGAATTTTACTTCTGTTACTGGTTTTGTCTTCTTCTTCTTCTTGCTGTTCTTCTAATTCTTGCAATTCTTATAGTTCTTCTTGTTATTGTTCTTTTTGTTCTTCTTATAGTTCTTCTTGTTCTTGTGGCTCTTGTTATAGCTCTTCTTGTTATAGCTCTTCTTATTATTGTTCTTGTTGTTCATGTTATAGTTCTTCTTGTTATTGTTGCTCTTGTTATAGTTCTTATTGTTATAGTTCTTCTTGTTATTGTTCTTGTTGTTCATGTTATAGTTCTTCTAGTTATTGTTGCTCTTGTTATAGTTCTTATTGTTATAGTTCTTCTTGTTATTGTTCTTGTTGTTCATGTTATAGTTCTTCTTGTTATTGTTCTTGTTGCTCTTGTTATAGTTCTTATTGTTATTGTTCTTGTTGCTCTCGTTATAGTTATTCTTGTTATTGTTCTTGTTGCTTTTGTTATAGTTCTTCCTGTTATCGCTCTTGTTGCTCTTGTTATTATTCTTCTTGTTATTGTTACTGTTGCTCTTGTTATAGTTCTTCTTGTTATTGTTCTTGTTGCTCTTGTTATAGTTCTTCTTATTATTGTTCTTGTAACTCTTGTTGTAGTTCTTCTTGTTATTGTTGCTCTTGTTATTGTTCTTCTTGTTATTTTTCTTTTTGCTCTTGTTATTGTACTTCTTGTTATTGTTCTTGTTGCTCTCGTTATTGTTCTTCTTGTTATTGTTCTTGTTGATCTTGTTGTTAATCTTCCTCTTGTTTTTGTTGTTAGTGTTTTTCTTGTTAATCTTGTAATTGTTCTTCTTGCTATTGTTCTACTTGTTCTTATTGTTCTTGTGTTCTTGTTCTTCTTATTCTTATTATTGTTCTTGCTGTTATTGTTTTCTGTTATTCTAGTTATTTTTTTCTTGTTATTGTTCTTCCTGTTCTTGTTGTTATTGTTCTTCTTCTTATTTTTCTTCTTGTAATTGTTGTTCTTCATCTTATTGTTATTGTTCTCCTTGTTATTGTTCTTCTTGTTAATAGTGTTATTGTTCTTATTGTTATTGTTCTTCATGTTATTCTTGTTATCGTTCTTCTTGTTCTTGCTGTTCTTGTTCTTGTTGTTAGTGTTCTTCATGTTGCCGTTCTTCTTGTTCTCGTTGTTCTTGTTCTTCTTGCTATTGTTCTTTTTTTTCTTGTTATTGTTTTATTGTTCTTCTTGTTCTTGTTCTCGTTCTTCGTATTATTGTTCTTGTTGTTATTGTTTCTATTGTTCTTCTTTTTCTTGTTATTCTTGTTCTCGTTGTTCGTGTTATTGTTCTTGTTGTTGTCCTTGTTTTTGTTCTTCTTTTTATTGTTCTTCTTGTTCGTGTTCTCGTTGTTCTTGTTCTTCTTCTATCTCCCTGGTATTGCGTGTCGGTGTTATATTAGCCAAAGCGTTGATGGTGTTGAGGCACAGCATCGTGTCGGTCTGGAAGCGGGTTATGGCGGCTATTTTGTCAGTCCCGGACTGGAGATAAAAACCATGGGATGTGTAGTGATTCTTTAGCAGACTCCACCCCCCTCCCCCATGGGGATTATGGTATACCCTGCACCTTTAGCCAGTTACGTCCTGTTACTGAACCCACTAACGGAGAGATGGGACAGGGTCTTGGTTAGCTATATGACCTTGACTGACTATAGGACAGCTATGTGACCTTGACTGGCTATAGGACCTGATTGACCTTGACGTTAGCGTGCCAGCTATGCCTCAATAATTGCCAAGTAAACAGGGTCTTTGCCCTTATCAGACCAACTGTAGAACAAAAGATAGTCTCTATAACAAAATGTTTTACAATGTGACAAATGCAACAAATGCTGCCCCCTACTCTCTTATCTTGTTCTTCGCCCTCATATGCCACCCACAGCTGGGGCTGGGTGGTTGTCATGAGCTCCATGGTCGTAGGTCTGATCGTAGACGGCGTCAGCTACACCTTCGGGCTTTTCCTCGGAGAGTTCGAAAGAGCATTCCAGGCTCCCAAAAGTACTGTGGCCCTCGCCAGCTCCCTGCAAGTGGGGGTCTACTTGTTTGTAGGTATGCCTGTTTGTAATGTTTGCTTTCGTTATTTTTCATATTCTTTGTTTTATAGCATGTTTCCTTACTGAAGTCTGGCTTACAGAACTACAAAAATAAGATTTTTAAGGGCATGCATCTTTCCCATGGCAACATATGCCTGCGAGACCTGGGCACTTAACAAAACAGTTGAGAAACACATAAATGCCTTTGAATGTAAATGCTACAGGAGAGTCCTTTAAATATCACGGACACAAAAAAAAGAACAAATATATCCATACTACAAGAACTTAATATTGAAGAAGGTTGGCTAGTAAGGAAGATTAAACATCGAAAACTTAAATATTTTGGACATAATTTAGAGAATTTAGAGAAGACAGCATTGGAAGGGTAAATAATAGGAAAAAGAAAGAGAGGAAGACCAAAGGAAAGATGACTGCAAGAAATCGTTGATTATCTAATACAGGATGCATCAGCAGCAGGGCATCTTGCTTACAACCGAAAGGCATACAGGAGAGCTGTTAGGGATGCAAAGTTCCGCAAGGGACATGCAAATGAGTGTATGACTGAGTATGACTTGCGACATATTGTTTTAGTTTCGTCAAAAAAAGATAAAATTCTCATTTCTATAATATTAATTCATTTTGGGGGATACTGTGTTAAGGTAAAACCTTCGGCACATGAAAGTGTGATGAGGTCAGGATCATACCTGGTGGCATTTACCTTCCTAGATGTTCTTTTGGCGAAAAAGCGCTCTCGAGTTCCGTGCGTGGGGAGACAGGCTTTCGCTCCCTTCCCGGACGGCGAGAGTTAAGGTGTTTCGATGCAGAAGCAAGTGGTTTGTCCGTCGAGCGAAGCATGTAAACCGCTAGCCTGCCAGGTTCGTGATAACGATGTAGTACGGTTTTATCGACCGATGGTCTCGAAATTGGCCCATCTCTCGCAAAGAGTATCGGGTCTGCAGAATGTAATGTGCGTATGTTGTGGGTGGCTGGGCTCTCTTCTCGTCTCGTTCGCTAGAGCAGACCGCTGTTGGCGAGATTCTTCAGCTGCCGTACGTGGAACGGTGCTCCTCCCGGCCAATGAAGAAAGGTGCAAATGAGGTTGCCGACCAGCATCACTGCGGAAAAGGTGGTAGAAAGGATATAGCGAAGCAAACATTCAAATCACAGCACCTCTGGTCTGGAGGTCGGCCACGTCCTGAGTGCAGTCATATCGGGTGAAATGCATGAACCGGCTTATCCCAGAAGTTAAGACACTGCTGGCGAGACTCTTCAAATGCCGCGCGTGGAGTGAAGCTCCTCCCGGTCAAGGAAGAAATGCGGAAAAGAAATAAAGGTTGCTGTGTGTTGCCGATGGGAAAAGTTGGTGGAAAGGATAAAGCTAAGTTTAATCGGTATGTCCAGTAGTATCGCTACGAGAGCTATACATACCACGGCACCTCTGCCCTAGAGGCCGCCCACGTCCGAAATACACCTACACTGGTGAAATATGCCTAAACCGGCACACACCAGGGGTGGAACTTGATGGCTAGACATGTCATGCCACCTCCGCTCTAGAGGTCGGTCACGCCTGATATACACCCATACTGGTGAATTTTGCCTAAACTGGCTCACAACAGGGGTGAATCTTGAAGGTTATGCATGTCACAGTACCTCTGCCCTAGAGGTCGGTCCCGTCCCAAACACGCACATACTGGGATAATATGCCTAAACCGGTTCAACCCAGGGGTAGAGGTCACTAGTGGCGAGGATTCGTCCTCCTGGACAAAAGCTCCATCCTGGTCTCAACTAGGAAGGGTAGCGGCCACGATCGCAAAATGCTGAAGTCGGAGACACTGGACCAGGGAAGTCTAGATAGGCAACCACCTCTCACCCAGCGGGGATGTTTGCGTATCCTAATCAAGCTGAGGTTTTCCGGTGAGAAAGTCCAACTCTGGACTGGATAGGCAACCACCTCTCACCCGGCTGTGATACACGGGTATCTCAAAACATGTCGAGGTTTTCCGGTGAGAAGGTCCAACTCTGGCCTGGGTGGGCTATCGCCTCTCACCCAGCGGGGATGCACTGATATCCTAAACATGTCGAGGTCTTCCGATGAGAAAGTCCAACTCTAGACTAAACTGGTGCATTGAAAACCACAGTGTCACGCAATCCCGCTTCTGAGACTCACCAAGAATACAAGCAAAAGCCCTGTGATACTCTGAACCCCTTGTGGTCCTCTCGTGGATCTCATGTGGTCCTTTCGGGGACCACACAGGAGACCACGGGACCTAACGAGGACCACGGGCATAAATTCAGTAGGATCACAGTGCGGTTTTGGTGGTAGAAGCGAACGAAGAAGAAGAAGAAGAAGAAGAAGACCTTCCTAGATTACTTACCTACCCAGTTTTAGAAGCTGGGTGGACCCCGGGGCATTTTTGTTGCTGTGGTACCAGAAAAAGTTCCCCACTGCAGGGAGTTGAGCCCGGTACCACGATATTAGTATACCGGATTTAGTTTTAGTTCAGTAATTCTCCACATTTTAGTATCTCGCGCCCCTAAAAGCCCGTAATAATTCTTCGAGGTCCTTTGTACAACCAGGTAGTCACGTAGCTTGAGAACATTCATTAATCTGAACCTCTGTGACTTGCCAGGTCCTATAGTCAGTGTTTTAACCAACCGCTTTGGCTGCCGCAAGGTCATCGTTGCTGGGAGCTTCATCGCTGGTTTGGCTTTCATTGCCAGTTCCTGGAGCACAGGCCCGACCATGCTGATTTTGACCTACGGAGTGGCTGGGGGTAGGGCGTGGTGATGGAATGTTTAGAATGTTTAGTTGTTGTGGGAGAGAATGTTTAGTTCCTGTCTGCGTCATTGTTTAGTTTTTGTGTTCATGAATGTTTACTTGCTGTCTGTGTGAATGTTTACTTGCTGTCTGTGTGAATATTTAGTTGCTGTTTGTGTTGATGTTTAGTTGCTGTTATTGTGAATGTTTAGTTGTTGTAGGTAAGGATATTTAGTTGGTGTTCGTGTGAATCTTTAGTTTTTGTAGGTAAGAATATTTAGTTGTTGTTTGTGTGAATGTTTAGTTGTCGTAGCTAAGAGTATTTAGTTGCTGTTTGTGTAAATGTTTAATTTTTGCATGCCGTGAATGTTTAGATATTTAGATATCTGCCGTTGTGAAATCCTTCACGAGTAATAACAAACATAACAACTTCACACTATTCCCTGTCTTCATCATCATCATCATCAGGTGCCGTGCCGACTGGCGTTGGCTATTATGCTTCTCCAGAGTACCCGATCCTTCATGCAGGCCATCAGTTCAGTTGGTGATCTCCTCTCACACCATCCCGTCAGACTGTCCAGTATCATTTCTCTTGGTCTTCCTCTTGATCTTCTTCCTTCTATTTTTCCTGTTGTTATAATATTTTCAATGCCCCCTCTTCTCATTGCACGTCCTATGAAAGTACATTGTCTCTCTCTTATCTTTCTGACAAGGTTTTTTGTCTCTCCAGCTCTTCTCATACATTCTTCATTAGTTATTTTTGCTGTCCAGGGGATTCGCAACATTCTTCTAATAAACCACATTTCTGCTGCTTCCAATGATTTTTGTGCAGACTTGCCTATTGTCCATGATTCACTTCCATATAACAAGATAGGTTCAATATAGCATTTTAGGACTCGTTTTCTAACATTCATTGATAAAGATGTGTTAGCTAATATGTTTCTCATTCTCTGAAATGCAGTCTTTGCTTGGCCTATTCTGTTCCTAATTTCTGTTTTGCATTTCCCATCTGAAGTTATTACTGCTCCAAGGTATTTGAATTTCTGCACCTGCTTTAGAATGGTTCCGTTTAATTTAATACTGCATGCTGGTGGATTCTGTTTCTTAGATATAACCATAGTCTCTGTCTTTTTGATGTTCAAAGTAAGGACTTTCTGTTCACTTTCTTTGGCGATTTTATCAAGAGATTTTGCAGGTCTTGTTGGTTCTCAGCTAATAATACTGTGTCGTCAGCATACCGAAGGTTGTTAATATTGTATCCTCCAATTTTTATGCCTGGTTCTGTGATGATTGTTCTTAGAATATTCTCGCTGTACAGAGAAAAAAGGTCTGGAGATAGTACACATCCTTGTCGCAGCCCTTGTTTTATAGGTTGGTATTTTCCAATTCTATTTTCAACTCGAACTGGTGCTTCTTACTGCCAGTATAGATGTTTTACAATCCTCAAGTCTTTGCCGTCTATATTGATGTCTTCAAGCATTTTAATAATTTCACTATGTTTCACCTTGTCAAATGCCTTGGTGTAATCAATGAAGCATAAGTAGAGATCTTTCTGTACTTCTAAAGCTCTTTCTGTTAGTGTTCGTAAAGCATAAATAGCATTGTGTGTTCCCTTTCCTTCAACAAATCCAAACTGTTCATCTGCTATTTCCATTTTTATCTTTTTCTTTGTTCTTCTCATAATGATTCTCAGAAGTAGCTTCGTTATGTGACATGAGAGGCTGATAGTCCGGTGGTCGTCACATTCCTTTGCACCTGGTTTCTTTGGTAGTGCTATAAACGTGGATTTAATCAGGTCACTGGGAATATAACCACTGTTGTAAATATCATTCAGTAACTTGGTTATTATTTTTATTCCTGTCTCCTCTAGTGCCTCTATTTCTTCTATTGTTATATTATCAGGCCCAGTCGCTTTTCCTTTCTTCATGTGTTTGATGGCATCTATGATTTCATCTTCAAGTATTGGCGGTCCATCACAGTTTTCGGTATCTGGTGTTAATTCTGGTCTTTCTCCTCCATATAGCTCACCGATATACTCTGTCCACCTGTCCACAATGTCTTCTTTTCCCATTAACATTTTACCTTCTTTCGATTTCAGGCATCCTGTAGTATATTTTGTTTTCCTGCCTGTGAGTTCATTAATTCGTTTATGCATGTTTTCGCTGTCTTTATTATGAGCGTCATCTATCTGTCTGCACTGTTCATTTAACCACACTTCTTTTGCTTCTCTCCATTTGCGTCTTATTTCTTTATTTATCTTGCTATATTTTTCCTCGTTATTTTTACTCCTCCTCCTCTTGTCCATCAGTCCTAAGATGTCCTCTGTCATCCATTTATTTTTAGGAGCTTCTTTTGTCGGTGGTATTATCTCCTTAACAGTTTGGTGAATAGAATCTCTAAACATTTCCCATTGTTCATCTATACTATTTATCTTTGCTATTGCATTGTATCTATTTGTTATAATAACTTTGTATTGTTCTCGCAGTTCTTGGTCATTTTTAAGAAGTTCTGTATTCAGTTTGATGTTTCTCACTTTTCTACATGCTTTCTTTAGTTTTATTCTAACTTTTCCACAGAGTGGGTCATGGTCACTATTGCAGTCAGCTCCTGGCATGGTTTTTGTTGTCAGTAATGCATTGCGGAATCGTTTGTTGATTAATATGTAGTCTATCTGGTTAAATATCTTTTTGTCTGGGCTGCACCACGTTGCCAGTCTTCGAGGATGTTGTTTAAACCAGGTGTTTCCTACAACCATGCTATGTATTCTTGCCCATTCAATTAATTTATAACCTCTGTCATTCCTCTCCCCCAGTCCATAGTCACCAACGATGTCCGAAGTTCTTCCTTTACCAACTTTGGCATTAAAATCTCCCATGACTGTGGTAACTTCATGTGACTTTGTGTGTTTTAGTGCTGTCTCTATGTCATTATAAAATATCTGTACATCTTCTTCAGAACTTTCAGATGTTGGAGCATACACTTGTATAATATTTATGTTTATTGGTTGTCCTTTCAGTTGGGCTAGCAGGACTCTGTCCGAGATGTTCAAATATCCTACAATTGTCCTTGCCGTTTGTTCATCAAATATAATTCCTACTCCTCGTTCATGTTTCTCACTTCCTAAATATATTATTGCATATTTATCTGAGTTTATCTTTCCTGCACCTGTCCATCTAACTTCACTCATTCCTAATATGTTGATCTTCATCCATTCCATTTCCATCTTTACATTTTCTAATTTTCCAGCCTGGAATAAAGTTCTAACATTCCATGTTGCTATTTTGAACTTGTTAGTCCCTGTCTTACAGTGATCAATTTTGTATACGACTCTAGGAATCGGATTCGGTCTGATGTTTCTACCGTCTATTGTGGCTGTCAGTATTTACTTCGAAGAACGCCGAGCGGTCGCTACTGGTATCGCCGTCTGTGGATCAGGAATTGGAACCTTTATTTTAGCCCCTCTCACCGATTACCTGCTGTCCGAGTACAACTGGAGGTGGACATTGCTACTTCTAGCCGGGCTAGTGCTACAGGGGATGGTGTTTGGCTCTCTGGTCAGGCCACTTGATCTACAGCCTGCAGCAAGCGACAACAACAATGTACAAGATAAAGAAAGGGAGGAGGTTCTGAAACGGTCCGACAAAATGTCAAGAGATGAAGGTTCGCAAGGGACCACAGGACGCGGGACAGCCGACGAGCCCGCCACTGGTCGACCTGTCCAGGAACTTGTCCCTCTGATATCTGTCACAGACGAGCGTGGGAGAAGCCCAGCTCTGCTGAAAGCCAACAAACAGGAGAAACTGTTGTTTTCATCAGCGCCCGACATGCATACTCGCTCCAACTCCCGGTTGAATAGGGTAAGGTGGTGTTTTCACTAAAGTAAGGTTTTTTTTTTAATTCACCGGAGTAAAGTGTTTTTATCCACCAGAGTAAGGTTGTTTTACTCATCAGAGTAAGGTTGTTTTACTCATCAGAGTAAGGTTGTTTTACTCATCAGGGTAAGGTTGTTTTACTCATCAGGGTAAGGTTGTTTTACTCATCAGAGTAAGGTTGTTTTACTCATCAGGGTAAGGTTGTTTTACTCATCAGGGTAAGGTTGTTTTACTCATCAGAGTAAGGTTGTTTTACTCATCAGGGTAAGGTTGTTTTACTCATCAGGGTAAGGTTGTTTTACTCATCAGAATAAGGTTGTTTTACTCATCAGGGTAAGGTTGTTTTACTCATCAGGGTAAGGTTGTTTTACTCATCAGAATAAGGTTGTTTTACTCATCAGGGTAAGGTTGTTTTACTCATCAGGGTAAGGCTGTTTTACTCATCAGGGTAAGGTTGTTTTACTCACCAAAAAAACACCCCACAGTTCATGACTGTCTATATTCCAAGACACTCTACAGTTCACAACTGTCTATATTTCAAGACATCTTACAGTTCACAGCTGTCTACATTTCAAGACACCCTCTCTTTTTCCTCCTTGTATCCCGTGGATAGCATGTTACCCCGTTCCCACCCCCATCCCAAAGGGTGCTAGCGGTGTCATACGCTCACAGTACTTTTCTCCTTCACATTTGTCCTATATTTCAAGACACCCTACTATACACAAATGTCTATATTTCCAAGGCTGAACAGCCAGACAACCAGAGTCTTCACAGCAGCATCTGCCAAGAGCGTCTTGCTCGCAATCACACGGAGGAATACCACCAGACCACTTTGTTACATATTTTTACAGAAATTTATTACATAACTTTTTGATCTCTCAAAAGAAGGTAATAGAGAGAGACACATACAAACCTTCAAATATCTAACATAACTGCTGACCTCTCTACAGACAGCAATAGAGAGAGAGAGAGAGAGAGAGGCACAGACAGACCTTCAAATATCAAACATAACTCTTTTGACCTCTCTACAGACAGTAATAGCAAGAGAGAGAGAGAGAGAGAGAGAGAGAGAGAGAGAGAATGAGAGTGAGAGACGGACAAACCTTCAAATATTTAACATAACTCTCTTAACCTCTCTACAGACAGTGACAGTGACAGAGAGAGACACAAACAAACCTTCAAATATCTAACGTAACTCTGTTAACCTCTCTACAGACAGTGACAGAGAGAGACACAGACAATCCTTCAAATATCTAAATTAACTCTGCTAACCTCTCTACAGACAGTGACAGAGAGAGACACAGACAATCCTTCAAATATCTAACGTAACTCTTTTAACCTCTCTACAGACAGTGACAGAGAGAGACACAGACAAACCTTCATATATCTAACGTAACTCTGTTAACCTCTCTACAGACAGTGACAGAGAGAGACACAGACAAACCTTCAAATATCTAACGTAACTCTGTTAACCTCTCTACAGACAGTGACAGAGAGAGACACAGACGATCCTTCAAATATCTAAATTAACTCTGTTAACCTCTCTACAGACAGTGACAGAGAGAGAGGGAGACACAGACAAACCTTCATATATCTAACATAACTCTGTTAACCTCTCTACAGACAGTGACAGAGAGAGAGGGAGACACAGACAAACCTTCATATATCTAACATAACTCTGTTAACCTCTCTACAGACAGTGACAGAGAGAGAGAGACACAGACAAACCTTCATATATCTAACATAACTCTGTTAACCTCTCTACAGACAGTGACAGAGAGAGAGGGAGACACAGACAAACCTTCATATATCTAACATAACTCTGTTAACCTCTCTACAGACAGTGACAGAGAGAGAGGAGACACAGACAAACCTTCATATATCTAAATTAACTCTCTTAACCTCTCTACAGACAGTGACAGAGAGAGACACAGACGATCCTTCAAATATCTAAATTAACTCTGTTAACCTCTCTACAGACAGTGACAGAGAGAGAGGGAGACACAGACAAACCTTCATATATCTAACATAACTCTGTTAACCTCTCTACAGACAGTGACAGAGGAGAGGGAGACACAGACAATCCTTCAAATATCTAAATTAACTCTCTTAACCTCTCTACAGACAGTGACAGAGAGAGACACAGACAATCCTTCAAATCTAAATTAACTCTCTTAACCTCTCTACAGACAGTGACAGAGAGACACAGACAAACCTTCAAATATCTAAATTAACTCTGTTAACCTCTCTACAGACAGTGACAGAGAGAGAGACACAGACAACCTTCAATATCTAAATAACTCTGTTAACCTCTCTACAGACAGTGACGAGAGAGAGGGAGACACAGACAAACCTTCATATATCTAACATAACTCTGTTAACCTCTCTACAGACAGTGACAGAGAGAGAGGGAGACACAGACAAACCTTCATATATCTAACTAACTCTGTTAACCTCTCTACAGACAGTGACAGAGAGAGAGGGAGACACAGACAAACCTTCATATATCTAACATAACTCTGTTAACCTCTCTACAGACAGTGACAGAGAGAGACACAGACAAACCTTCATATATCTAAATTAACTCTGTTAACCTCTCTACAGACAGTGACAGAGAGAGACACAGACGATCCTTCAAATATCTAAATTAACTCTGTTAACCTCTCTACAGACAGTGACAGAGAGAGAGGGACACAGACAAACCTTCATATATCTAAATAACTCTGTTAACCTCTCTACAGACAGTGACAGAGAGAGACACAGACGATCCTTCAATATCTAAATTAACTCTGTTAACCTCTCTACAGACAGTGACAGAGAGAGACACAGACATCCTTCAAATATCTAAATTAACTCTGTTAACCTCTCTACAGACAGTGACAGAGAGAGACACAGACAATCCTTCAAATATCTAAATTAACTCTGTTAACCTCTCTACAGACAGTGACAGAGAGAAACACAGACAATCCTTCAAATATCTAAATTAACTCTGTTAACCTCTCTACAGACAGTGACAGAGAGAGACACAGACAATCCTTCAAATATCTAAATTAACTCTCTTAACCTCTCTACAGACAGTGACAGAGAGAGACACAGACAATCCTTCAAATATCTAAATTAACTCTGTTAACCTCTCTACAGACAGTGACAGAGAGAGACACAGACAAACCTTCAAATATCTAAATTAACTCTGTTAACCTCTCTACAGACAGTGACAGAGAGAGAGGGAGACACAGACAAACCTTCATATATCTAACATAACTCTGTTAACCTCTCTACAGACAGTGACAGAGAGAGAGGGAGACACAGACAAACCTTCATATATCTAACATAACTCTGTTAACCTCTCTACAGACAGTGACAGAGAGAGAGGGAGACACAGACAAACCTTCATATATCTAACATAACTCTGTTAACCTCTCTACAGACAGTGACAGAGAGAGAGAGGGAGACACAGACAAACCTTCATATATCTAACGTAACTCTGTTAACCTCTCTACAGACAGTGACAGAGAGAGACACAGACGATCCTTCAAATATCTAAATTAACTCTGTTAACCTCTCTACAGACAGTGACAGAGAGAGAGGGAGACACAGACAAACCTTCATATATCTAACATAACTCTGTTAACCTCTCTACAGACAGTGACAGAGAGAGAGGGAGACACAGACAAACCTTCATATATCTAAATTAACTCTGTTAACCTCTCTACAGACAGTGACAGAGAGAGACACAGACGATCCTTCAAATATCTAAATTAACTCTGTTAACCTCTCTACAGACAGTGACAGAGAGAGACACAGACAATCCTTCAAATATCTAAATTAACTCTGTTAACCTCTCTACAGACAGTGACAGAGAGAAACACAGACAATCCTTCAAATATCTAAATTAACTCTGTTAACCTCTCTACAGACAGTGACAGAGAGAGACACAGACAATCCTTCAAATATCTAAATTAACTCTCTTAACCTCTCTACAGACAGTGACAGAGAGAGACACAGACAATCCTTCAAATATCTAAATTAACTCTCTTAACCTCTCTACAGACAGTGACAGAGAGAGACACAGACAATCCTTCGAAGGTAAACATCACCCCCAGGTGGACTCCAAGACGCCGGACACAATCCACGTCTGACAGGGACGTCGTGAGCCAGCCACGCCACCCCAGGGCCCACGCGCCTGTGGGCTTGGGCCTAATCAGCTTGTCTGATGCCCAGCTTAACAAGATTCGAGACGAGGTTCAGCTGCCCCTCTCCAGGAAGGACATACATTTGTCTGGTCCCCTGGCCTTGACCGAGTCTGACACCAGGCTTCGTGCTGGTGAGCGTCAAGGTCGAGGGTTGTACATCCATAGCATAAAGTAGGTCACGATGTGTGCGCAGATGCAAAGAGTAAAACTTATAATTAACTCCCTTTCTAAATTTATAATTAAGTCCCTTTCTAAACTTATAATTAACTCCCATTCTACTATGAACCTTTAAATAGTTTTGCTAAACTATAAACTATGTCAGTCTGCTTTCTTTTTTTTTTACAATTTTAAATTACCACACAAGTTAAAAATAGGTCTCTGGCGACTTCCCGTAAAAGCCATCCCTATTATATACTTATATTATACTTATAATATACTTATTATATGCTTATATAATAATGACTTCTCAGTAGCTCCCAGTGCAACCCAGGACCTCGATGAGCCTTGCATCATTCACTAGGCTGCTATGACTCATTCGGTTGCCAGGTACCGATGACAGATTGTGAAATAGTCTCTCTATTGCTAATAATTCTTAGTGCAGGGTTTCTCAGTGTCAGACCTGCGATCCCAAGGTGGCAGCGCCAAGTGTATGCGGACTATGATCAAAATAAGCAAATAACGGTTGTTTATAATAACAGGTAAAGGTAAAAATTCCCGTTTTCATGCCATTAAGACACATTGAGGATACGATGTTAGTCACGTATTTCCAGGCAAGGACCCTAGAGACCACGAGCAGGAAAACTTTTAGAAGCCCTGCTCCAATAAACGTTTAAGTTCTCACTGAGGGTGAAGTTAACCCCAAAACTGTCATCTTACTCACAAACATAACCTCTGTACCATCATTCAGGTCTATCACAAGTCTGGCAGATAAGGAAGCGTTACAAGACGTGTCGGGGACATCGCGAGGGCTTTGGTCGTGTCTGCCTGAATCGGCTCGCGACACTCTGGAGGAGATGCTGGACTTGAGTATCCTCAAAGTAAGCCTTAGTTTCCTCAAGTGGGTCAGATTGTGGCTGGGGATTTGTTAGTTTCCTGAAGTGGGTCATTTTATGGGCTGGGGATTTCTTAGTTTTCTCAAGTGGGTCATTGTATGGGCTGGGGATTTGTTAGTTTCCTCAAGTAGGTCAGATTCTGGCTGGGGATTTGCTATTTTCCTGAAGTTAGTCATTGTCTGGGCTGGGGATTTGTTAGTTTCCTCAGGTGGGTCAGATTCTGGCTGAGGATTTGTTAGTTTCCTCAGGTGGGTCAGATTCTGGCCGGGGATTTGTTAGTTTCCTGAAGTTGGTCATTGTTTGGGCTGGGTATTTGTTAGTTTTCTGAAGTTGGTCATTGTCTTGGCTTGGGATTTGTTGGTTTCAGACCCTAACCACGTCAGAATCGGGTTAAATTATGAGAGGACTTTTCAGCTAATCTTTATGTTCAGTGCGGGACAGAGTTGGAGAACATGCTTCTTCATCTTGAGCAGTCCTTGTTCTTTTTCCTTGGTTGCTCCCCCTGGCAGAAATACAGGCCCTTCAAACACGTTTTCACCCAAAGAAAAATGTAATACTATGTCAATATTTCGACAAAGCAGGTCTTCATCATAGCCACGGAAGTAGGTTAGTAATATAACTTTTATATTCGTTTCTCTCTGTTATTTTGTTACTTTTATGTAAAATAAATATGTGATAGATATATTTTTACAGTAATATGCGATAGTTGGTCTAATATATATATATATATATATATATATATATATATATATATTCTCGAATAGTAGCAAACAGCAACAAAATAAACAAACAAACAAAGACAGAAAGAGAAAGAGAGATAGAGAGAAAAAGAGAAAAAGAGAAAGGAAGAGAGAGAGAAAGAGAGAGATATAAAGAAAGAGAGAGAAATAAAGGAAAGAGAAAGAGAGAGACAGAAGAAAGAGAGTGAGAGATACAAAGAAAGAGAGATAAAGAGAGAGAGAAAGAAAGGAGAGAAAGAGAGAGAGAAAGAAAGGAGAGAAAGAGAGAGAGAGAGAGAGAGAGGAAAGAGAGAGAAAGATAGAGAGAGAAAGAAATAGAGAGAAAAAGAGAAAGAAGGAGAGAAAGAAAAAGAAAGAGAAAGACAGAGATATAAAGAAAGACAGAGAAAGAGAGAGATATAAGGAAAGAGAGAGAGAGAGAGAGAAAGAAAGAGAGGGAGAGAAAGAGAGAAACTGCCTTGAGTAAAGAGAAGCAAATATAGAATATGCAAAAAAAAAACAAAGACAATTTTCTTGTGGTTACCGTAAAAATCGCTTGATTTTAAACAGACACCAGGGTATGTTATTTATTTATTTGTTTATTTATTTATTTGTTTATTTATTTGTGAATTTATTGATATGTTTATTCATTTATTTCTGTATTTAGTTATTGATGTATTTATTTATTTGTTTATTTATTTATTTGTGTTTTTATTGATTTGTTTATTTATTTATTTGTCTATTTATATTTTTGTTTATTTATCTGTTGAATGGTTTATTTATTTGTGTATTTATTTATTTGTTGGACTGTACACTAGAAAGATTCTTTCGTTCAAAATATTTGTGGCAAATAATCTATCTATCTATCTATCTATCTATCTATCTATCTATCTATCTATCTATCTATCTATCTATCTATCTATCTATCTATCTATCTATCTTACTGTTTCTCTCTCAGTCTCTTTTCTGTCTCTGTTCGTCTCTCTCTGTCTGTCTGTCTGTCTGTCTGTCTGTCTCTCTCTCTCTCTCTCTCTCTCGTGTCAATTGTACATAGTTGAGTTTTAAAATGTGTAAACTATTACAATATTTGTCTTCCATTTCATCATCATCATCATCATCATCGTCGTCTCTTTGTGCTCGTTCCATCTCATTTTAATACAGTCGCAACTGACTTACATTGTCTAGGACATCAGGTACTGGTATGTGTTGCTTGGCAACTTCACCTGCATGATTGGTTTCTACGTCCCTTTTGTTTACATCCCGGATCGCGCCAAACAGATCGGGATATCGGAAGACAATGCAGCATTTCTTATCTCCATCATTGGTGAGTTATCTATATTTTGTACGGAACAATAGACAGAACAGAACGGGGGAAGTATTCTTTGATTTCATCATCATCATCATCATCGTCATCATCATCATCATCATCATCATCATCAAATTTGTGCAACTACGTAGAAACACTACAGTGTTACAGGAGCGAGGTATTTATTTCTACAGCTTGGGCGCCTTGTAGCAGTATACAAGTATATTACCAGTGTAAACCCCATTATTGTTTTTGACGGAAACGCCCATGATTTAATGTTTACATTTTCCAAGTTACATTCCTGAGTGGCTGACTTTTCTCCGAGAAACGGACAGCACGTGATTTGGTCGTCTTAAAAAAAAAAAAGAAACGAAATGTACGTTTGACCTGTGCGGATGTGTTTCTATATCGCTGCACTGTGGAACTTTTTGGTTATACTAGGGGCGACATGTTATCTAGTTCACCTGCTTGTCTGGAATGGAAGCTTTATATCAGCTACATGGCTTGACTGTTTTTCTGCATTGGAAGGTTTATATCAGCTATATGGACTGACTGTTTGTCTGGAATGGAATCTTTATATCAGCTATATGGCCTGACTGTTTGTCTGGAATGGAATCTTTATATCAGCTATATGGCCTGACTGTTTGTCTGGAATGGAATCTTTATATCAGCTATATGGCCTGACTATTTGTCTGGAATGGAATCTTTATATCAGCTATATGGCCTGACTATTTGTCTGGAATGGAATCTTTATATCAGCTATATGGCCTGACTGTTTGTCTGGAATGGAATCTTTATATCAGCTATATGGCCTGACTGTTTGTCTGGAATGGAAGCTTTTCCTTCCCAGATTTTCTCTGGAACCCATTTTACGAGGCTGGGTCGGCCTCGGGGCCGTATTGGTCGGAAAGAAAATCCTGCTCAGCTGTGGATTCGAACCCTGAACTATTCGGTTGTTAGACGAGTGCTCTAACGCTAGCCGGTCACTAATCATCTGATTAGTAAATATTATATCAGAGTTAGTAGCCTAAGCCGCACCAACTCGGGTTATACAGAAAGATATAGCAACGGCGCGGTCACAACATCTTGCCGTAAGCGAATCACTTTTCTCGTAATGAGACACGACTGCACCAGGCCCCTGCACCACGCAGGCAGACATGTAAGGTATATGTAGAAGGAGAAACGGCAGAAACAAGCTTGATTAAGGTCAAGGCTCCGAGGGGAATTTCTACTCCCCCCCCCCGCCTGTGCTTACTATATTGTGTAGTTATTCTATTCATTGCGAGGCCACTCCCCTCCCCCCCCCCCCCCCGACCTCCGGACACTCCCTTTAAACGAGGAAGCTCTCTGGGCCCCCGAGCAATGCACCGAGTTGACCTCCCTTTTCTTTTGTGCCAGATCACAGCAGCAAAGCAATACTGTGTATTTCGGCAAAAAAGCCTTCATCAGACAATAAACAAAAGAGCTGAGAAGGAACAGATAACTCTCAAAGTAAGCAAAGACAACTTTAAAGTGTACAAAGTCAGTAACAAAATGAAGGGCTAGTCTGGGGATCTCCAGATCGATATGTGCCGCAGGAAGAACTGCAGAGAAACCGATTCTTATAATGTTGTAATGTTTAAATTTTAGCGTCCTCTAAAGTCACAAAAACCAAGCTAAGATTATTCAATTCATATGTAATATCCACCCTCATTTATGCATGCGAAAGCTGGAAAACAACTAAGGAAATAGACGAGAAATTAGACTCTTTTGAAAACAAATGCCTAAGGAATATATTCGGTATAAAGTGGAACGAATTCAAGAACAATGCAGAGATAATGAGTGAATGAATGAATGATCTTTATTTTTAAAGGGTAAAGAATGAATGAATGAATGAAAGAATTGGGCACGCAGGCCCGTCTTACATTCTGCCCCTCATCACCCCATCTTTCATTCTTCCCACACACTTGATTTAGTACAAATATACAAATTAAATTAGGGACGAAAACATATGAAAAGAGTGTAAGATTTAACTATTACCGTCAAAGTAAAAGAGAAGAAGTAATTAACCTAATAAAATAGCTCACACACACATACACGTTTATATACATAAACAAAAATACATTGTCATACAGATTTTCTAACAAATGTGTTTTTTTTAACAAACATTACAATAATTTCTAACACTATCTAACAAGTTACTTTTCGAACTATGTCATTTTAGTACCTGACGGTTGACAAGCCTGGGTTGAGAGAGTGCTGGTTATTCTACAGAGGCTTATAATTACAAGCAAGTGAATAATGAAATACGATAAGACAGATGAGCAAGCAACAGCCTGTCTCATGGGTGATCAAAAAAGGAGACGGATATATATCGGTCATGTGGTGAGAAGAAACAATCAGAGAATCCCCAAAACAATGCTGTCAATTCAACAGGCCGAAGAAAAAGATGTTGACCACGTGAAACTCTAAAGAGGACATTGTTAAGAGAAGCCAAATTAGTAGGGCATAACATCCCTTGATGAGGTTGAAAAGCTCGCCGAAAACATGAATACCTTAGAGTTGGTGAACTACCATGCGAGCCCTATGTGATGTCTAAAGATGAAAGATGTAAGACGTAAGAAAGTCACAGAGATAAGCGTAAATAACAGAGTCAGTAGAACTTCCAAGACATGCACCGAAGACGATAGGGAAATCAGCCACATCTGTCACTCAAGCTGTCACTTCTGTTCACAGGTATCACCAACACTCTAGGCCGAGTCCTGGCAGGAGTGTTCATTAACTTTCTCAACCTGGACAGCGTGGCCGTGACTAGCGGTGCATTACTACTGGCCGGTATCGTGACAGCTGTGTGTCCAGTGTGTCTGACGTACCCGTCATTGGCTGCAGTCTCGGCCATATTTGGAATATGCGTGGGTGAGTTATTGGAACATGTGTGGGCGAGTTATTGGAATATGTGTGGGCGAGTTATTGGAATATGTGTGGGCGAGTTATTGGAATATGTGTGGGTGAGTTATTGGAATATGTGTGGGTGAGTTATTGGAATATGTGTGGGCGAGTTATTGGAATATGTGTGGGCGAGTTATTGGAATATGTGTGGGTGAGTTATTGGAATATGTGTGTGTGTGTGAATTCTTGGAACATTTGTGGATAAGTTCTTGGATTTGTGTGTGTGAAGATTCTTGGAATATGTGTGGTCATGTTCTTGGAATACGTGTGGGTGAGTTCATGGAACGTATGTAAGTGAGATTTTGGAATATATATTGCTAGGTTCTTGGAACATATGTGGCTGAATTCTTGGAACATGCGTGTATAAGTTCTTGGATCTGTGTGTTTGAGCGTTTATAATATACGTGGATGAGTTCTTGGAATATGTGTGGGTGAGTTCTTGTATCTGTGTGTATATGTGAGTTATTGGAACATGTGTGTGAGTTCTTCGACTGTGTATGGATGAGTTCATGGATCGATATGTGTGAGTGAGGTCTTGGATATGTGTGGTCGAATTCTTGGATCTGTGTGTATGTATGTGAGTTCTTGAACTGTATGTATGACTAAGTTCTTGGAATGTCCGTATGGATGAGTTCTTGTATGTATGGTAAAGTTCTTGGATTATATGTGTGGCTGAGTACTTCGAGTGTATGTGTGGTAAAGTTCTTCGAATGTATCTGTAGCAGAGTTATTTGAATGTATGCATGGCTAAATTTTGTTAAATGTATGTCTGTATGACTTTCTTGGAATGTATGTATGGCTAAGTTCTTAGAATATATGAATGACTAAGTTCTTAGCATGTATGTATGGCTACGTTTTTTTAAAATTTATGTATGGCTAAGTTATTGGAATTTATGTATGGCTGAGTTCACTTTATATACTTGTGACATGCCTGAATTCTGAATACATGTGTTTGGGTATCTGTATTGTTCATGTGAATTAATACATGGGACATGCAGGTGATGATGAGTGGTTGAAGTGTGTGAAGTGCTGGAATTCTGTTATTATTCAAAATTGTCATTATTCATCTATGACATGTATTATTGTTTTTTGACACTGACCCATCTACGATTACATGATCTCTGGTGCTATCTATGCGACTGATATCACTTGTACAACCACTTGATCTCTGGTGATGACTACGTGACTGATATCACTGGAACAACCACTTGGCCTTTGGTAGCTGCTTACATCTCACTGTGCTCGGTGCTGTTGTGTGAACTATTCGGAGTTGAGAACCTAACCAACGCCTTCGGTTTCGTCATTTTGTTCCGAGGAGTCGCTTGCATCATCGGACCTCCCTTGGCAGGTTGGCAACCCTCATATTCACTTTGACCTTTTCTATCTCTCCGTATGCTTCCCAGTCTACTTTCCAATGTTATTTTTCTGCATTTGTTCCTACAAGAACATACTTTAATGAACATTATATTCATTGTAATTCCGAAACAATGAAACATGACACTTACTAGCCCGGCGTTGCCCGGGTAGGGGATGTGGCACCGTTTAACTCTTTCACACTAAAACAGCCTAATTAAATCTATAAGAAAACGACAGTCATTCACTGGACATATAATGAGAAGAGGGGGGCTTGAAAACATCATAACAACAGGAAATATATATGGAAAAGGAGGCAGGGGAAGACCAAGAGGAAAAAAATCATGGGCGTGATGACACAATAAAAAGTCACTACCAGATTACTTACTCTTTCCGTGCGTTAGAAGAAACACGGACGTGTCGTGGGGTGCGGGAGTAAAAACGCGGGTCTTGGTCTGTAAGGGGGTCTAGTTGTAAAATGGAATGGAAAACAGTAGTTCCATGTCCTTCCGTATACTTAATATGTTTCAAAGTATAGCTGAATGAATGAAAATTTCATAAATGCAGAGTTTTTTAGGAAAAAAGAAGTAATGTGATGTTTTTAGACACTGATTGTGGCCAGCTCACCATCGGCTAGGTCTAGATTCGAGCTACTTACCATCTGAGATGTGTAGATTTACTTGTCGATCTCGTAATGTGACTCCGTATTGCATTCTCGCTGAATGAATGTCTGAAATAACCTCCTAACTACTTCTCCAGTCGTCTAAATATGTCTAGATCTACTTAGAAAACATTCAAGAGCAGCGGGGTGGCCATAGGCTATGTCCATAGCCCTATCTACATCGTCAAAAATTGAAAAATTTCCATGCTTCGCGTCTTTTTTCTCGCTCGGCATCGCTCGTAACTAGGCACGCATTAGCCATTTTGAAAGTGTCAATGGAATCGCGGACGAAATATGTACAATCTGAATGTTACACCGCTTGTTTTAATGAAACAAACAATGTCACTAAAGCGACCATACGGTAGTTTAGGGACACTTCCGGTGTCACTATATCGACCATACGCACGGAAAGAGTGCAATAATTCAGCTAAACTGGGACTATATATTAAGAGACAAAAAAAAAATTAATGAAAAGTAATAACGCAAGCAATAGCCTCATGGTAATCGAGGGAGTGCCAATTGAGGAAGTAGAGTATTTCACATATTTAGGCAGCATAGTGGATAAATAATGGAAATGGAAAAGGATGTTAAAGCTAGAATAACCAAGGCCAGGACAGCATTTATCCAACTTAACAAAATATGGTCATCTAAGAACATCAAAACAAGAACCAACTTAGGCTTTTCAATACAAACGCAAAGACTGTCCAACTATATGGTTCAGAGACATGGGTTATGACCAAGACAATACAACAGAAGATACAAACTTTTATGAACTACTGACAGTGCCCAGAGACAAGGGATACACATGGAAGGAAGCAAAGAATAATTCCAAGAACAGGGATGACTGGAGAGCCGTTCTCCGTGGCCTGTGGTCTCAAGAGAGTGAAAGGCGATGATGATGATGATGATGATGATGATGATGATGATGAACAGAACTGATAAAAAATATCAAGGACCAAGATCTTTGGAGAAGCATAATGTACGAGTAAGTGAAACTGAAGATTAATAGCGTCGTCTATATTTTCATCACTTCTTCTCTAGCATGTAGTGATTGGATATTGTCTATTTATGTTATGTCTTTTTTTTCTAATGTCTACTTTAACCAGGAGCCATCATAGACGCCACTGGTGTGTTTGATCCATCTTTCTATGTCGGAGGCGGGATGATCGTTCTGGGGGGTTTGTCGCACGTCATCTTGTTGTTGCCCTGCTCTCGCAGGAAAAAGGTTTAAATTATGAGATCCATGTGTGTGTGTGTGTGAGAGAGAGAGAGAGAGAGAGAGAGAGAGAGAGAGAGAGATAACGTTAGGCAGAATGAGAGACAGCACTAGAGAAAGAAGGATAGAGAAATATAGACAGATAGGCAGGCAGACATACAGAGAGATGGGTTAGATTAACGAATGAAAGGATGGATGGATGGATGGATGGATGGATGGATGGATGGATGGATGGATGGATGAAACAAACAGAAAGACAGATAGAAAGATGGGTGTATGCCTAATACAATTTTTTCTGTGTTTTATTCATCTGTGTCTCTGAGCCGTAGTCAGCAAACCACCAAATAAACCTTGTGGCGCCCTAGAGGACGGCAGCATACTTTCGTTATTTCTTAGAATCTGCTTCTAGACTTTGCTTTGCGCCCAGCTTGCTGCCTGCTGCCCTCATGGGTTTCCAAATGTTCTTCATTCTGTTATCTTTGCTTGACTTTTTTTCTCTGTTTGTTTTTGGCACTGGGAATACGCAACAAAGTTACGTTTACCAAGAACTTACATATTCTCATTGGCAACATACGGATGCGAAACATGGAAAAATCACTAGAAAAGAGAATAACAGCATTTGAAATGAAATGTTACAGAAGGGCACTTAGAATATCATGGATAGAATGAAAATCAAATAAAGAGATACTGACGGGATTAGGTGTCACAGAAAACTGGCTCGTTAACATTTTACAATTTAGAAACTGAGATACTTCAGCCACATCAAGAGACACAACAGCTTGGAGAGACTGATAGTAGAAGACATAGTGCCCGGCAAAAGAGAAAAGGGACGACCTCGCCAAAGATGGACTGAGGACATCACGGAAAGTCTGAATATGTCACTGTGAGACGCTGGTCAACTTGCGCAAGACCATATTACATTCAGGGAAGTTGTGAGAGGGACAACGTTCTGGAAAAGACACGCCACATGGATATATCTTCTTCTTCTTCTTCTTTCGCAACATGGATATATATTTTGGGGTAGAATATTCACTGAGACTCCCTGGAGTACATCATCAAATTAATTCAGGCGTCTTTTTTTCGACTAAAATTATGTTTCTCTGTGTATGTCTGTATGTCCTATCTTTTTATTTGTTATATATATATATTTTTTTTTGTGAGTGTCTGCGTGAGTATGCTGGTTTCACATTACTGGCTCCAGTACCATATTTTGTGCTAGCTTGAGTGACTGTATGTTTATGTGTGTGCGTGCTGAGATATATCTAAGGATGATATCTACTAGCACCGGTGAGTGGATATGGATGTGGATATGTGAGAGTGTGTGTTTTATTTATAGTATAACGTGCGAGCAACAGAAATACAATTCTGTTTTGTCCAGGCACTTGAGTTTGTTTTTTTTTTTGTTTTTTCCTGATATCCTTTCATGAGTTAGTTTTTTTTTTTTTCCTGATATCCTTTCATTTGGGAATATTTTTAGTCTTTACATGGACATGTTTGTTCTCTGGCAAGGAGTACTTGTCCGGGGAACGTATACAAACAGTGTTCCATTTAAAAAATCTTCCTTTCTTTATAAGATCAATAATAGTAGTAATAATAATAGTAATGGTCATAACAAAAACAATAATAATACCAACCATAATTATAACAATAACAAAAACAATAATAGCAACCATAATTATGACAACAATAAAAACAAGACAGGAACTACAATCATAACAATAACAAAAACAATAATAATTATCATAATCATAACAATAACAGAAATACTGATAACAGCAACCAAAATTATAACGATAACAAAAGTGAATAATAATAACTACAATTATAACAATAAGAAAAACAATAGTAATAACAACAAGAACAATAACCACAATAATAAAAATAATTATAACAATAGTAATAATCTTATCTTATATCTTATATCCTTCCCGTGCCGTTAGACGTCACATAGGGCTCGCAAAGTAGTTCGCCAATTTTTCCTGTCTTCGGCGAGTCTTTCAACCTCAACAAAGGATTTTATGCCTGTTAACTTGGCCTCTCTTAATAATGTCCTCTTCAGAGTTTCACGCGGTCTGCCCCTTTTTCTTCGGCCTGTTGTGTTCCACTTGATAGCTTGTTTTGGGATTCTCTGATCATTTCTTCTCATCAAGTGACCAACATATGTCCATCTCCTTTTCCTGATCACCCGTGAGACTGGATGTTGTTCAGTCATCTGTCTTATCTCTGCATTGTTCTTGAATTCATTCCACTTGATGCCGAGTATTTTCCTTAGGCATTTGTTTTCAAAAGAGTCTAATTTCTTTTCTATTTCTTTAGTTGTTTTCCAGCTTTCGCATGCATAAAATAGTAATAATAGCAAATACAAATAACGAGTGCAATAATAATAACAATACAAATTAATAAAGAAAAAACAAAAATTATTGATCTCACAAATAGACCTGACGAGATCTTGCTAAAAAAGTTTTGCTTTTGAAAAAGTCCACAATTTCACCTATTTGGAAGCAAAATATCAACCTCGGGTGATACAACACCGTCTCGCATTGCAATGGCTTCCAATAATTCCAGTAAACTGTCTACTATCTGGGAGTCAAATACTCTCAGTACAACCACGAAACTTAAAATGGTCAACTCCTGTGTGATCCCAGTGTTAACATACGGTTGTGAGAGTTGGAAATCAACCAGTCTACTCAATCAAAGACTTGACGCATTTGAGAACAAATGTCTCCGTAGACTATTGAACATCGGTTGGTCCGACTTTAAATCGAACGAGTCAGTAAGACAGGAACTGAACCAAGTCTACGAATCAAGATACATCAAAAGACGTCGATGGGCCTATCTCGGCCACGTTCTCAGAATGGACGAGTCCAGACTCCCTCGCCAGGCCCTCACATGGTCAGCGAAGGGCAAAAGAAAGCAAGGCAGGCCAAGGGAGACTCTATGTAGACCCATCACTAGAGAGAGTACAACTTTGGGATTCAAGTCCATCCAAGACCTACAGCGGGCGGCGGCGAGTCGTCAGACAATGGTGGCCCTAAAGGAATGTCAATCAATCAAATAATAATAATAATAACAACAACAACACATAGTAAAGAAAGTTAGCTATACAGATGATCCATAGAAAAGAAAATAATAATAAATCCAGGGAGAACGGTTCTCAAGTGAATAAGCCCCAAAGCACAAAATTATCATCAGCAGTTATAAAAAAGAAAAGATTCGTTCATCATTATTTTCTCTACAAACTAGCTACACACAGCTGAACCAGCACATCATGATTACTTAGGCAAACCACCTTCAATGTGCGTTCTGTCAATGTAGACAAGGGACATAATTGTGACTTTTGAGTTTAAAGTTCAATGTAAGGTTCAAAGTAGGGTGGGGGTGGGGTTTTTAATAGATATAAAGGGACAGACTGCGCGTAAAATAAATAAGAATATACTAACAGGATATCCTGTTCCGTTAACATAGGAAAATCCCATAACCTGGAGTCGATGTACAGCGGTTGTCAAACTCCCGCCTCAAAGGACATCACGGAAACTAAACAGCATGCCAGACTACAGAAACTTGACAAATATACACATTTAAAAAATTTCTTTACGTACATAAAAGAGCTGTGGCAGACACACATCGTTTAAAGCTATACAGGAATTAGGCACAAGTCAAGAAAATTATATATTAAGATTGTAAAATGTTAGGGTGACCGCAGTGTCTTCTGTGAGTCTATAATCTGAAAGAAGTTTGAGAATTGGTGAGTAAATCTAAGAAGAGACAGTTTTTGTCAACTCTCTGATGGGACCAACAAGTTTGAACTCGCAGAGGCTAAAGCGTTTGAAGGTCTTAAAGTTCTTGAAATCATCATCATCATCATCATCATCGAGTGCCATGCCGACTCGCGTTGGCTGTTATGCTTCTCCAGAGTACACGATCCTTCATGCAGGCCATCAGCTCAGTTGGTGATCTCCTCTCACACCATCCCGTCAGACTGTCCAGTATCATTTCTCTTGGTCTTCCTCTTCATCTTCTTCCTTCTATTTTTCCTACTGTTATAATATCTTCAATGCCCCCTCTTCTCATTGCATGTCCTATGAAAGTACATTGTCTCTCTCTTATCTTTTTGACAAGATTTTTTGTCTCTCCAGCTCTTCTCATACATTCTTCATTAGTTATTTTTGCTGTCCAGGGGATTCGCAACTCTTGTACCCACACTCTTCTAATAAACCATATTTCTGCTGTTTCCAATGATTTTTGTGCAGACCTGCCTATTTTCCATGATTCACTTCCATATAACAAGATAGGTTCAATATAGCATTTTAGGACTCGTTTTCTAACATTCAATGATAAGAATATGTTGGATAATATGTTCTCATTCTCTGAAATGCAGTCTTTGCTTGACCTATTGTGTTCCTAATTTCTGTTTTGCATTTCCCATCTGAAGTTATTACTGCTCCAAGGTATTTGAATTTCTGTACCTGCTTTAGAATAGTTCCGTTTAAATTTATACAGCATGCTGGTGGATTCTGTTTCTTAGATCCCTCAAGACTGCTTGTTTATTCAGATGGTCTATGTGCGAATTTGAGGTTTGCGTGGTCCAGGTAGGGTCTAGTGAAGGCCTGCAAGACAAATCCTTCTTCTTCTTCTTCTTCTTCTTCTTCTTCTTCTTCTTCTTCTATCTCCCTGGAACTGCAAGATGGCGCTGTTTGCAGCCGGAGCGGTGAAGATGTTGAGGCACATCATTAGGCAAATCTATACTATATAGAATACTAGAAATACATATCAAATAGCAGTGTAATGTGAGGGAACTATGAAGAACCATTGTTCACTAAGGAATCCGTGCCACGCAGAGATCTGAGAACCACTGTAGCTGATATAACTTTTTCGCTATTAGCAATGCAGCGACTGGTGAGATTCTAGAGAATCCAACACTAGACAGCACTGTCTCAACTCCAACTTGGTAACCTCTCGAGTTCTTTTCCGAAGAACGATCGGATGCTTCCGTAATGATTCGGAAGAGAAATATAAAACTGAAAATAAAGTACGGAAATCCCCGATATTGTGTGCCCATGTTAAACTAAGTCACGGAAGGTCTATTCTGTGTTTTTCGTGACATGGTAAATAGTGTTTATTGCTATTAACTTATGCTGTACATTGTCATTTTAATCATATAAAACTTGATTTAATATGGAGTTATTATTTTTATCTCCACACCCCTTCCATCCCTAAGTATCTTCACTCGATGCTGATTTTAGTAATACTGTTGCAAAGTCCAATTTACTTGCGATTGCGTCGCCATTTTTTTTTCTCTCGTTTTAACCTGACATCGGGCTCCTGATGCTGACATCATGACCCTCTAGTGCGCCGAAAGGTCAAGGAAAATATGGGCACTTAACAACTTTACCTTTTTTCCTTCACTTGATGTTGTACCCTCACCAAAGTTATGCGCTGTTAGCTGTGGTATAGATAGTTATGGTGTGTTGAGGGATGTGGTGTTTAGATACATAGTTGTGGTGTGTAGAAAACTGTGGAATGTAGACAGTTGTGGTATGTAGATAGTTGTCAGAATTTAGATCACATTACAAACCAACGGGGGACAGATGTCCTAACATTTGGCTTTGAAAAGGTTGGAACCTGATCTGGTGGCTGACATCAGCAGCAAGGGATGGGGGTGGGGGTGGGGGCAGCTGTATAGTGTAATTCACTTTGGGAAGATCACATACACCCTCCATTCTCAGTCAGCTAAGTGGCACAACTGTGTATCAGTTCCTACTTACATTTCAACCCTTTTGAATTCCCATATATAACACATTATATTAATTCTTCTCCATTTTTTGGGACTAAATTCAACCCCCCCCCCCTTTGTCCCTCTCTCTCTCCCTCTATCTCTCTCTCTTTGTGTATGCGTCTCCCTCTTTCCCTCTCCCCACCCGTTGAAAAAAATACCCAAAGGTATGGGACTTGAAAAACTATAGATAGTAGAAGGAAAAACAAAAAGGGGGGGGGGTATTATACAAGTCGTCAGTCAGGTGACTGTTTCGCTATTTCCTTGACTTGTCGGTGCTTCTGCGTCCTGCGCGGTTGCTGGCACACTCCGCCATCAGCAATCCATGCTGTCCCTGACTGGCTGTAAGTTACACAATAATTAGTGTATGAGTATACAGCTGTACACCAAGCACTGCAGTAAAGCTGTGATACCAGAATGTATAAAATAGGAGAAAAGTAGGAGCAGCTTTATTACTTAACGATTACAAAGTTGTGACGTTTCGGCGCGAGCCTTAATCATACAAAAACATACAGGACGAAGAAATAGAGAGAGGAGATAAAGTATAGATTCACATGAATACTATTTTAAAAAATTTTAAAAAAAATTTTTTTAAAAGAGTACTTAGCTGTAAATTGCAAAGTGTGGCTTGTCCGGCGGTGTGTGTCAGGAATGGATCTAGTGGGACGTGGAGATTGTTTAAATAGAGACCTGTGACATGTGGTCAGTGGGTTGTAACTGGGGGTGGTGGATGGGGAACCGGGGAGGGGAGAGAGAGTGACGCAATACCGACCTAGCTAGGAGAAATTGAAACAGATGATTGGGGAAGAGGGGTTGCAGAGAAAATAGCGGGATTGCAGAGTGATGCTGTGAGGAAGTTTGAAAAGTAAGAAGGGGTGGATTTAGTGGAGAGGTACTATAATGATTGAAGAAGATGATGTTACGTGTAACTAAACAGCGAGTTTAACCCATGTGGTTCCAGCGTCCCATAATTTTGAATGCAGCGGTTCTCAAGTGCCCGCCGGTCTGTGTCATCTGCGTGACATTGTTTAATAGCTGTTACCAGAAAATCAGATTTGCCTCTGTGGTTGGGGCCATTGAAATGATTTGGGACTGGTTTCGAAGCATGCTGGGCGATGTCGTACAGATGTTTTTGCATGCGGTCCCATAATCTGAGGCCAGTCTCACCGATATATGTTATCCTGCATCTTTTGCAAACGATGACATATATCACATTTCGGGACTCGCACGTGAATCCCTTATGAAGAGTGAGGATAGTTTTGGGAAAGGTGATTGTTTTTGTTTCCCAAACTACAGGGCAGGTAACGCAGCGGAGGCGGTTACATTTTCTGGTGCCAACATATGCACATGTCACAGGTCTCTATTTAAACAGTCTCCGCGTCGCACTAGATCCATTCCTGACACACACCGCCGGACAAGCCACACCTTGCAATTTACAGCTAAGTACTCTTTTAAAAAAAATTTAAAAAAAATTTTTTTTAAAAATAGTATTCATGTGAATCTATACCTTATCTCCTCTCTCTCTCTCTATTTCTTCGTCCTGTATGTTTTTGTATGATTAAGGCTCACGCCGAAACGCCACAACTTTGTAATCGTTAAGTAATAAAGCTGCTCCTACTTTTCTCCTATTTTATACATTCTGGCTGTCAGTTATTTCCGTTGGACGCTGTGACCCTGTGAGCACACAGACCCAGTCAGCCCCTCCTCCTTCTTCAGCTCGGGCTTGGGACCGGCATGGCGGAGTTATACAGGTCGATTGTTACAAATATAAGCTTACAAGTAGGGACCTTTGGGAGAAAGTTTTCACTTATCGTGGGGTTTTCCCCCTTCTTTCCTTCTAAATATACACGTATATACTGGATATCAGCGTATAATTGGCCGAAGCACGTATCTGGGTGGGGTGGTTACGTCCTCTGATGATCTGAAGGAGTTCTGTTATTGTTCCAATCTATCTACAGTAGAAGGGAGGAGCCACGTTAGCGCTGTTGATTAGACACTCGCTCGCCGACCAGGCCACCCGGTTTCGATTTCCAGCCTTGCTCGCAAAAACTCGCTGGGCTAACCCAGCCTCAAGGGAAAAATAAATGGGCACCAGGATTAACACTCTGGTAAGGAAGTGGAATGACGCCGCTGGCTACGGAGTTCGTGCTGATGGCGACATTAGTAGAAAGTGTAGGTGGGCGTGTAGAATACTGTAGATAGTTGTGGCTTGTAGACAGCTGTCAGAATTTAGATCATATGACAAGTCAGCCGGGATCACAAGACCAGAACATCTGGCACTGAAATGGTTGGAGCCGACCTCGTGACTGACACCAGCCAGCAGGTCTCTTATGATTTGGCCCTGTACACTGACGCTGTTTCATAACTCAAGCCTTTACCTTTACTACAGCAGAGAGTTTCCTGAATGAAATGTTCTATTTGATTACGTACCTTTACTACAGCAGAGAGTTTCCTGAATGAAATGTTCTATTTGATTACGTAGTATAAATATTAATGTCTCTTGCCACTTCTTTTTGTGTGTGCATTTATCCAGCATACATTATTGTTGTGAAAAACCCTCAGTCTTTCTTAGTGCTGATTACTGAAGTGTGCTCCTCATTGTAAGAGGTTTCACGAGACAGTTGAATGGTTCAAGGTTTAAATGTTTTTATTTACATTCTTCATCCAGTGCCGTGAGGTGTCGTCGGAAGATGAAGTCGTCACAGATGTTGGAAATCCCATTTTCCCCCAAAGTTTCTGGTGTTGTTTGTACACAGTCAAATGCATTTGAACAGTCTATAAAAGATAAATGTAGATTCACATTAAACTCTCTGCATTTCTCTATTATTAATCTTATATTGAATATATGATCTCTTGATCCTCTTTCTTGTCTGAAGCCAGCTTGGACCCCGCTCTGATCTTACAACAATAGCAGAAGAATATAGTATGAAAGTGAAGAACCGTTTCGATATACTGATGGCTGGACAGGAGGAGATGACACCTGATGAAATGGCTACACAGGCGTCTTTGGGCCATACGAGTGGCCTCAGTGATATTCCCAACCTCTGGCTCGCCAGCCATCAAGTTCTAAAAGGATCGAAAAGTTGGATCATGTTAGAAATTATTTTAATGAATGTTAAAGAATGTATGTTAAAAGAACTGTACTGAAAATGTATTTTTGTTTATATATATGCCTGCGTCGCATCAGCAGTAAGGCATCTTGCTTACAACTGAGAGGCCTACAGGAGAGCTGTTAGGAGGCAAAGCTCCACAGGGGACATGCAAATAACTGACTGACTGATATGCCTTTGCGTGTGTATGTGTGTGCGAGAGCTATTTTGTTATGTTAATTACTTCTTCTCTTATACCGTGAATGTAATAGTTTAATTGTATACTCTTTTGATATGTTTTTTTTCCTAATGTAATGTGTATACTTGTATTAAATCGAATGTGTGGGAAGAGTGAAAGACGGAGTGATGAAGGGCAGAATGTAAGATGGACATGCGAGCCCAATTCTTTACCCTTTAAAAATAAAGATCATTCATTCATTCATTCATTCATTCATTCATTCATTCATTCATTCCGTAATTCGAGAGCATTTCTATAACTCCTATAACTTCTATATCCACATGGCTGCTCCAAGCACATAACACTTGACATGTGGAGGATAATCGAGAACACCAGCAGAAACTACACAAAAGTAAGAGAACAAATTTTGTATGATTAGACCTCGAAAAAATCGTAGACAAAGCACTTTAGTGAGACGTGAGAGAAAGAAAAATCACAAGAGAATTACCTGGGATTCGAACACGGACTCCGGTAGGACGAGCAGCCGTCTAGCCACGAGAGAACAGCTTACTATCGACTTAGCCAACTAGCTAGGGGTGCTAGTTGGCTAAGTCGATAGTAAGCTGTTCTCTCGTGGCTAGACGGCTGCTCGTCCTACCGGAGTCCGTGTTCGAATCCCAGGTAATTCTCTTGTGATTTTTCTTTCTCTCACGTCTCACTAAAGTGCTTTGTCTACGATTTTTTCGAGGTCTAATCATACAAAATTTGTTCTCTTACTTTACTGTCCCAAAGCCTCGTAGTTTCCTATTTATAAAAAAATTATAAGAAACTACACAACAGCCACACCAGATTTAACCTCCTGTTTGCAACCTGTCATCGATGGTGACGAGGCCATACTTAATGTTCTTCTAAGCCCGAGCCAAGGATCTATGCACTGTTCTTCCTTTTTATCCGTGCCCTCTAGAGTTTTTTTTGTTTGTTTGTTTGTTTGACTGAAGGACCTCTTGGCTAGCTATACATGTGTCATTCTCATTAAGTGGCTAAATCACATAATTCTTTGTTTCTCTATGTATTGTAGCCATAGTGTAGTTCCTACCAATTGTCTTATGTTGTCTTTTATTAGCTGATCCTAGTAACATTTGCTGCTTTTTTTTTCGACACCTCATTTCACACGTAGATATTATATTTCTTGGTCAATGCCCACACAACGTTGGTATAATAGCTTGTATGCTATTAATTGGTTGTCTCTTGGTCTAGAGTGATATGCTAACTGTTCTGCATTACGCACTATGTGAAAGTTTCGTTTATGCAAAAATGTCGAGACCAAACTTTGGATTTAAGACTGCAGCAGGATCGCACTTTTGGCAAACCTGTGATAAAAATCCTGGCCATAAGGACTTTATCCCCGTGAAAGAATTCAACAAAAGCCACCTTCCATTAGAGTACCAAAATAAAGATGTTGTCATGTGTGTGAGAGCTTTGTCAGACTTAGCTGTTAGGGTTATAGTAACTTATGTCAGTGAAAAAAGACAGCCAGGGGACATTTTCTATAACATGAGGGGGAGAGAGTTTTGTCACACAGGAAGTGGGACAGTTGTGAGCATACAAAGTAGTCGCTTTTATCCAACAAGAGCTGCTTCAGCTGATCCACTTAAGAAGATTTGGATAGAAACAGCTCGTCATGTTGTGTTCGATGATTCAGAAGCGTGCAGAACCACAGTTGATTTGTTCTACGATGATGATCTCAACGAGCAAAATATCCGACAACTGCACGGTTCAAAGGTCATTTATGAAAGCGAAAAGGAAGACCGCTGCATATTTGAGTGTGTAACTCGAGACAGAGATTTGGTGAGGAAACTGAGAGCAAGCCGAGAGTCTTTGGACAGCCACCGCAACAAGCTGAAGAAGTTCACAAATTCTGAAACAAAACTGGCCATAATCGCCTCTCATCCACATGGCTGCTCCAAGCACATAACAGTCGGGATGTGGAGGACAGCCCAGAGCACCAGCAGAAGCAGCACAGAAGCCACATCAAACTTAACCTCCTGGTTGCAGCCTGTCATCGATGGTGACAAGGTCATACTTAAAATTCCTCTAATCCAAGGGCTGGGTCACATAGTGAGCGGCAAGCCTGAAGGTAAGATAATTCATTCATATTCCCGATATTCTGTTCTCCCAGCCTTATAATCTCCCCAAGTTTTGTTTGTTCGTATTATTTATTTTCAAAATACCCCAGCCTCAAAATATTCTTTCAAATTCTTACTTTAGATCTCCCACGCCAGTATCATCTGTCTTTAAATTTTATATTTTAGAACCTAAATCTTGACAGCCATACATTATTTTTTTTTAATTGCATTTCATTTTCTTTCATCTCTCATTCTAGATTTTAGCATTGCATTGTCTCCCATATTCAGTGTCTCATTAATTCTCTTATTTAATTATCTCCCATTATCACATCTTCTTTAGCAAATCATTGCTTCAGCTCTCTCATGCAATTGTTTAACATCTTTATTTGTCCTCTATAGTTTACTCTCATCTTCAGCTCTCGTGTCTAATTATCTTCCATCTTCAGATTCCTCAAATAGTTAGCTCCTATATTAAGCTCTCATATATAGTTAGCTCCCATCTTAAGCTCTCATATATAATTATCCACAATCTTCAGCTCTCCTGTATAATAGTCTATCATTTTCAGCTCTCCTATACACTTATCTCCCATCTTTAGCTCTTCCTTAGTTATATCCCATCTTCAGCTCTTCTATACAATTATCTCCCATCTTCAGCCCTTCTGTACAATTATCTCCCATCTTCAGCTGTTCTATAAATTATCTCCAATCTTCAGCTCTCAGATATACTGTAATTATCTCTCACCTTCAGCTCTCCTAATTAATTGTCTCTCATCATCAGCTCTTCTATATAGTTCTCTCCCATCTTCAGCACTTACATAATTATCTCCCATCTTCAGCTCTTATTTAATTATCTTCTATCTCTCCTATATAATTATCCCAAAACTTCAGCTCTTCTATATAATTATCCCCCATCCTCAGCTCTCCTATATAGTTATCAGCCATCTTCAGCTCTCCTATATAGTTATGTCCCATCTTCAGCTCTCCTATATAGTTATCTCCCATCTTCAGCTCTCCTATATAATTATACCCCATCTTCATCTCTCCTATATAATTATCTCCCATCTTCAGCTCTCCTATATAGTTATCTCCCATCTTCAGCTCATTTATATAAATATCTCCCATCTTCAGCTCTCCTATATAGTTATCTCCCATCTTCAGCTCACTTATATAGTTATCTCCCATCTTCAGCTCACTTATATAGTTATCCCCCATCTTCAGCTCACTTATATAGTTATCTCCCATCTTCAACTCACTTATATAGTTATCTCCCATCTTCAGCTCACTTATATAGTTATCTCCCATCTTCAGCTCACTTATATAGTTATCCCCCATCTTCAGCTCACTTATATAGTTATCCCCCATCTTCAGCTCACTTATATAGTTATCTCCCATCTTCAGCTCACTTATATAGTTATCTCCCATCTTCAGCTCACTTATATAGTTATCTCCCATCTTCAGCTCACTTATATAGTTATCTCCCATCTTCAGCTCACTTATATAGTTATCTCCCATCTTCAGCTCACTTATATAGTTATCCCCCATCTTCAGCTGTCCTATATAGTTATCTCCCATCCTTGGCTTTTCTTTTCAAGTATCTCCTATCTTTAGCTCTTTTATTTAATTATCTCTAACATCTACATGTGCACTTATTTATCTTCCCATCTTCAGTCTTCATTCTCTCCCTTGCTCATATTTTATACTTCGATCCTAGGTCTTCAGTTATTTTAGATCTTTATCTATTTCATTACATCTTATCTCATTCATTCATTCATTTGCATGTCCCTTGCGGAACTTTGCCTCCCTAACAGCACTCCTGTAGGCCTCTCGGTTGTGAGCAAGATGGCTATCTTCGCTTGGTCTTCCTCTCTTTCTTTTTCCCATTATGTACCCTTCCAAGACAGTCTTCTCTAGATTATCATGACGTTTAATGTGTCCAAAATATTTAAGTTTTCTCTCTTTAATTCTCTTTACTAGCCAGCCTTCTTCAATATTAAGTTCTTGTAGTATGGATATATTTGTTCTTTTTTGAGTCCATGATATTTGAAGAACTCTTCTATAGCATTTACATTCAAAGGCATTTATGTGTTTATCAGCTGTTTTGTTAAATGTCCAGGTCTCACAGGCATATGTTGCGATGGGAAAGATGCATGCCCTTAAAAATTTTATTTTTGTGGTTCTATCTGTTCCTCTCCACAGATTCTTTAGTTGTTTTACTTTCTGAAGAGCGATCGATGTCCTCCTTTTAATTTCCCTCATTGTATCTCCATTATTAGTTAGTAGTGATCCAAGATATTGAAAACTCTCCACTTCTTCCAGTTTTTCCTCATTGATACATATTTCAGCTGCCTTGTTTATTTTGTGAGTTGTCATCAGTTTAGTTTTCTTTGCATGAAGATAGAGGTTTTGCTCTTCGCTGTTCTTACGGACTGACATAATTAGTTTTTCCATTCCTTTTTGTGTTGTGGACAGTAATACTGTGTCATCAGCATATCTAATCTCTGGTATTTCATAACCTCCAATTGTTATGGCATCTTATCTTCAATTCTCAAATTTTCTATTTCCATCTACAATTTCTATGTTATCACTTAACTTCTTCTACATCTCCTATTTCATCTTCACATACATCTGTATATTCATTACAGCTATTATTGCATCATCATCACTGCCAGCTTCATCTTATCTACTGTCATAACTTTAATATGTTGTACTTTCATTGTTTTCAGCAGCTGTAGATTAATGAAAGCAGGAACAGAGAGGCCATAACTTAATAAATCCTTCACTAACATAAGTAAAAAAGTAAAGATAGTCCCATAGCATTTCAAATGCCGTAGGGGGTGAAGCGTTAGAGACCTCATTATGCTGGGTCATCAGCGTATGAGGTAGGGTGACCAGTTCCTTTCCTCGCTGCCTTTACTTCCCAGATTTTCTCTGGTACCCATTTTACGAGGCTGGGTCGACCTCAGGGCCGTATTGGTCGGAAAAAAAATCCCGCTCAGCTGGGGATTCGAACCCTCGACCATTTGGTTGCTAGACGAGTGCTCTAACCACTACGCTAGCCGGCCCCTTTCACTAACATGGATGTAGCAATTCTGGCCAATTAGTAAATCCATGACTGGTGTGGATGTAGCAGTTCTGACATGTTAATAAATCCTTGACTTTTGTGGATGTAGTAGCAGTTCTGACATGTTAATAAATCCTAGACTTTTATGGATGTAGTAGCAGTTCTGACATGTTAATAAATCCTTGACTTTTGTGGATGTAGTAGCAGTTCTGACATGTTAATAAATCCTTGACTTTTGTGGATGTAGTAGCAGTTCTGACATGTTAATAAATCCTTGACTTTTGTGGATGTAGTAGCAGTTCTGACATGTTAATAAATCCTTGACTTTTGTGGATGTAGTAGCAGTTCTGACATATTAATAAATCCTTGACTTTTGTGGATGTAGCAGTTCTGACATGTTAATAAATCCTTGACTTTTGTGGATGTAGCAGCAGTTCTGACATGTTAATAAATCCTTGACCATCATTGATGTGGCAGTTCTTACATGAAAAGTGAATCTCTCTTTGTTTGGTACAGAAGCTGTATAAAATGCATTCTGTTTTATCCAAGATGGAAAACTACAGAAAAAGATTATAAATATGTATGAAGTAAAAGAAGAAGACAGCAAAAAAATGACAAAAAAAAAAAAGAAAATAAAATCAGAGGAAAAATAAAGATGATAATAGAAAGAAAAAATCTGAAGAGTGGAGATATTGAGAGAAAGGTTTGACTTCAGGATGATTTAATTGAAAACTTGTGTTAAACATAATCGGATTCATGACACATACTGCCACTTTACAAATGATAAATCACGTAGTACGCAAACAATAAAGAGAGAGTCTTACCAGATAGTCAGGTCTGGTAGAAAGGAAAAATAAGGCTTAGAATCAGAAATGGTTCATTGCTTGTAGATATATTCATTTTCATGAAGGTAATAAACAAAAATAAATGAGGTTGTTTTTATTCAGAGGAGAAACAGATTCATGTTTTTATTTGGAGGAAAAACAGATTCATGTTTTTATTTGGAGGAGAAACAGATTAATGTTTTTATTCAGAGGAAAAACAGATCCATGTTTTTATTTGGAGGAGAAACAGATTAATGTTTTTATTTGGAGGAGAAACAGATTAATGTTTTTATTCAGAGGAAAAACAGATCCATGTTTTTATTTGGAGGAGAAACAGATTTATACTTTCTTTAAAAGTCTAAAGAGACCAAGATAATGGTCGTTGTGATAACCTAGAAGAAGACCTGAGAGTGGACAGTTGGCAGAAGAAGACTAAGAACAGAGAAGAGTGGTGACAAGTCATGTCTGCGGCAATGAGCTTCACTGGCACAAAAACGCTGAATGAATGAATGAATTTGAAAGTCCATGAAACAGTGTAACTTCCCTCTTGCACAGTGTAACTTCTCCCTTGCACAGTGTAACATCGTCATTGCACAGTGTAACTTTCTCCCTTGCACAAAGATAATATTAATTCTTTCATTCCTAAACAACACTGCTACCATTGGTAATTCTTGCACACCCACATGGATCAATAATCAGAGCAGTGTTACAAGCAAAGTCTAAATAAAATGAAAAGTAGCACATTTATAACCCAACCCATATTTGTCAAATTATAAAGTAACTTTCTTCCAGTTTCTTTCTATCAAAATTTATCATTGAAATTTTTTCTAGCAAAGCACGGACAATAATTCAGGAGTGAACCACTAAAAAAAGTTGAAAGCTTCATCAAGGCATTATGTTGAAGTCAATAATACATGTTCACATAAACCATGGGAGTTCTAGTTCTCCAGTCCATACAGAGCAAAGTGTGACCTTAGTGTCCCTGGCCAGATTATCATAATCTGTGTTTTGGTTCCATTCACAGAAGCAGAGGTCACTGGTATTGAGGTATATGTGGAGTTTCCTGATGGTACAAGTACAAAATATTCAATCTGGCAACTGGATAGACCAGTAAAAGAGGTCTGAAAGATTTTTTTTTTCATAATATTTTATCACTAGTTTATTTTGTGATGTTGTGATTCACTGATGCAGTAGTTGCTTAGTTTTGTTTATTAGTCGATGTATTTCCCATCTCCCTGTGATAATGTCATTTGATTATATTCACGGTTACAGCCTCTCTTAACAGTGCCCTCCTTAGAGTTTCACATTTCTGACCTCTTTTTCTTCGGCCTGTTGTGTTCCACTTGATAGCTTGTTTTGGGATTCTCTGCTTGTTTCTTCTCATCACATGACCAATATATGTCCCACTCTACTTTTTAAGAATAGATACGCCCAAGGCAAGACATCTGTAGAAAATAACAAAAGGAACTTTGTGTGATTAATGTATCACTTGATTAATTTATCACTTGATTTATCACTGGTTATGTGAAGAATGTTCTATACTAAAGTATTGAGCGTATCTTACTCTGCGGAGGTGAATCTTAAACAATAACCCTTTCAGCCTGAGTAATTTCAGTCCTGACACAGTTTCTGTTCTTGAGTCTTCTGAGAAATCATCAGCCTGTGCCCTCTCTCTCTATGGCAGGTTAGCTGCAGTGGTTCTCCAACTTTCTCTGGCTCTGTCATTTGTTTTCATAGTGCACTCAGCCAGGTTCAGTCCTATCCACTTTTTTTTGGTCATGTTTAATGTTGCCCACTAATCTATATTGTCATTGACCTGTTACCATTTTTCCTTCTAGTTTTCTCTCTTCTTATTCTTCTTCTGTTGCCCAGGAACTGTGAGCTGGTGTTCTTTGCAGCTGATGGAGTGAAGATTTTGAGGAAAAGCGTCATGTTAGCTGGGAGCAGGTTATGACAGCTATTCTTTTCAATCCCTGGGTAGAGCTAAAAACCAAGGATGTGCAGTACTTCTTTAGCAGACTCCACCACCATGAGGACTATTGTGATCCCTGCCCTGGTAGCCAGCCTGGAGCTGTTACTGGGCACACCAACAGAGAGGTTGGACAGGGTCTTGACCAGCTATAGTTTACCAGTCCTGACACTGGCATGTCAGCTATGGGCTGATGATTGCCAGATTGGGCAGTGTCTTTTCCCTCACTGTGGTTCTCTCACTGTGGTTCTCATTACTGTATTATGCCTCTTGATGTGATCAAAATATTTTAACCGTGTAATTCTAGTGTTTCTCAATAAGATCTTCACGGTACTTGTACTTATACCAACTCCCTGTAACTGCGAGCTGGTGTTCTTTGCAGTGGATGCTGTAGAGGTGTTGAAGAACAGCATCGTATCGGCGTGGGAGTGGGTTATGGCAGCTACTTTTTCAGTCCCGGAGTACAGCTAAAAACCAGAGGGTGTGCAGTTCTTCTTTAGCAGACTCCACCACCACGAGGACTACGGCGATCCCTGGCCCGTTAGCCAGGCTAGGTCTGTTACTGGGGGTACCAATGGAGAAGTGGGACAGGGTCTTTGTCAGCTATGGTTCGCTAACCCTGATGCAAGAATATCAGCTATGGGTTGCTGATTGCCTCATTAGACAAGTGTCTTCACCTCCGCTAAGAGAATGAATGAAGGATGTCAGAAAACCTCTAGTTAAGACAAGAAATTTAATCTTCTTCTTCTTCTTCGTTCGCATTGTCTGTCTATACCTGCAGTCCTGTCTCTTGGACAAATTTCACTGTTTTTTGTAACTCATGTATGGAACCGTAGAGCTTATCTTCTTTAGTGGTTTCACTGGGCCAGTAATTATTTCTCAGTGTCTCATAGTTGGTGCAGTTCTGGAGGATATGTTACACAGTTTGGGGCACCTGGGCACATGTACATAGATTAGTAGTACCAACCTTAAACTTTGTATACATATGACTTCGGAGTCGGCTGTGTCCTGTTCGGAGACGGAAGATGGTGACTTGTTCCTTTCTGTTTAAAGAAATTTAATGATAACCAGTAGAAAAGATCATAAACATTCTTTGGGCATGTAATAAGTAGGAAAAGGCTTGAAAACATCATAACAACAGGAAAGATAAATGAGAAGAGAGGCAAGGAAGGTCAGAAGAAGAGATCTTGGACAGCCTAATGTGATGACATGATTAAAAAAAGATAAATCATCAGCTGAGTGGATGGAAAATAATAGAAATTTGAGATTTGTGAACAAACATTATCACCAGTACCTTTTAGCTTGACACATGATAGTGATGATACTGGTGTTTCTCTGTTATTGTCTGTCAGTGTCTGACTCTTCTTTCTTGTCTTGTCTTGTCTCCTTCCTCATCTACCTTTCAGTGTTGAGGGGACAAATAGATGTCTTAATATGTCTCTGCAATTGTTCTTATATCTGAGATGTTATGTAAGTTTTTTTTTAATGTAAACTGTCAGGTCTTTAAGGAGTAAGTTATAACATGCAATAAGTTTTTTTAATAACAAGACATATATATATATATATATGATGTAAAACAAGACACTATTATGTTTTATGTTATAAGACAAGCCAGCATTACATTGTATGTTATAAGACAAGTCAACATCATGTTGTATGTTATAAAACAAGTCAATGTTATAATCATCATCATGTGCCGTGCCGACTGGCGTTGGCTATTATGCATCTCCAGAGTACACGATCCTTCATGCAGGCCATCACCTCAGTTGGTGATCTGCTCTCACACCATCCCGTCAGACTGTCCAGTATCATTTCTCTTCGTCTTCCTCTTGATCTTCTTCCTTCTATTTTTCCTGTTGTTATAATATTTTCAATGCCCCCTCTTCTCATTGCATGTCCTATGAAAGTACATTGTCTCTCTCTTATCTTTTTGACAAGGTTTTTTTGTCTCTCCAGCTCTTCTCATACATTCTTCATTAGTTATTTTTACTGTCCAGGGGATTCGCAACATTCTTCTAATAAACCACATTTCTGCTGCTTCCAATGATTTTTGTGCAGACTTGCCTATTGTCCATGATTCACTTCCATATAACAAGATAGGTTCAATATAGCATTTTAGGACTCGTTTTCTAACATTCATTGATAAAGATGTGTTAGCTAATATGTTTCTCATTCTCTGAAATGCAGTCTTTGCTTGGCCTATTGTGTTCCTAATTTCTGTTCTGCATTTCCCATCTGAAGTTATTACTGCTCCAAGGTATTTGAATTTCTGCACCTGCTTTAGAATAGTTCCGTTTAATTTAATACTGCATGCTGGTGGATTCTGTTTCTTAGATAACAACGTTATGCTGTATGTTATAATGCAAGCCAACATTATGTTGTATGTTATAATACAAGCAACCATTATGTAGCATGTTGTGAGATGAGCCAACATTATGTAGTTGGTGCAAGACAAGCCAACATTGTGTAGCATGTTGCAATACAGGGCAACGTTATAACATTCTGTCGTATGTTATAAGACAAGTCAGCATTGCGTTGTATGTTATAAGGCAACATTATGTTGTATATTTTAAGACAAGCCAACATTATGCAATATGTTGCAAGACAATTCTACATTGTGCTATAAAGGTAAAAGATAATCTTAGTGCCAGTGGTGTAGTGATTAGTGTATGCTGCTTATTTGATTTTGGTCTTTGGTGCAACTTTTAAGACCGACCGGCCATGGGGTTCACCCGACAACAAAAACAAGGGCACCTGGGCCTCCTTAATCATCAGCTTTGGTTTCCTTAGGAAAACAGAGACAGTGAGTACAGGTGCTGGCATCCCTATGTCCAGCACAGCAGTGGGCTAGGAATGTGAAGGCCTTAACACTTCACACCCCTACAGCATGCAAATGCTGTGGAACATAGAGTTTTTATAAAACAAGCTTATACATGAGATATAAATTAATGATCAAATTTCTAAAACATAATTATCACCTGTATATTCTTACCAGGGTGGTGACACTAGACAGGAAGTTAGGATCAGAATTGCAAAAGCAGCATCAATCTTCAAGAATCTTGAGAACATATGGAATTCAAAAGTTATAAGCACAAAAACCAAGTTAAGACTATTCAATTCAAATGTAATATCCACCCTCATTTATGCATGCGAAAGCTGGAAAACAACTAAAGAAATAGAAAAGAAATTAGACTCTTTTGAAAACAAATGCCTAAGGAAAATACTCGGCATCAAGTGGAATGAATTCAAGAACAATGCAGAGATAAGACAGATGACTGAACAACAACCAGTCTCACGAGTGATCAGGAAAAGGAGATGGACATATGTTGGCCACTTGATGAGAAGAAATGAGCAGAGAATCCCAAAACAAGCTATCAAGTGGAACACAACAGGCCGAAGAAAAAGGGGCAGACCGCGTGAAACTCTGAAGAGAACATTATTAAGAGAGGCCAAGTTAACAGGCATAAAATCCTTTGTTGAGGTTGAAAGACTCGCCGAAGACAGGAAATATTGGCGAACTACTTTGCGAGCCCTATGTGACGTCTAACGGCACGGGAAGGATATAAGATAAGATATTCTTAATTTATTTCCCCAAGCAGTCATATTTCCATGACTCAACTTGTTGGTATTTAAATTTAGCAACCTCAAATACAAAATGTTCACATCCAGCTGAATATATAAAACTTGGCATTCTTTGTATTTGTAACAATAACTTATTTATTATAATTTATGCAGACAAAATCATGGCTGTTAACCGAGGGAGGGGTCTGCCTACCCCCAGAAAGCCTGGAAATGGTCGTGGACTTGCCCGGTGGAATCACCCAAGTACTTCAAGATGAAGAAAACATTAATTATTACTGGGACGATCTAACCTCTGCCAGTAGGCTGCGTTTCGATAAAAAACAAAGTTTGGCGTCTACCTGATGCTCAGTGTTAAAAAGAGGTACAGAAAACGGACAGAACTTAAGAGATTCATGTGCATTTACAAGTATCTTAAGAGTACATGGACACCTGAGGGGAGAAGAAAGAGGGGCAGGCCATGGGGACATGGAGATGCACATTACAGGAAGAAATGAAGGAAGTAGTCTGTCTTTCGTTCATCCGTCATTCCCTCAGAGTACATTGTCTGTCTTTCGTTCATCCGTCATTCCCTCACAGTACATTGTCTGTCTTTCATTCATCCATCACTCTCTCACAGTACATTGTCTGTCTTTCATTCATCCATCACTCTCTCACAGTACATTGTCTGTCTTTCATTCATCCATCATTCTCTCACAGTACATTGTCTGTCTTTCATTCATCCACCATCCTCTCACAGTACATTGTCCATCATTCTCTCATAGTACACAGTTCATCATTCATTTATGGCATATTGTTCATTATTCTATTATAATTTATTTTCAACATTCACTCATGGTATGTTGTCAGTCATTCATTAGTAGCATGTTGTCCATCATTTACTCATTATATTATTCATCATTCAACAATTGTTTGTTATTTGTTTATGGTAAATTGTCCATCATTCACTCATGATGTGTTATTGATCATCATCACTCATGGTCCATTGTCCACTATTCAGTCATGGTATAAATGTCCATCACTCGCTCATGATGTATTGTCTAACACTCACTCATAATGCATTTGCCCATCATTCACTCATGGTACATGGTCCACAATTCGCTCATGGTGTATTGGCCGTCATTACATCAGACCAGTATGATGTAACATATGAGTTACCAGCACGAGACACTCCATGATGATTCGTGCACAGACATTTTGACACCATCCTTGTGTCAATCAAATTCTGGAGTGGCCAGAACTATTAGCTCCTTGGCTGATAAAATCAATGACGTACACAGTTTTATCTGTTGTAAAGCAGTTCTCATGTTACAGGCTGGTAATCTGGAAGTGCGTCCAAGCTGTGAAGAGAATTAGATGTGCCTTGAGAATACTTGAGAGAAGCATTGTGGCTGGTAGAGAGATAAATGTGTGATCCTGCCATGATTGGGCAGTGGCCTCTGTTATTAAAGAATGGGTTTGATGCTTAGAGTAAGGTACTGAGAGAAGTGGAGATGTATGTAAGTTGTATATTCAACCAAGGTGTAAAACATATATACCCACATATTAAAACTTATATGTAACTAATTTACAATATTACATTATATATACATTATTTACCTTGTATAGATAGACAGACAGACAGACAGACAGACAGACAGACAGACAGACAGACAGACAGACAGACAGACAGACAGACAGACAGACAGACAGACAGACAGACAGACAGACAGACAGACAGACAGACAGACAGACAGACAGACAGACAGACAGACAGACAGACAGACAGACAGACAGACAGACAGACAGACAGACAGACAGACAGACAGACAGACAGACAGACAGACAGACAGACAGACAGACAGACAGACAGACAGACAGACAGACAGACAGACAGACAGACAGACAGACAGACAGACAGACAGACAGACAGACAGACACAGACAGACAGACAGACAGACAGACAGACAGACAGACAGACAGACAGACAGACAGACAGACAGACAGACAGACAGACAGACAGACAGACAGACAGACAGACAGACAGACAGACAGACAGACAGACAGACAGAGACAGACAGACAGACAGACAGACAGACAGACAGACAGACAGACAGACAGACAGACAGACAGACAGACAGACAGACAGACAGACAGACAGACAGACAGACAGACAGACAGACAGACAGACAGACAGACAGACAGACAGACAGACAGACAGACGACAGACAGACAGACAGACAGACAGACAGACAGACAGACAGACAGACAGACAGACAGACAGACAGACAGACAGACAGACAGACAGACAGACAGACAGACAGACAGACAGACAGACAGACAGACAGACAGACAGACAGACAGACAGACAGACAGACAGACAGACAGACAGACAGACAGACAGACAGACAGACAGACAGACAGACAGACAGACAGACAGACAGATAGATAGAGATAATAATAATTATATTAAGGTTACAAAAGCAACATAACACAGAATAATTCTTTATTAAGGTTGTGAAAGCAACATATAATAATTTTATTAAGGTTGTGTGGGTAACATAACATAGATAATTTTATTAAGCTTGTGTAGGCAACATGACATAGACTAATTCTATTAAGTTTGCAAAAGCAACATAACAGAATAATTCTGTTGAGGTTGCAAAGATAACATAACATAACATAGAATAATTCTATTAAATTTGCAAAAGCAACATAATGTAGAATAATTCTATTAACATTGCATAAACAACATAACAGAATAATTCTATTAAGGTTGCATAAGCAAAATAACATAACATAGAATAATTCTATTAAGTTTACAAAAGCAGCATAACATAACATAGAATAATTATATTAAGCTTGCAAAAGCAACATAACATAACATAGAATAATTCTATTAAGGTTGCATAAGCAACATAACATAGAATAATTCTTTATTGAGGTTGTGAAAGCAAGATAGGATAATTCTATTAAGGTAGCAAAAGCAACATAACATAACAGAATAATTCTTTTAAGGTTGCAAAAGTAACATAACATAACATAACATAATTCTGTTAAAGTTGCATAAGCAACATAACATAGAATAATTCTATTAAGATTGTGAAAGCAATATAACAGAATAATTCTATTAAGGTTGGTCAAGCAACATGGGATTATATATTTTAGTAGTTAGTTAGATGGTAGAAGCTTTCTAACTTGAGTTAAATAACTGGATTAGAGATGGAGAACTGTAAGTGGTTCCCAGTAATTGTGTTGGATTAATCATTTAAGTGTTTTTGGCTGACTGCCGAGATTTGTTTTACGTAGTGTGTGTGTGTGTCGCAGTCTGTGTCGGTGTTGTTCAGTCTTTTAGTGTAGCTTGTGTAATAAACATTTTGGTTTGTTCTTGGATCACATTGAGTTAGTTCCGTGTAGTTATTTTTGTTGTGGTGCTGTTGTCCTTGTAGTAAATGAACTATAGTCCATACGTACAACTGATAAGTTCTAAGGTGGCCGGACTGACGAAGGTTGAAAGTTTAGAACCTGGGTTTAGATTCTGTAAGGGAGAGAATTCCGGGTCTCATTTGTACGATGGTACTAAAATAAAATGGGAGATTGCACTTTCAGGAGAAACCGTCGTTCCTGAGAATTAACTCCCCTACTAAAATATGCTATTAATATATATATATATATATCACAGGCAAGCACACCAAAATTAATCATAATACCCCACCCCTTCTTTTGTAACATCCATTCCTACCTCCCTCCTCTTTCTCCTTTTTATTTTTTTCTAAATTTTCTTACACCAATATTTCGCCAGAAGTCTTTTTTTTCAACAGATCACATACAAAAAACAACACAACAGATAAAAACACGAAAAATGGATGAAAAATGTAGACTTAGCTTTGAGGCTTCTTCCTAGTGCGAAAGTTGGGCACAAAATGCGTCCAGATAGACGTTGTAGAGCACCAAGTGAAAGCCAACGATTGGCAGAGAAATGACCACAAAGGGTGCCACATGGTAAACAGTATGGCGTTATGCCACAAACCTTGCTACTTTTTGATACCTAAGGCCCGATCAAAGCCGCCAAGATGGCGCAGATGATAGAAGAGTGAGAAGACAATATGCGGAGGGGGGGGGGGGAAGGTGATGGAGGAATGTTCAGAAGAAAAGAGAACACTGAGAGAACAAGACTGCTTGTAAAGCATGCCTAGACAAGGGAGCTAACAAAGTCTACTAGAGAGGAAGAGCAGAAAGGGCTGGAAAATAAAACGTAAATCGCCGACCGCAAGAATGAGAAAATCTCGCGAAGTGTGTGGGATTAAGACAAGAAATTAGGGGCTGAGTTTTGATTGACATTCCTTTAGGGCCAACATTGGCTCATAGGGCGGAAATCATATCTTTCCATGTCTGACGACTCGCCACCGCCCGCTGTAGGTCTTGGATGGACTTGAATTCCAAAGTTGTACTCTCTCTAGTGATGGTTCTACGTAGAGTCTCCCTTGGCCTGCTCTCTCTAGTGATGGTTCTACGTAGAGTCTCCCTTGGCCTGCCTTGCTTTCTTTTGCCCTTCGCTGACCATGTGAGGGCTTGGCGAGGGAGTCTGGATTCGTCCATTCTGAGAACGTGGCCGAGATAGGCCCCTCGACGTCTTTTGATGTATCTTGATACGTAGAGCATGAGTAGCAGAAATAAAATGAGGTAGCAACAAGGTGGAAACGTAGTTTAGAGAAAGCTGAAATTATAGACAGTCTGGCAAATAAGGCGATATTCCAGAGCTTTCCGAAGTCGTTCATCAGAAGAACAGGAGCGGGTTGCAGTTACAGAGATGTCCTGTTTTCCTTTACGGTCTCTTTGCCAGAAGTGTTTGGCGACCAGTGTCAGTGCTTTCTTGGATATGTTGTTCAAATGCTGGTGAAACTGATCTCCTAATCGTAAGCCAGTCTCCCCCCCCCCCCCCCCCCCCGTATACTTCATATCACAACGCTTGCACATAATGGCAGAAATGACATTGCGAGAAGTGGAGGTAAAGCCCTCCAGAACTGATAACGTGTCTGAACAACAAACAGACAAGTATTGCAGATACAATTCTCCTCCATTCCTCCTGTTCCTAATCTTCTCTCTCCAGTTGGTGACACTAATTTCCTGTATGTCTTATGTTGTCTCTCCATCTCTGTCTTGGTCTGCCTCTTCGTCTTGTTTCTTTCGTCTCTTGCACACATCATTTTTCATTTCCCTGTTCTCTTTCATTCTTTATACATTTTTTTCACAGTCCTTTCTTCTTCACATCCACCCTTTAGGAATGTTTAGGTTTCATAATGTTATGTTGTTTCTTAAAGCTAAACAGTTTACAAGATTCATGCAAATTTCATTTTTTAAAAATCTAGCACATTCCCGCTTGTAAACAAACCACTCATACACAAACTACTCATAAACAAACTGTAGCATAGCCTTGTAAGTAATGATTATAGTTATTATTATTATTATTATTATTGTTATTATTATTAGTGAAATGATCAGGTATATAGTTAGGAGGGTATTGGGTGGCAGGATGGTGGATCAAACGGCGACAAAGAAGGTATAGTTAGAGGAGCGAGGAACGGATACTCGGTACTTCAAAGACCTGATCAAAGGTAAAACCGTATCGATAGATCTGATAGATCGTGAGAGTGGTCCAGTTCTAGAGGTGCGACTTCGCGCGCACATGCAGTAGCCCAGGGGGAACAATTGACCAGTAGATCAAAGACTGAACAGAGAACGGACTAGGTCCCGAAGCAGATAACATGAAAGAGATGGTGGACTTGTTTAATTGGAGGTAACAATTGGACAGACGGAGATGAAAGCGACTAACGTGTATAGGGGTGTGGCTAACTCTAGGACGCTAGTTGCGACTGGTTTTGGGCAACAAAGGATGACCCAATGACCCAATGACCGATACAACAATTGGAGGCGTGGTCTATGGAACGGAATTTACGAATATAAAAGGAGAGGTAGACAGGTGGAAAAAAGGAAGGCCGGCGGAGAGCAGATAGGGGTTCTGATAGAGAGAGGAGAGCAGAGGAGCATTCAGGAGGCAGGGGGAGGTGCAGGCAGCTGCAGGTAGACAGATTAGGACTCAGCTGCAGGTAGAGAGAGGATTCAGCAAGAGAGATGTAGAGATAGAGACACAGTGTTAGACTGAACCAGTGTATTAAGAGATTGTGTAGTAATTATTACATGGAAACTTCGAGCACCGAGTTTTTGTTTTATAGTAAGAAATATGATATCGTGAGATGTTGAGATTATGTGCTTCAAAGAAGAAAATAACGAAATGAATATAATAATGCATATTATTCCAAGCGAAGTTGTCAATTCTACGTATTGATAATGTTTGACATAATAAAATGATGTCAGTGAAATGTTCAGGAGGCTTCATTTGACTCATACACAACTACTCATACATAAACCACTCATACACAACTACTCATACACAACTACTCATACACAAACCACTCATACACAAACTACTCATACAAACTACTCATACATAAACCACTCATACACAAACTACGCATACATAAACCACTTATACACAAACTACTCATACATAAACCACTCATACACAAACTACGCATACATAAACCACTTATACACAAACTACTCATACATAAACCACTCATACACAAACTACTCATACATAAACCACTCATACATAAACCACTCATACATAAACCACTCATACATAAACCACTCATACACAAACTACTCATACACAAACTACTCATACATAAACTACTCATACACAAACTACTCATACATAAACCACTCATACACAAACTACTCATACACAAACTACTCATACACAAACCACTCATACACAAACTACTCATACACAAACTACTCATACATAAACCACTCATACACAAACTACTCATACATAAACCACTCATACACAAACCACTCATACATAAACCACTCATACATAAACCACTCATACACAAACTACTCATACACAAACCACTCATACACAAACTACTCATAAACAAACCATTCATACACAAACTACTCATACACAAACTACTCATACACAAACTGCTTATAAACAAACCACTCATACATAAACTACTCATACACAAACTACTCATAAACAAACCACTCATACACAAACCATTCATACACAAACTACTCATAAACAAACCACTCATACACAAACTACTCATGCACAAACTACTCATAAACAAACCATTCATACACAAACTACTCATAAGCAAACCATTCATACATAAACCACTCATACACAAACCACTCATAAACAAACCACTCATACACAAACTACTCAGAAACAAACCACTCATAAACAAACCACTCATACACAAACCACTCATAAACAAACCACTCATAACCAAACCACTCATAAACAAACCACTCATAAACAAGCCACTCATAAACAAACCTTGCCTAAAGCCGCGAGTTTGGTTTTCCTTGTACAAGAGCAAAAATCAAATCCGTGCCTGGATAAGCAAACTATTTCTGCACTTCTCTCTCTCGGCGAGGCCAATGGTTCAAGGCCGGCCACTCGGCTTCTGAAAATGAGTGTCCTGCTCCTTCGACAGCCGGGGAAAGAAGGAAATCCAGGCTTGATACTGGCCACACAAAGGCGGGCTCTGTCGATATTGCTACACATTTGCACAGGGCGGAAGCCGACCAAACTGGAAAAAATAATATGAACTGAAAAAAAATGAAATAAAATTATATAAATATTTATAGAATAGAAATATAATTTCTGTTATAAACTATAATATAAAATAGGCAGGTCTGCACAAAAATCATTGGAAGCAGCAGAAATGTGGTTTTTCAGAAGAATGTTGTGAATTCCCTGGACAGCAAAAATAACTAATGAAGAATGTATGAGAAGAGCTGGAGAGACAATGTACTTTCATAGGTCATGCAATGAGAAGAGGGGGCATTGAAAATATTATAACAACAGGAAAAATAGAAGGAAGAAGGTCAAGAGGAAGACCAAGAGAAATGATACTGGACAGTATGACGGGATGGTGTGAGAGGAGATCACCAACTGAGCTGATGGTCTGCATGAAGGATCGTGTACTCTAGAGAAGCATAATAACCAACGCCAGTCGGCACGGCACATGATGATGATGATGATGATGATGATATTAAAAAGACATTTTCATTTATATTAGACCATACTTACTCGTAGATCGGCCCAACATTATCTTGGGAAAAAAGATTCAAAATGAATTTCTCTCCCTGCAACCATTAAAAAAATAGTCTATGTGATACAGAAAGCTAAATATAGCATAGTTACAGACTGTACTACACATATTGAACAACTGACATTATATGCAAGATTTGTTAATAAAGATCTAGTCAGTCAGTCATTTGCATGTTCCTTGCGGAACTTTGGCTCTCTGTGAACTGCCTTTCGCAGCCCAGAAAAGTGTACGGATTTTGGACGGAGAAATGCAGTTCACGTGATGCAGGGGTGGAAGACCTATATATAAAGGAAAAAGGAAAGGACACTCTGAGCATAGCCAGCGGGCAAATGGCGGGGCAAGTTCGATCTCGTCTGTGGTGTTTGATATGGAAATACTTAGCCCCAGCCACTCTCACACAATGTTTGATTCTGCGGTGCTGTGGATTATATGATGTGTCGTGAAACCAGACTGTGCTGTTGGATTATCGTCACTGTCGTCGTATGTTGAGTCTTATCATAATTGGATGGGCACATATCAAGGTCCATCCTGTGTTTTCATTCGCATGTATAATGTTATGTCTATGGTATCAGGAGATATCTCGCTCAGGCAGCTATGGCTGCACAAATCAATGAGGTGCATTTGCATCTGGTAATTCTTGATTATGGGAGGAGGCACAATAGAAGCAGCTATGTGAATATTTCAGTGCACTGGCACAAAGTGGAAATATGTATTCATTGCATGTGGCACAAGTGAAATATGTTATTCAGTGCATGGGCATAAAAGTGAAATATGTTATTCAATGCATTGGCACAAATGGAAATATGCTATTCAGTGCACTGGCACAAAGTAGAAATATGTATTCAGTCCATTTCGCACAAGTGGAAATATGTTATGCAGTGCATTTCGCACAAGTAGAAATATGTTATTCAGTGCATTGGCACAGGGAGTTGTACGTGAGATAGAGGGATGGGGATTTCATGACAGCCGCGGCTAAAATGTGTTACCAGTGCTCGGCACAATATTGAGAGAAATGTATAATTGCTTAGTAGGTCCAGAGGAACCCAGGCCAATCTGGTCTACTGATTTAGGTGTTGCTTAGTTATAAATAATACACTGTATTTATGCCGTGCCTTGTTATTATCATCATGATACATGTTGATGTACTGTGTTGTAATGTCTGTGGTAGCGTCAGTATGATATATGTCGAGATTGTTACTAAATGGATGTAAATTGATTTGCTGACTTGGTAATATGTGTTTCATGTTTATGAATGTGTGTAAAATGGTGAATTAACTGATTAACTGGCATGCAGTGTCCTTGGAGGGGAGAATCTGGGTTGGCGGTCATGGGGGTCGCGAGATCTTAGCTACGCAGTAAGGTAGTACATGCCAAGGGAATGCTTGAAATAGACGGGCTGATCTATTTCTCCCCATTCTCTCCATAAAATGTAGATTTGGCGCCAGCTAAGTTTACATCTCTAACAGCTCTCCTGTAGGCCTCTCGATTGTAAGCAAGATGCCATGCTGCTGATGCATCCATTTGCAGATTATCAACGATGTCTTGCAGCCATCTTCACCTTGGTCTTCCTCTCTTTCTTTTTACAATTATGTACCCTTCCAAGACCATCTTCTCTAAATTATCATGACTTTTAATGTGTCTAAAATATTTAAGTTTTCTTTGTTTAATCCTCTTTACTAGTCAGACTTCTTCAATATTAATTTCTTGTAGTATGGATATATTTGTTCTTTTTTGTGTCCATGATATTTGAAGAACTCTTCTGTAGCATTTACATTCAAAGGTATTTATGTGTTTCTCAGCTGTTTTGTTAAGTGTCCAGATCTCACAGGTATATGTTGCAATGGGAAAGATGCATGCCCTTAAAAATCTTATTTATGTACTTCTGTCTGTTCCTATCCACAGATTCTTTAGTTGTTTTACTTTCTGAAGAGCGATAGATGTCCTCCTTTTAATTTCCCTCATTGTATCTCCATTATTAGTTAGCAATAATCCAAGATATTAAAAACATCCACCTCTTCCAATATTTCCTCATTGATACATATTTCAGCTGCCTTGTTTGTTTTATCAGTTGTCATCAATTTAGTTTTCTTCGTATTAAGATAGAAGTTTTGCTCTTCACTATTCTTACGGACTGACATATTTAAGATCTAAGAGACTTCAATATTCATGAGCATTTTCTTTGTTTCATTCCTGTGTATACCACATCTCCAGTGTTCTCTGAATACATTCTTAGAAAATTGTCAAACATGAATATTCCAATGGCAAAAATGCGTGGCCATGGCACGACAATAGATCAAATATGAAAGGAAACGCTTTTAGAGACTTGAACCCACGATCTTTTTTTTTAACCTTTGTTCTCACTCTCTCAACTTACTTTTCAGTGGTGTCGCAATGTCATCTAAAGAAGAAGTTTTATTTTTTGAAACAGTTCATAAATCGTGTGTGTTTTCCTCTGATTCAACACTTCATTGAGGAATCCTCATAAAAACATTACAACTCTAAGATTTAAGCAACTTCTTCTTCTTCTTCTTCTTCTTCTTCTGCTTTCGAGATTGTTGTTCATAGCAGATCTTGATCCCTGTTGACATGGCAAAGCCCGCAGTCCTCTTCAGATCCTGATAGCAGCCCCAAAGCTTTTGCCCCAAGCGTGTGTCTTCTGGCCATGTCTCACGCCTCAGGTCTGCATGGTTTGGCAATCTTGAAGGACTTAAGCCATTAAGTACCGCAAGGTGGGGATCTAGATTAGTAGCCATTCGTCCTTTAAGATATTCTGTTGAGGAATTTTATGACGTTTTGGTAAAAATTGTAAATGATGAATTAGTGGACAAAACGGCAAGACATGAAACACTTGCCCTTACGGCTAGAGATAGAAAAGTTTTATGTTGTCTTGTTATATGGCGCTGTGTTTTAAATTAATGTAAACTTGGTTCTAAGGACTGTTATAGCCAGAGATGGGGTGGGGGATACGCTCTCCACTCCAATTGCGTGCGTCCCAAATAGCCTCTGACAGTCAAGTCCATCTCCTGGCCTTCTCGTGGCAGAATTGTTCAAACTGATAGGAGAAGGGGCGAAGGCGAATACCTGGCGTCTGAAAACCAGACGCTTCGGGTAGATGCGAGTCATGTTTGATAGCTCATCTACCGCTGCTGGGTAGATTCTTCTGCTGCCGTGCGTGGAGTGGGGCTCCTCCCGGTCAGTGAAAAAGGTGCGAATGGGGTTGCCGCGCTGCACCACTGTGGAAAAGGTGAAAGAAAAGATTAAGCGAAGTAAGCAGTAGTCAAATCACGGCACATCTGGTCTGGAGGTCGGCCACGTCCTAAGTACACTCATATAGGGCGAAATGCCTGAACCAGCTTAACCCAGAGGTTAAGACACTGCTGGCGAGAATCTTTGGATGCCGCGCGTGGTGTGAAACTCCTCCTGGCCAATTAAGAAAATGTGAAAAAGAATTAGGGTTACCCTGCGGCGCCGATGTGAAAAGGTGATTGGAAAGAATAAAGTGAAGCTTAGTCGGTATGTCCAGTAGTATCGAGGCGAGAACTACTCATACCACGGCACCTCTGCTCTAGAGGCCAGCCACGTTCGATATACACCCATACTAGTGAAATGTGCCTAAACAGGCTTAAACCAGTAGTGAAATTTGATGGCTACGCATGCGACGATACCTCCGCTCTAGAGGTCGGTCACGTCCTAGACACTCCCATACTTGGATAATATGCCTAAACCGGCTCAACCCAGGTGTGGAACTTACTAGTGGTGAGGATTCGTCCTCCTGGACAAAAGCTCCGTCCTGGTCGCAACTAGGAAGGGTAGCGGCCACGACCACAAAATGCTGAAGTCGGAGACACTGAACCAGTGCAGTCTAGATAGGCAACCACCTCTCACCCGGCGAGGATGTATGCGTATCCTAAGCACGCTGAGGTTTTCCGGTGAGAAAGTCCAACTCTGGATTAAACTGGTGCAACGAAAACCACGGTGTCACGCAATCTCGCTTCTGACACCCACCAAGAATATAGGCTCAAGCCCTGCCATATTCTGAACCTCTTGTGATCCGCTCGGGGATCTCGTGTGGTCCTCTCAGGGAGGAACCACGGGACCTATCGAGGACCTATCAGTAGGATCACGGGGCGGTCTTGGTGATAGAAGCGAACGAAGAAGAAGAAGAAGAAGAAGAAGAAAAGAGCAAGTGTTATTGTGAGAAATGGGTGGAGCGACAAAGTAAGCTACTGCATGGGAGGCAAAATTCTCCGTCAAAATGACTGGAGATAGAATGAAAATTCGTTGTTATTTGTTATTGTTATTATTATTGTTATTAATATTATTTTACTTAAACTATGCACTAAACATTAGCACTGTCTACGACTGAAACACATAAATAAAATAGTCGAGAAATGTCTAAAAGTCCTCGGTGACTGAAGTGAAATGTACTCTCGATATACCGAGCTAAAACAGTTCTAAAATTAACTGCTTTTCTTTGTTCTAGAGTACTTTACCCTAAGTTGTAAAAACTTAAGTTGTACAAACTTAGGGTAAAGAAGTGATAAAGGTGGTAGACTTTATAAGCAGCTGCTACAAATGTTTGAAAGTTGTTTTTCCATTACAGCTAAATACATTTTTCCTTTTCCAAAATTTTCACAATTCAGTCAGTCAATCATTTGCATGTCCCTTGCGGAACTTTGCCTCCCTAGCAGCTCTCCTGTAGGCCTTTCTGTTGTAAGTAAGATGCCCTGCTGCTGGTCCATTTGCAGATCATCAACGATGTCTTGCAGCCATCTTCGCCTTGGTCTTCCTCTCTTTCTTTTTCCCATTATGTACCCTTCCAAGACGGTCTTCTTTAAATTATCATGATGTTTAGAATGTTCAACGTATTTAAGTTTTCTCTGCTTAGTCCTCGTTACTACCCAGCCTTCAATATTAAGTTCTTGTAATATTTTTGTTTTTGTGTCCACGATATTTGAAGAACTCTTCTGTAGCATTTATATTCAAAGGCATTTATTTGTTTCTCAGCTGTTTTGTTAAGCGTCCAGGTCTCACAGGCATATGTTGCCAATTACGTGCCTAATATATGAGGACACGACGTCACGTGATAGTTTCAACGTGTTAATTAAGACTGCTAGGTTCGGAAGTACACACAAGCAGTCTCAGATAACGGCATGGCAACGAATGAAAGCACTGAAAACTTACTGGGCAAGCGGAGGAATATTTTCGTGTGCAAGAAGACTATAAACAGAGGTTTGAGAAATCTGTGAGATATAAACAGAAAGAACGCCACACTTTCATCGTTAGAACCGTGACCGCTTATTCTCATTAATGAATGGTTCAAAGGTTAGAGGTTAAAGTACTGTGACCCATATCAAAGCGGTATATATAATATTAGCAGGCGTGTTTTCGCCAATGAGAATATTTGAAAGGTTTAAAGTGAAAGAGTTAAAGACGTTAAAAGCTTTTCAGAATTCAAAGTAGACTAGATCCTGGAAGAAAAAGAAAAGGCACTAGTTATGACCGAGAATCGAACGCCTTACCCCAGGAAGACGAGCAACCGCCTAGAGAAGTCTACCAGGTCTGGTACCTGCATATACAAACGTGTACTCGGTCACAGTTTGTACAGGGTCGACACGGGTGTAATCTCTCATCACTGTACACACTGCGGTTGTCTGGAGTCTTAGCACCGGCTGGGGCCAGGTACAAGAGCATCCGCCACGGAGAAGGTTCCAGACTGAAAACATGACTGTCCCACTTCTCATCCGACTCCTGCCCGGCTTTCTGACGTATCCACACCGAGATCTCGCGTAAGTAGGCACTCAGATTTCAGTGCATTTCAACAACTTTTATGTGCCACAGATTATGTAACAACATACAAAACAACTTTCTTATGTACTGCAAATACAAGCCAATATAACAATTATTATAACAGTATAGCTTTTTTTTCTTTTGTAGCTTAGATAATTAAAGGGATGTATTGCATTCTATTTTATTATAAGCAACATAAAAACATACAAAGCAACTTTTCTTACTTCAATTATAAGCAACATAACAACATACAAATATACTCGGAAAGTACCCGTACCCACAACAAATGTTTAGACGTTTCTGTAGGAATTCTACAGGTTTTTTTTTCTGTAAACATTGAGATAGTCACATTTCAATCTGTCTATCTGTCTATCTGGGTAACCGTTACATTTCAATCTGTCTGTCTGTCTATCTGGGTAACCGTTACAATAGTTTACGTTTTTTTTTAAACAGAACCAGTAGTGAACTGTGAAACTAATAAAATTTTAACTTCGTGTGTAAACTTTTCACAGCATTGTATTTTTCGCCCTGTTTTCTCATGTCACTTCTAGGTAACTTTCAGGTGATGGTAAGGGAAGATTTTTTTTTTTAAAGAACTCCTAATTATTTCTGAAAATGTTTAGAGCATGCCTGTTTATTAGTTAGTTGATGGATCATCCTCAGTGCACATCGGACGAATAGTTCACAAGTGCTCCGATCCCATCTTCAAAATTTCCACCAATGTTTGGCGACTGACGATATCAGTTCTGTGTTGATTAATCCAGTGTTCTCAGATCCTTTTGCTGCACGGCCCACATTTAAAAGTCAAACATTTTGCGGCCCACTAATAAAGAATCTACGCCGACTGTTCTCTAAAAATTACATTGTAAAACTGCACGTTTCAGCAATACGGCCAGAAAGACGCCAATGTCGCACTTCAAAAGCGATGCCGTCTTTTTATATACATAACTTTTCTGTGTGATGGTGGAAGAAACGCTGTCTGGACCATCCTTTCTCAAATAGCCGCACTGCAGACATACTAATAAAGCGACCTGCTATTCTGCTGCTTGCATCCATGCAGCCTGCACCTATGGTTTGCGTGAAAAAAAGTGGAATAATTTTTTGTTACATTTTCTGCTTTGAGACTTCATCCTTGCCCACAATACTCCCTGTCACGGCCCACCTTTAGACCGCAGCCCATGGGTTGAGAACTGCTGGATTAACCAGTCTTCTTTGCTTCCCATGGTAGCACTCTTGTCTGGGCCACTCCCTGTTTGACTTTATGTCCCAGCCATCTGTTCATGGTTTCAGGTTCAGAACTGTTGCTTGATTCAGCGCTTCGACTAGCTCTCTGACCGCATTCAGGATATAAGCCGTTCCATTGCCTGTCCACCCTCCACTGTAGTCTTGCCAGCAAGTCTGTCATTGCCTCTCACCCCCGCATGAGATGGCACAAAAATGAAACCGTGATCTTCTCTGTGACAGCAACCAGTGCTTTCACACCAAACCGGACTCAAACTTCCTGACCATATTCATTGAGTCACCGAGAACACACGCCAGAGTGAAGGTCCCTGTCTCCAGCCACGCCATTGCCTTGGTTACCGCCGTAACTTAGACATTTAGGCTACTTGTGGTCAAAACAAAAGCACCGTTGTCTTCCATCACCGCTATCCCTCCAGCATGCGCCGTAAAAGGCCGAGCCATCTGTGTAGAAGACCACGTCACACTCATATGCCTGTATGAAGCTACAATAAAAGTTGTGTCATATGAGTGACTCCGGTTTTATTACCGATTTTTTCTTTTCTTTTCTTTATTCGTTTTATCTCAGTAATTCCCCAGCCATTGGAAACATTACAGTCCCAATTCATTTGTTTCCCTGCAAGTTGTTACCTCCCAGCTCATTTATTGTAAGTTTATCTAGCTCTAAGCTCATTTATTGAGACATGGAGAAGAACAACAGAGAGGATGTTGAACAATAGAGGGCTCACCTGGGCAAGAGCAGAAAAAAAGGCAAAGGACAGGCATTTGTGGAAAACCCCTGCGGAAGCCCCATCTGCCCTGGGCACTTAAGGTTCAGAGAGAAGCTCATTTATTATAAGTTTATGTCACTCTAAGCTCAGTTTGTGTAAGTTTATCTCACTATAAGCTCAATTTGTGTAATTTTATCTCAATCTAAGCTCAGTTAGTGCAAGTTTATCTCACTCTAAGCTCATTTATTATTAGTTTATCTCACTCTAAGCTCATTTATTATAAATTTATCTCACTATAAGCTCATTTATTATAAGCTTATATCATTCTAAGCTCATTTATTATAAATTTATCTCACTCTAAGCTAATTTATTATAAGTTTATCTTACTCTAAGCTCATATACTGTAAGTTTATCTTATTCTGAGGTCATTTATTGTAAGTTTGTCTAACTCTGCTTATTTATTGCAAGTTTGTTTCACTCTAAGCTCATTTATTACAAGTTTAACTCACTCATATTTCAAGTATTGCATATTATCTCACCATAAGCACAATTATTTCAAGATTATTTCACCCTCAGTTCATTTATGACCTAATAGTTTATCGTCTTACCGTGAGCACTGACTGTCAGTCTTCAATCTGTAGGTATAGATCGTTTATCTTGGCCTTCACCTTCCTGTGCTACACGTGTTACCACCTGTCCAGGAAGCCAGTCAGTGTGGTCAAGGTAGGTAGACACGGCCACTTTGTGTGAGTATAGTCTGATTTATTTGTTTCTTGTATTGCTACACACTGTCCTAATAAGTCAGTTTTATTGTACACTGTCCTAATAAGTCAGTTTTATTGTACACTGTTCTAATAAGTCAGTTTTATTGTACACTGTTCTAATAAGTCAGTTTTATTGTACACTGTTCTAATAAGTCAGTTTTATTGTACACTGTTCTAATAAGTCAGTTTTATTGTATACTGTTCTAATAAGTCAGTTTTATTGTACACTGTTCTAATAAGTCAGTTTTATTGTACACTGTCCTGTTCTGATATAAATGTTACAGTTTTATTGTACACTGTCCTGCTCTGATATAAATGTTACTGTTTTATTGTACACTGTCCTGCTCTGATATAAATGTTACTGCTTTATTGTACACTGTCCTGCTCTGATATAAATGTTACTGTTTTATTGTACACTGTCCTGCTCTGATATAAATGTTACTGTTTTATTGTACACTGTCCTGCTCTGATATAAATGTTACTGTTTTATTGTACACTGCCCTAATAAGTCAATTTTATTGTAAACTGTTCTAATAAGTCAGTTTTATTGTACACTGTTCTAATAAGTCAGTTTTATTGTAAACTGTTCTAATAAGTCAGTTTTATTGTACACTGTTCTAATAAGTCAGTTTTATTGTACACTGTTCTAATAAGTCAGTTTTATTGTAAACTGTTCTAATAAGTCAGTTTTATTGTACACTGTTCTAATATGTTAGTTTTATTGTATACTGTTCTAATAAGGCAGTTTTATTGTACACTGTCCTGCTCTGATATAAATGTTACTGTTTTATTGTACACTGTCCTGCACTGATATAAATGTTACTGTTTTATTGTACACTGTCCTGCTCTGATATAAATGTTACTGTTTTATTGTGCACTGTCCTGCTCTGATATAAATGTTACTGTTTTATTGTGCACTGTCCTGCTCTGATATAAATGTTACTGTTTTATTGTACACTGTCCTGCTCTGATATAAATGTTACTGTTTTATTGTACACTGTCCTAATAAGTCAGTTTTATTGTACACTGTTCTAATAAGGCAGTTTTATTGTACACTGTTCTAATAAGTCAGTTTTATTGTATATACTGTTCTAATAAGTCAGTTTTATTGTACACCGTCCTGCTGTGATATAAATGTTACTGTTTTATTGTACACTGTCCTAATAAGTCAGTTTTATTCTACACTGTTCTAATAAGTCAGTTTTATTGTACACTGTTCTAATAAGTCAGTTTTATTGTACACTGTCCTGCTCTGATATAAATGTTACTGTTTTATTGTACACTGTCCTGCTCTAATATAAATGTTACTGTTTTATTGTACACTGTCCTGCTGTGATATAAATGTTACTGTTTATTGTACACTGTCCTAATAAGTCAGTTTTATTCTACACTGTTCTAATAAGTCAGTTTTATTGTACACTGTTCTAATAAGTCAGTTTTATTGTACACTGTTCTAATAAGTCAGTTTTATTGTACACTGTCCTGCTCTGATATAAATGTTACTGTTTTATTGTACACTGTCCTGCTCTGATATAAATGTTACTGTTTTATTGTACACTGTCCTGCTCTGATATAAATGTTACTGTTTTATTGTACACTGTCCTGCTCTGATATAAATGTTACTGTTTTATTGTACACTGTCCTAATAAGTCAGTTTTATTGTACACTGTCCTAATAAGTCAGTTTTATTGTACACTGTCCTAATAAGTCAGTTTTATTGTAAACTGTTCTAATAAGTCAGTTTTATTGTACACTGTTCTAATAAGTCAGTTTTATTGTAAACTGTCCTAATAAGTCAGTTTTATTGTAAACTGTTCTAATAAGTCAGTTTTATTGTAAACTGTCCTAATAAGTCAGTTTTATTGTAAACTGTTCTAATAAGTCAGTTTTATTGTAAACTGTTCTAATAAATCAGTTTTATTGTACACTGTTCTAATAAGGCAGTTTTATTGTACACTGTCCGAATAAGGCAGTTTTATTGTACACTGTTCTAATAAGTCAAGTTTATTGTATGCTGTCCTAATAAGTCAGTTTTATTGTAAACTGTTCTAATAAGTCAGTTTTATTGTAAACTGTTCTAATAAGTCAGTTTTACTGTACACTGTCCTGCTCTGATATAAATGTTACTGTTTTATTGTACACTGTCCTGCTCTGATATAAATGTTACTGTTTTATTGTACACTGTCCTGCTCTGATATAAATGTTACAGTTTTATTGTACACTGTCCTGCTCTGATATAAATGTTACTGTTTTATTGTACACTGTCCTGCTCTGATATAAATGTTACAGTTTTATTGTACACTGTCCTGCTCTGATATAAATGTTACTGTTTTATTGTACACTGTCCTTCTCTGATATAAATGTTACAGTTTTATTGTACATTGTCCTTCTCTGATATAAATGTTACAGTTTTATTGTACACTGTCCTAATAAGGCAGTTTTATTGTACACTAAACTTTAATTACTTTACTTTATCATTCCTCTTGTGCTGTGAGGTATTGAGGGGAGATGCAGTTGGCATTTTTGGGCCATATGAGTGGCCTCAGGGATGTTCATGCCATGAGTGTTTCTGTAACTCCATCTATCCATCTTTTCCAGGGTCTTCCTCTCGATCTGTGTCCTGTAGTTCTTTGGTTGAAGGTCCTTGCAGCTGGCTGTACTTGCATCATTCTCATTAAGTAGCCAAACCGCTTATTTGTTTCTCTATGTATTGTAGGCTTAGTACTGTTCACTGTACTGTTCTGATATCGAAGTTTATGTTTTGTGATACAGTCTGGTTACTGTAAATTTCTTACCTTATCACTTTGATCCCTTCTGCTGGTATGGTGAGTTAACTTTGAGTCACGTCGTGACCTCAGGTCCAGCACTGAATTCAGCGTGTAATTCACGTCTGCTACAACATCTTTTTATTGCCAGACTGTTCTCCTATTATCCTATTACTACAAATCATGATGATGATGTTTTGTTATTGAATCATTCTTGCTGTCTATTATAAGTAAAGATTATTATAAGGGTGTTATAAGTAAAGATTATTATAAGTCAATTATAAGTAAAGATTATTATAAGTCTATTATCATCATCATCATCATTGCCTTTCACTCCCTTGAGAGCACAGGCCATGAGTATAGGCTCTCCAGTCATCCCTGTTCTTGCAATTATTGTATGCTGTCCTAATAAGTCAGTTTTATTGTAAACTGTTCTAATAAGTCAGTTTTATTGTAAACTGTTCTAATAAGTCAGTTTTACTGTACACTGTCCTGCTCTGATATAAATGTTACTGTTTTATTGTACACTGTCCTGCTCTGATATAAATGTTACTGTTTTATTGTACACTGTCCTGCTCTGATATAAATGTTACAGTTTTATTGTACACTGTCCTGCTCTGATATAAATGTTACTGTTTTATTGTACACTGTCCTGCTCTGATATAAATGTTACAGTTTTATTGTACACTGTCCTGCTCTGATATAAATGTTACTGTTTTATTGTACACTGTCCTTCTCTGATATAAATGTTACAGTTTTATTGTACATTGTCCTTCTCTGATATAAATGTTACAGTTTTATTGTACACTGTCCTAATAAGGCAGTTTTATTGTACACTAAACTTTAATTACTTTACTTTATCATTCCTCTTGTGCTGTGAGGTATTGAGGGGAGATGCAGTTGGCATTTTTGGGCCATATGAGTGGCCTCAGGGATGTTCATGCCATGAGTGTTTCTGTAACTCCATCTATCCATCTTTTCCAGGGTCTTCCTCTCGATCTGTGTCCTGTAGTTCTTTGGTTGAAGGTCCTTGCAGCTGGCTGTACTTGCATCATTCTCATTAAGTAGCCAAACCGCTTATTTGTTTCTCTATGTATTGTAGGCTTAGTACTGTTCACTGTACTGTTCTGATATCGAAGTTTATGTTTTGTGATACAGTCTGGTTACTGTAAATTTCTTACCTTATCACTTTGATCCCTTCTGCTGGTATGGTGAGTTAACTTTGAGTCACGTCGTGACCTCAGGTCCAGCACTGAATTCAGCGTGTAATTCACGTCTGCTACAACATCTTTTTATTGCCAGACTGTTCTCCTATTATCCTATTACTACAAATCATGATGATGATGTTTTGTTATTGAATCATTCTTGCTGTCTATTATAAGTAAAGATTATTATAAGGGTGTTATAAGTAAAGATTATTATAAGTCAATTATAAGTAAAGATTATTATAAGTCTATTATCATCATCATCATCATTGCCTTTCACTCCCTTGAGAGCACAGGCCATGAGTATAGGCTCTCCAGTCATCCCTGTTCTTGCAATTATTCTCTACTTCCTTCCACGTGTATCCCTTGTCTCTGAGCACTGTCATAATTTCTCTTCTCCAAGTAAGTCTAGGTCTTCCTCGTTTTCTATTTCTTTGAGGATTCTATGTCAGTGCCTGTCTTGCTATGTTGGTGTCAGGTTTCCTCAGAGTGTGGCCAATCCACCTCCCCTTTCTAGATATGATTTGTAGGTTCATAGGTTCTTGTCCTGCCCTTTTCCAAACCTCCTCGTTCCTGATCTCGTCCTGCCATTTAATGTTTAAAATTATCCTCAAGCAGTAGTTCATGAATGTTTGTATCTTCTGTTGTATTGTCTTGGTCTTAACCCATATATGTCTATTATAAGGAAAGATTATTCCTGCATGTTTTATAATTTTATTATTTCCCATATCTTTGTTACAGTTATTGTATGTACTAGTTTTCACATCTGATTATGCATGTATATATATCTTCTTCAATCTTCTTGGAACCATGAGCTGGTGTTCTTTGGTGTCAGTGTAGTGAGGATGTTGAACCATGTCAGTTTGCAAGTGGTTTACCACTGCTATTTTCTCTGTCCTAGGGTGTAACTAAAGAGCAAGGAAGTATGCATGCTTCTTAGCAAGCTCCATCGCCATGGAGGCCATGATGATCCCTGCCCCATCAGCCAGGCTATTACTGGAGATGCCAGCGGAGAGGTGGGGCAAGGTCATGGCCAGCTATGGTGTACATGCACACACATACACAATGTTATACAGGAAACTATGCTTATAGAAAGAACAATGTTATATAGGAGACTGTGCCTATAGAAAGAACAGTGTTATACAGGAAACTGTGCCTATAGAAAGAACAGTGTTATACAGGAGACTGTGCCTATAGAAAGAACAATGTTATATAGGAGACTGTGCCTATAGAAAGAACAATGTTATACAGGAAACTGTGCCTATAGAAAGAACAGTGTTATACAGGAGACTGTGCCTATAGAAAGAACAATGTTATGTAGGAGACTGTGCCTATAGAAAGAACAATGTTATACAGGAAACTGTGCCTATAGAAAGAACAATGTTATACAGGAGACTGTGCCTATAGAAAGAACAATGTTATACAGAACACTGTGCCTATAGAAAGAACAATGTTATACAGAACACTGTGCCTATAGAAAGAACAATGTTATACAGGAAACTGTGCCTATAGAAAGAACAATGTTATACAGGAGACTGTGCCTATAGAAAGAACAGTGTTATACAGGAGACTGTGCCTATAGAAAGAACAATGTTATATAGGAGACTGTGCCTATAGAAAGAACAATGTTATACAGGAAACTGTGCCTATAGAAAGAACAATGTTATACAGGAGACTGTGCCTATAGAAAGAACAATGTTATACAGAACACTGTGCCTATAGAAAGAACAATGTTATACAGGAAACTGTGCCTATAGAAAGAACAATGTTATACAGGAAACTGTGCCTATAGAAAGAACAATGTTATACAGGAGACTGTGCCTATAGAAAGAACAATGTTATACAGGAGACTGTGCCTATAGAAAGAACAATGTTATACAGAACACTGTGCCTGTAGAAAGAACAATGTTATACAGGACACTGTGCCTATAGAAAGAACAATGTTATACAGGAAACTGTGCCTATAGAAAGAACAATGTTATACAGGACACTGTGCCTATAGAAAGAACAATGTTATACAGGACACTGTGCCTATAGAAAGAACAATGTTATGCTGAAAATGTGCCCCACAGTCACTGCTTGATTAGATTACATGTTGTATAAGAATTCAGGCAATGTATACACGTATACATTAAGTCATGTAACACGAAACATACGTTGTTTAATATGTTCTTCCACTTTAGAGCATCCTTCATCACAACAACTGCAGCACTGAGGAGCACAGCAATTCTACCAACACCTCAGACACCTACTGGTGTGACTGGGCACCTTTCAGTAAGTAATTTGTCTTATATGTTGTACAACCCTCTTTGCCTGTTGGTTGCCTAAAAGCTTTTTCACAATGCCAAGGTGTTGTAGTGGTTAGTGAACAAGACTGCCAACCAGAAGATCACTGGTTTGATTCTGGATTGGGGGCTGATTTTTTTTTTTCAGCCTGACCAGCGGCACTGGGATCATCCTAGTCTCAAGAAATTGGTACATGGGGTCCTCCTTGGGGTAACAAAGGTAACAAGGACAGATGCTGGCCTCCTTACTTCACAGTGCTGTAATGGTAACAAGGACAGATGCTGGCCTCCATACTTCACAATGCTGTAGTGGTAACAAGGACAGATGCTGGCCTCATTACTTCACAGTGCTGTAATGGTAACAAGGACAGATGCTGGCCTCATTACTTCACAGTGCTGTAATGGTAACAAGGACAGATGCTGGCCTCATTACTTCACAGTGCTGTAATGGTAACAAGGACAGATGCTGGCCTCCTTACTTCACAGTGCTGTAATGGTAACAAGGACAGATGCTGGCCTCATTACTTCACAGTGCTGTAATGGTAACAAGGACAGATGCTGGTCTCATTACTTCACAGTGCTGTAATGGTAACAAGGACAGATGCTGGCCTCCTTACTTCACAGTGCTGTAATGGTAACAAGGACAGATGCTGGCCTCCTTACTTCACAGTGCTGTAATGGTAACAAGGACAGATGCTGGCCTCCTTACTTCACAGTGCTGTAGTGGTAACAAGGACAGATGCTGGCCTCCTTACTTCACAGTGCTGCAGTGCTAACAAGGACAGATGCTGGTATCATTACTTCACAGTGCTGCAGTGGTAACAAGGACAGATGCTGGCCTCCTTACTTCACAGTGCTGTAATGGTAACAAGGACAGATGCTGGCCTCATTACTTCACAGTGCTGCAGTGGTAACAAGGACAGATGCTGGCCTCATTACTTCACAGTGCTGTAATGGTAACAAGGACAGATGCTGGCCTCATTACTTCACAATGCTGTAGTGGTAACAAGGACAGATGCTGGCCTCCTTACTTCACAGTGCTGTAATGGTAACAAGGACAGATGCTGGCCTCCTTACTTCACAGTGCTGCAGTGGCAACAAGGACAGATACTGGCCTCCTTACTTCACAATGCTGTAGTGATAACAAGGACAGATTCTGGCCTCCTTACTTCACAATGCTGTAATGGTAACAAGGACAGATGCTGGCCTCCTTACTTCACAATGCTGTAGTGCTAACAAGGACAGATGCTGGCCTCCTTACTTCACAATGCTGTAATGGTAACAAGGACAGATGCTGGCCTCCTTACTTCACAATGCTGTAGTGATAACAAGGACAGATGCTGGCCTCCTTACTTCACAATGCTGTAGTGCTAACAAGGACAGATGCTGGTCTCCTTACTTCACAGTGCTGTAGTGGACTGGAACTGTGAAGGCACCAACACTTCACTCTTCTACCCCATGCATGTACTATAGAACATAATATATGGTTTTCTTTTTTCACTGCAACTATTTTTCTATGGTAAGTAATCTGGAAGAATACTTTGTATTGTGAGGTACAAATATCCTTAAACTTGTGTCTTCTTTATGGGTATTGGTTCAGCTTGGTGCCCTAGCTACAGAGTTCATGCTGTGAGTGACTCTGACTGTTTTCACATTTTGGACTTTTGTAGTTCCACAGATGTTATGGCCTATCATCAAGGACTGATACGACAGACCAGTGATGAACATTCTGTGTGATGTTCGCTGGCACAGGCGGTGGAACTATTATGGAAGTATCTCATTCATGATGATACCAAGAACCTAATACTGAAAAGTGAAAACTGCATGTTGCACACATGCCTGTTAACCTAGAAAAAATGGGAAATAGGATATTACATGAAGGTGTATCCCTTGAGTGTAAGACTATATGATACACCTAGTTTATAATCAAAGGAAAGAGAAAAAATTGTTCCACAGAAGTTAAGTCATGTAACATAAAACATACATTGCCTGAACTCTTTTATATGAGCTCATTTGTACATATGAAATGAAGGCACAGGCTATGCTAGTGTGATGGTATGAGGCTCGGCTAGTCAGAGCTAGCCAAGACCCTGTCCCACCTCTCTGTTGGTGCCCTTAGTATCAGGCTTAGCCTGGCTAACAGGGCACAGCTTGCCTTGATGTCGACTGGTAAGCATGATGGCTTAGGGCCTACTCCAGGTCTTGAGGCCACTGTAACCCACTCTCAGTTCTACAGGTGCTTGTGCTCCAACTTCTTCACTGCATTAGTTGTTAGGACAACCTGCTGTCAAGACATGTACATAATATACGTATGTCTTTACACCAGATGTATCCAGTGGCCTTGACCTTCTTGGAACTCTGGATCTGTGCTACTTAATCTCCTATGCAGTAGCCATGTTTGTCAGGTATGTTCCTTTACGAGCAAGCATCATCTTCACCAGTTTTGTTTTAAATTTTATCGTCATCATCATCATCATCATCTTGACTTTATTGTTTCATTTTCATGGTTGGAACTGAGATGGCTGTGTTGAAAATTAAATCCCATTATGATGAGGGCCAGTCCTTACCATTCATGATCCTCATAAGGTCTAGTTAAACCATTACCATCCATGACCTTCTTTAACTCTTTGTATACTGGGTGTGTTTCCCTCAAAAGACCAAGGGGGGTAAATTTCACAATGTGAAATGGGATGGTTGTCACATTTAAAAGAATGACAAAGGCATAATCTGATCTGTAGTATGAAGTATTATACCTTATTTTGAAGAAGAAAAAATGTATTTTGTTTTTCAAATAAAATTTTTAACATTTTGTTAGTATACAACAAAAAAAAGAGCTAAGAACTGAGAAGAAAGAATGGAAAATGAAGTAATAAAATAAATTTTTTGTCACTTACCCATCAAGTTAATCCACTGTAGTTGTTTATATAATTCCATAATGAATAAAAATGTACACAAACATCTGTTCTTTAACATATCTTACAAAATTTACATGAAAATATGCACTAGTTATGCATTTACAGCAAACTAAAAACACCAAGTGGGTAGGTAATATTTACATGAAAACAAGTGGGCGGTCGTTGACTAATATTTACCAGAAAACAGGCCATTGTGTTTTGGTTTTTGTTTTTTTTTTTAAATTTGAAGCATTCTACAACATTTAAATTTTTAAATTACACAATCTCCAGCATTACTTATTGTGATATTACAGCTAGTACTAGCAAAAAGCTGAGAAGTAGTATCACCAGCTACCCTTCTAACACATTTTGCTGCTGGACCAAAAAAAAACACGAAAAATTCTTTCAATCACTGCCACGTGGGTCGGCCGAAAATTTACCATTTCTACTCCTACATTCTCTACACCACAGTCTAGACAATTTTAAATTAAATTATGAGCTTGTAATGCAGAAATATGCTGCTCTGGATGAAAGAAACTAGCACCGGAAGCCATATTTGTTGATAAACAAAGGCCTAGCGACGATAAACTTTGAAAAACTCGCTTTAAATGAACAAAGAATCGCTCTGTTTTCTGCTCAAACCACGCGCTTAATGTGGACAACTGAATTCCGGAAGGAAGTCAACTGCTGGTTTTAAGATACTTTGATTATTTTCAAAATTAGAGAGCTACAAACCATCATCGCGCCTCGCGTCTATAAGTAGTTCGTAATAGGGATACAACCACGCAGGACGCGTGTCCAAATACCCAAAGAGTTAAGTCTAGGGAAAGCATTATCATCCATGATCCTCATTAGGTCTAGCTAAACCATTATCATCCATGAACCTCATTAGGTTTAGCTAAACCATTATCATCCATGACCCTCATTAGGTCTAGCTAAATCATTATCATCCATGACCCTCATTAGGTCTAGCAAAACCATTATCATCCATGACCCTCAATAGGCCTAGTCAAACCACTACTATCCATTACCTTATTTGGTCTAGTGAAACCATTGCCATCCACAACACTCATTAGTTTTAGTGTAACCATTACCATCCATGACCCTCATTAATACCAGTAAAATCATTACCTTTCATAACCTTCAGTAATCAGCCAAGACCCTCTTCACTGGACTTTTGATAAGAGCAGCCTTAGAGGTACAACTCAGCATGCTCACTGGACAGATTTCTCTTGCAGAGAAACATGGCTCTTTGTTCCATCCTGGGAAGCAAGGGGAAACAACTGTCATAATTTTGAACTGGGGATAGCCAAATTGATAACGTATTGTTTGTCAGACAGATAACAGTGGGTTGTATCCTCCGCTGCCACTGTTTATATTCAGTCAGTTCTTGATAGTGCATGTGCTGTGCTGAAATCTTCCATCCAAGGAGGTGACCAGAGCACCTGGAACATTGTTTAGGCATCTTAATCCAATCTTTACCTGGTTTGGTAACCTGACTCAAAGATTTTCATGACAGCATCAGCTACCAAGAAGGCCAATTAAAAGTTATAAGAACACAAACAGCTTTACTACCTCAAGAACATAAACAGCTTTACTACCTCAAGAACACAAACAGCTTTACTACCTCAAGAACACAAACAGCTTTACTACCTCAAGAACACAAACAGCTTTACTACCTCAAGAACACAATCAGCTTTACTACCTCAAGAACACAATCAGCTTTACTACCTCAAGAACACAAACAGCGTTACTACCTCAAGAACACAATCAGCTTTACTACCTCAAGAACACAATCAGCTTTACTACCTCAAGAACACAAACAGCGTTACTACCTCAAGAACACAAACAGCTTTACTACCTCAAGAACACAATCAGCTTTACTACCTCAAGAACACAAACAGCTTTACTACCTCAAGAACACAATCAGCTTTACTACCTCAAGAACACAACAGCTTTACTACCTCAAGAACACAAACAGCTTTACTACCTCAAGAGCACAACAGCTTTACTACCTCAAGAACACAAACAGCTTTACTACTTCATACATAATTAACTCTTTCACTTCAGAATCGATTTCCAGCTCTGTCAGAGTAAATTTTCATGAGAAATTCTGACAGACAAAAAGCTGGGAGGAAGGTACTTTATAATTTAAAATGAAGGGTTTGGTTAGAAATTTGTTGTTTTTCATATATAAGCTTTGCCTAAGTATTGTTCTGAGTATTATTTGTATAGCTGTGAAAGAGCTGTCAACACTGCCATTGTTGTGGAGTGAAAGTTGCCAAGTAGCATAATGGTAGTCTTGTACAATGAAGTAAAGGTCACCCGTGCAGGAGATGGACAGAGGGAATAGAAGAACCTTAAATATCTCCTCAGTCAAAGCAAACTGCTGAACCTTGTCAAGAAGTCTGTTTGTTCCCTAAACTGCTGAACCTTGACAAGTAGTCTGTTTGTTCCCTAAACTGCTGAACCTTGTCAAGTAGTCTGTTTGTTCCCTAAACTGCTGAACCTTGTCAAGAAGTCTGTTTGTTCCCTAAACTGCTGAACCTTGTCAAGTAGTCTGTTTGTTCCCTAAACTGCTGAACCTTGTCAAGTAGTCTGTTTGTTCCCTAAACTGCTGAACCTTGTCAAGTAGTCTGTTTGTTCCCTAAACTGCTGAACCTTGTCAAGTAGTCTGTTTGTTCCCTAAACTGCTGAACCTTGTCAAGTAGTCTGTTTGTTCCCTAAACGCTACAAAGTTCTGAACAAAGGAGACGAAACAAGTCAATGAGCATACAGACCTATCCATCAACTTCTCTTTCTTCTTCCTCTTCTTCCTCAGCTTTCTGAACCAGTAAGGCTCACCTCCACTCCTTCCTGTTCCTGATCTTCTCTCTCCAGTTGGTGACAACAAAATTCCTGTATATCCTCTTACATGTTGTCTCTCTATCTCTGCCTTGGTCTGCCTCTAGTACATACATAATTTTTGTTAGTCTGTTTCTTCCATTCTTTCTACACGGCACAGCCAGCATAATCTGTTCAGTTTCAAGATGTTAATAATCCTGTGTGATTTAAATAAGCTGTTCAGTGTTCTTTCTAGCTCTCCATTCTCCACTGTTGGTATCCTTTATGGTCCCAAAGATTCCTCTTAGGTTCTTGCTCTCAAAGACCTGCAAATGTTCATCTTGTTTGTTGTAACCCACGTTTCTGATCCATAAATGACAACTGGTCTCATTGTGTAAATTGTTATCTTGGTGTTGTGGGACAGGATTTTGGAAATTAACAGATGTCGCAAGACAAAGTATATTTTATTTCTTATCTGTACTCAACATTTCACAAATTCTGCCCAGTATTATAGGTAAATTCAGCCACTTCAGCATAAGTTCAGACTTTTTATCCTTTCATTTCCCAGTGGTCACATCGCAGACCGAGTTAACTTACGCTACTACCTATCAGCCGGGATGGTGCTTAGTGGAGTTTTCACAATAGGCTTTGGTCTGGGCTACTTCTACAACATCCATGTCTTCTCATTCTATATCATCATGCAGGTAAGATTAGAAGCTGGCAGTAATTAACAATATCACACTATCTAAACTAAAAACATAATTATTCCTACTAACCACTTCATGCTATCTACTAATCGCTTCATGTCTTCTATTAACCACATCACATTATCTACTAATCACTTCATGCTATTTACTAACCATTTCATGGTTTCTACTAACCACTTCATGGTTTCTACTAACCACGTCATGTTATCTATTAATCATAGCTTTTTTTCTGCTGAAAAGTACATTTCTGTTAAAATAAAATTCTACTTTTTTTTTTTCTTGCATGTATGAATATTTGATAGGAGGAATAAAAAATAGCCTGCATGCTCTGACATTTTCTTTTGCAGAAAAAAACCCATTGCTACTAATTATGCCATCTATTAATCATACCATCATCGAGTGATCTACTGAGCACATCAAGTCATCTAACACATACGTCATGGCACTGAAGCACAGCATTTCTTATATATCTTATATCCTTCCCGTGCCGCTAAACATCACATAAGGCTCGCAAAGTAGTTTGCCAATTTTTCCTGTCCTCGGCGAGTCTTTCAACCTCATCAAGGGATTTTATGCCTGTTAATTTGGTATTTTAAATTGGCATCAGGGATGCCAACTCCGAGGAGCTCATTTGTCGGCCCCAAACATGTGACAAGGATTGGATTCTGGAATGTGAGAACGATGGCAGCACCAACAGCATTTAGGTACTGAATAATAACAGGGTAGTTTTCAGAATAAAGAAAAAGAGGTCGACCACTGAAACTCTAAAGAAGACATTATTAAGAGAGGCCATTTCAGTGGGCATAACATCGTTTGATGAGGTTGAAAAACACACAGAGGACAGGAAATCTTGGCGAACTACCATACAGGGCCTATGTGATGTTTAGCGGCATGAGAAGGATGCAAGAAGTTTCCAGAAACATAACACTTCTGGCAGGTCATGTTGGTTACATTTCTGCTGTTAGGTAGCATGACCCAAAATTGTTTTGACACATGACCTCACAGTGAAATACAGTGTCAGCAGATCTCCAGGTTTTGCATCACTTTAACCTTTTCGCTGTATAACTTTTCAAAGTTAATGAATGTCCAAAAGATCAACAGCTACAAAAAAATCACCAGGAATCTGAAACCACAGTTTTTCCTGTAACCACATTGATTTATTACATGTATTCTGTAATCAGAGACTGGCATACAAACATACCGGGCATTCTCATATGTGCTCCACCTTCCATTCCAACACCCATTGAAGTGTGTGCCTTCTGATGGAGCCAGTTATGCACTGATTGTGGGTGAAGCACACTAAACCACTTCATTTGGAAAAATGTCCACTTCCTCTCTCCTCCTCCAATTCGGTCTTCTTCCTAATGTGATTGTTGTCATTCAGGCCAATGTCACCCTCCATACACAGCCTATCCAAGGTGGCTCTTGCAGTCTCCTCCTTGTCCATTCTTAGGGTGCCCTGAATTGATGCCATGCCTGCCGTCTTGTCTGCTTTCTCATTGCCTTTGACTGTTACATGAAATATCTGGGCATCTGTCTCTTACACTTCTCTAGAACAGAACACTGGGCATCTGCCTCTTACACTTCTCTAGAACAGAATACTGGGCATCTGCCTCTTACACTTCTCTAGAACAGAATACTGGGCATCTGCCTCTTACACTTCTCTAGAATAGAATGATGGGCATCTGCTTCTTACATGTCTCTAGAACAGAATACTGGGCATCTGCCTCTTACACTTCTCTAGAACAGAATACTGGGCATCTGCCTCTTACACTTCTCTAGAACAGAATACTGGGCATCTGCTTCTTACACTTCTCTAGAACAGAATACCAACACAAATAAATAGCACATTGGCATAAGGTCCATCTCCACTGTACTGGGCTGTCACATCTCCTATATATCATCTGACTTGTCTATTCTATCTTCTGTTCCCACTCATCATTTCCTTTGAGAGTTGTTCTCAATAGAGCACCATGTTGTTTTGTTATTTACTGTTATAACTGGCTAATAAACCTTTTTTTTAATGGTATAAAATAGGTTTTGGGTGGAGCCTTTCAAGCAACTGGGTGGCCTGGAGTAGTGGCTTGTGTTGGCAACTGGTTTGGGAAAGGGAAGTAAGTCTACTTTCAGTGTCAGTGAAAGTTAAAGATGTAAATTTATAGGAATTCATTTTACTTGTGGAATACTTTCTCTCTGTCTGTCTGTCTGTCTGTCTATCTGTGTGTGTGTGTGTGTGAGAGAGAGAGAGGAAGTTATGATATTTTAACATAAATACTTCATATTTTATTCACATTTTTATATTCATCCTAATTAATTATATTAATTAAAATAAAAGTACTTACCTGGCATGGAAGGTACCAAGATCAACAAGATGGTCCTTCCAGCCAGGCTAAGTAGATTTTAATCTACAAACCCTCACCACCGTGAGCTGGTAAACTTATCTAGCAAGCCCTCGGCCTTTTGGCTATTTTAATCAATAAACCCTCACCATTCACATGGTAAAATTATCCAGCAAGCCCATGCGGGCATTTAAAAAAAAAAAAATCTAGCAAGCCCTTGCGGGTTTTAAACAAATAAGAAGGTTCAAGTCCCAGCACTGGGGATTTTTCTGGTACGCAGCAAAAAGACACTGGGGTCCACCCAAACTCTAAAAATTGGCACCAGAGAAATCTGGGAGGTAAATGCAGCCATGCGTGACACTGACCACATCACACTTTCATGTGCCGAAGGCCTTGGAAATATGAGCCCATCACTGTATCCCCAATATACTTTAATTAATGACATGTAAAATAGGGGTATTACCTTTACCTTTACATTAGTCCTCAAATATTTTACTGACTATATTTAAATATAATTTTTCAGTCTAAAGATGTTTAATATTATTTATAAACCTCAGAGCTAAAAACTCTCATTAGACAAAAAATGAAAGTAATTTTACAAATCATTGAATACAACACTAACACATGATATTCTACCTGTACTGAATCTACTTGAATTTTGTTTGAACATATTCATTTGAAAAGGGATTGCATTGTATCTCTAGGTATTCTAATTTATTTTAGAATAAAAAATCTAATCTGTGAGATGAAGTTTGACCTTCACATGACTTCACATAACAGACTAAAAATCTTTAAACCACACAAACAGCTTCATAATAAACACATCAACTGTGTTCTTAAATAAATGTCGTGATACCCATGTTTAGCTTATGCTGTAGCTTGAAGTTTGAGTTTTTGTTGAAGGCTAGAGTAAAACTGTTTATAAGCAATTCTTTTATTTGCAGTTTTTGTTTTTGATACAAATTTCTCCATGTGCTCTCGTAAAAAATAAAAAAGTTAAAGGACGTGTTGTATTTTGGTTTATCTGTAAAGCAAGATTTAATAATTGCAACAACTGATTAATGATTGACTAAAATTTTTAGAGGCTTGCAATAACCCAGGATGAAGAAAGTCCCTGGGTCAACCCAGCCTCTAAAAGATGGATAACAGAGAAACCTGGGAAGGTAAATGAGGCCAGACGTGATACTGACCACATCACACTTTCGTGTGGTGATGGTCTTGGAAATACAGGCATAACAATGTATCCCCAATATGCCTTAATGGCATGGAAGTGGGACTTTAATTTTTTTATCTTTTATGACTGATTTAATGACAAATAGCGTTCTGATTTATCTGCCAGGCGAGGTCTGATCATGGGAATATGGAATGCTCACACCAGCATTGGAAATATTCTTGGATCTGTCATTGCTGGAGCTTTTGTTGAGGATGCATGGGGCTTATCGTTTGTTATATGGAAGTGAATCATGGACAATAGGCAGGTCTGCACAAAAATCATTGGAAGCAGCAGAAATGTGGTTTATTAGAAGAATGTTGCGAATCCCCTGGACAGCAAAAATAACTAATGAAGAATATATGAGAAGAGCTGGAGAGACAAAAACCTTGTCAAAAAGATAAGAGAGAGACAATGTACTTTCATAGGACATGCAATGAGAAGAGGGGGCATTGAAAATATTATAACAACAGGAAAAATAGAAGGAAGACGATCAAGAGGAAGACCAAGAAAAATGATACTGGACAGTCTGACGGGATGGTGTGAGAGGAGATCACCAACTGAACTGATGGCTTGCATGAAGGATCGTGTACTCTGGAGAAGCATAATAGCCAACGCCAGTCGGCACGGCACCTGATGATGATGATGATGACACTAGATGGGAAGAACAGATAGAAAAGGAGCTAGAAGATGATATCAATATGGATGTGGACAATGCGCTGGATTCAGTTTGGCTGCATGCACTGTAAAACCAGTAACAGAATGAGTTGAAGGACTTTGCTGCTAACATTCCATGGGGAGCAGGTACATAATGATGGGTGATTGTTACTTGATTGTTACATTCATAATGTTTGGTAATGGTTGCATATAATATGTATTGTTAAATATGGAGATTTGTAGCACTAGAAATATTAAAATTATGACTTTAGATAATGTTTAGTTGTTGTGTGTAGCATGGAGTAGTGACTGCATACAATGTATAATGTTGAATTGTGACCATTTGTAATGTTGAGATGTAGCAGTTTGTTATGTTAACATGTAACTGTATGAGTGTTAAATTGTAATTTTAGGCAATGTCTTGTTGTATCTGTGAGTAATGCTGAGTTGAGGTTGTATGTGATGTTAAATTCTGGCAATGTAAATGTAAATATGTGACTTTCTGTAATGCTGAGTTCTAAATGTTTACAGTTCTAAATTGTGGCTTCCTTGTTGAAGTGTAACTGTATATAATATTAAGTTGTGACTTTCTATAATCCTGAGGTTTAACTGTTAGAATGCTAAGTTTTGGCTTTCTGTAATTTTGAGTTGTAACTATGTAATGATAACTTGTGGTTTTCTGTAATACTGAGTTGTGTTTGTAATGTTAAGTTGTGGCCTCATGTAATGTTGAGTTGTAACCATATGTAGTATTAAGTTGTGGGTTTATGTAATGATGAGTTACAGTAGTATCTAAAAACTGGATTACTGTGTCCATGAGCGGTGTAAAACTGTGAATTTATGGAATGTTGAGAGTTGTGACTATGCATAATACTGAGTTTTTGCAAGTAAAAGCTATACTCTGTTTATTGAAAGAAAAAAATGGAGGTTGGTTTTTTGTATAATATCTTCACAACCTACAATATATTTACTTTCCTGGCCATTCTGGAATAATGGAGATTCAGTGAGGGAAATTAAAAGGAGGACATCTGTAACTCTTAAAAAAATAAAGGAATTAAAGAAGCTGTTGAGAGGAACAGACAGAACCACACAAAATGAGATTGTTAAGGGTGTACATCTTTTCCATCATATCATATGCCTGTGAGACCTGGACACTTAACAAAACAGATGAGAAACACATAAATGCCTCTGAATGCAAATACTACAGAAGAGTTCTTCAAATATCATGGACACAAAAAAGAATAAATATATCCATACCACAAGAACTTAATATTGAAGAAGGCTGGCTAGTAAAGAGGATTAACAGAGAATGCTTAAATATTTTGGACACATTAAACGTCATGATAATTTAGAGAAGACTGTCTTGGAAGGGTACATAATGGGAAAAAGAAAGAGAGGAAGACCAAGGCGAAGATGGTTGCAAGACATTGTTGATAATCTGCAGTTGGATGCATCAGCAGCAGGGCATCTTGCTTACAACCGAGAGGCCTACAGGAGAGCTGTTAGGGAGGCAAAGTTCCACAAGAGACATGCTAATGACTGACGACTGAGCCCTTCTGTATAAACTGTTGGAATACTGTGCTAATTATTATTTGGCATGGTATTCTTTGTAAGCATTCTTAATTATATATTTTATAAAGTGTTTCTGTTTTAACTCTTTCATTACTGAATTAATTTCCATACTCTGCTAGAATTTCGTTTTTAGAAACTTAGGCAGAAAGAAACTGGAAGGAAGTTACTCTATAATTTAAAAATATGGGTTGTGTTAGAAATATGCTATCTATCTAAGTGCCATGTCGCATGGCATAGGCGATCATTCATCTCCACAATTCCCTGTCTTTTGCCTTGATTATGAGATCCACCAGTGACCTTCTTTCTAGCCACACTGACAGCCCATCCAATAACTTCTTCCTCTGTCTCTTCTTCCCTCAGTTTTTCCACTTGCCACAATGTGTTCCAATTTTCCTCTTCTCAGGAAATGTCCTATAAATTTTGCTTGTCTGCCTCTGATCTTTGTTATAATTTGCTTTTAAACTCCAGCCTCTCTTAAGACTTTTTCATTGGTTTTCTTGGCTGTCCATATCCAGGCATGATGCCTGGCCATCTTTCTTTCTTCCAGCTCCAGAAGGAGGAAAAGTGGCTTGACATAACATAGACAACACCTTCAACATCCTTCTTATAAACCACATCTCCATGGCCTCCATTTCTCGCTGTACTCTCTTATTCATAGATCATGCTTCACATCCATAAAACAAAATTGGCTCGATGTAACATTTAAGTACTCGGAATCTTGTTTCCATTGATATGGATCTGTTGCACAAGATGTGTCTCATTTTCTGGAATGCTGACTTGGCCTGAACATGTCTGCTTTTTATTTCATTGTGACATTTCCCATCAGTTGTTATAATCATTCTTAAGTACTTGAATCTATCAACTTGTTTCAGATTTGTGCCATCGATGGTATATGCTACTATATGTTATACAAATATGCTACTTTTCAGTATATTTAGAATGTGCCTAAATATTACATTGAGCATTGATTTGCATAGGTGTGCAAGATCTACCAACCTTGGTAGTTTTGTTTTGGAATCAAAGAGTTAAATTATATGTTCTGGAACTTCAGATTGGGAACAGTAGAGATATGTTTATTGAGAAAAGAATCATAGGTCTATCATGCCATACAAGCTTCTTCAGGATGTGGATATGGTGTCAACGGTAATTTTTTTTCATAAAAGGGTAGTATCAGTGGCATCATGCCCAGCCATCTTTCCTTCTTCCAGCTCCAGAAAGAGGAAAAGTGGCTCGACATGACAGAGACAACACCGCTTACTGTCCTGACATGGCAGCAAAAATATAAACTTGAACACATACATCCCAGTAGTCCTCATGGCACTATAGAGCCACCTATGTCGTCACATTGTAGCAATATAAATAGTAAATAGCCTATTGAGGTTTCAAGTTTTAGACATGTTAGGACAGTATTATGATTTTCTCAGGTCTTTCTATTTTTACTTTCAGATCCTCAAGATGTTGATTGTAAACTCCCTGATCACTCAGATAGTGTGAGTAAATCTTGATGTATTCTTATATAAAATATACCTTTATAAAGTTCATATCCCTCTTTATAATTCAAGGACAAATGATTAAATCAAGAAAAGATGAATAATCATTGGATTTGTTGGAATTCTGATCTTCCTGTTCTTGGTGCCTTATATGTAGATTGATAAAAGTAGGGATTAAAAGATTAATAACATTAATTTCTGTGATTTAATCCAGAATTAAACACTTCCTTGGCATCCACATGTGTTTAACATTGAACTACGTTTAAGCATGGTTTGTTTCATGAGCTGTCTCAGTTAACTGAATTTTTAGTTTTCAGCATTTGTTAACATTCAAGTCTTTTCTCTTTAAAGCATGAAATCTGTCTTACTGAGGTTTACTTACTGAAGTTTTCATGATTAATGAGTTGATCCTTCCTGTGTTTTTCTTTAAATAAACATTTACAGGTAAAATCAGACATGAAGGAAACTGCCCATCAAAAGAATGTCTGGCAACTTCCACAAAAAGTTGACAATGATAAGCTTCAGAACAGTCTTCCAAGATGAATAAAGTTGATTAAGGTATATGGTTCAGTTTTACAGAAAGATGGAAAGTGTAAGGGAAGTGAGCGAAAGCAAGATTGGCAGAAAGTGAGATGAGCATATATAAATGAAGAAAATACAACAACCCAATATTTCAGCAAAAGCCTTTTTTCAAGCATCACATATTAAAAACAACACAAAAGATAAAAACAGAAAAAAATAGATGAAAAATTAAACACTTAGCTTTTAGGTCTCCTCCTTGTAAGAAAGATGGACATTTTGTGCTTTGAAAAAGGCTTTTGTTGAAATATTGTATGTTCTTCATTATTTGCTCATCTTACTTTGTGCCACTCTTGTTTCTTTTCCCACATTCTTCATTTCTTTCTTTTTTGTAAAAATGAATCATACACCTCCACCTACTTTATTACTAGAACTTGTTTTACTGCAGTTGTCATTTCTTTTATCTCTTTCCTTTTTCTAAGATTGATAAACAGCTCTGGAACAATTATCAAGTCCATTATTTTTTTTACAATGATCTTCTTTCAAACTTTATAGATAATTGGGCCAAATCAGCTCAATGTGAGCTGACATTGCATAAAAGTATGTACAAACATGCATACAAACAAACTATATATTTTTCTTTGTTTGTTTCTCATATTTTTTTTTTTACCTTTATTTGCTTCTGGTATTTATCAAATTTTGGAATTATTTTTTTTTAAAATTTCTGTTCTTGCTTGAGGCTGACTATTTTGGAGATTTTATTTCATTTATTTCTAATCTTGATGCATTCATGCCCTTTTTCTCTGTTTCTTCAGCCTTCCTGTCATGTGCAATAACTTGCTTCATCTAGACTTATAATCCTTATTTCCCATTAATATATAGGCATGGAAGGGAATTTCTTTCCTGGCACTTGCCTTGATGGAATGAGAATAACCATAGCATAAGGTATACAAAAGAAATCAAATAAAGTTATTGCAAAAATACTGGGAGAAGGGAAACTTCTTGAAAATAAATTTGGTATAAAGAATGAAATCATCATCATCATCATGTGCCGTGCCGACTGGCGTTGGCTATTATGCTTCTCCAGAGTACACGATCCTTCATGCAGGCCATCAGTTCAGTTGGTGATCTCCTCTCATACCATCCCGTCAGACTGTCCAGTATTATTTCTCTTGGTCTTCCTCTTGATCTTCTTCCTTCTATTTTTCCTGTTGTTATAATATTTTCAATGCCCCCTCTTCTCATTGCATGTCCTATGAAAGTACATTGTCTCTCTCTTATCTTTTTGACAAGGTTTTTTGTCTCTCCAGCTCTTCGCATATATTCTTCATTAGTTATTTTTGCTATCCATTCTTCTAATAAACCACATTTCTGCTGCTTCCAATGATTTTTGTGCAGACTTGCCTATTGTCCATGATTCACTTCCATATAACAAGATAGGTTCAATATAACATTTTAGGACTCGTTTTCTAACATTCATTGATAAAGATGTGTTAGCTAATATGTTTCTAATTCTCTGAAATGCAGTCTTTGCTTGGCCTATTCTGTTCCTAATTTCTGTTCTGCATTTCCCATCTGAAGTTATTACTGCTCCAAGGTATTTGAATTTCTGCACCTGCTTTAGAATAAAGAATGAAAGTATTCATAAAAAATACTCACAGTAAATAGAACAACTGTGGTGCATCACTACATATATAGACAGAATACATTTAATAATGCATAGCACAGTACATTATTGGTAGAATACCATTATTGACATTGATAAAGATTTATTGAAGAAATACTGATAGTGGACAGGACAATTGTGATACATTAGATATAGACGGAATACATTCAATATTGTAGAGCACAGGACATAATTGTCTGGTTAGCTGAGTGGTTAGGTGCTTGGGTTACTAATCCAGTGGTACTGGGTTCAAGTCCCAGCAGTGGATTTTTTTTTCTGGTATAGATAAAAAAGGCCCTTGGGTCCATCCAGCCTCTAAAACTGGTTACCAAATAAATCTGGGAAGGTAAATATGGCCAGGCATGATATTGACCACATCATACTTTAATGTACCAAAGGTTATGGAAATATGGGCCTAATACCATATCCTCAATATGCCTTAATGGCAATGAAATGGGAATTTTATCATTATATTTGTGGCTTAACTCATGGCAAGGCACACTGTGAGCCCTATGTGATTCTTTATGTCAAGGGAGGGATGTAAGATACCCATGACTCACATATGAGACCATTTTATATGCAAAATGATAGCATACACAGAGATTCATGGTGGAGAATTTTAAGACTACAGTATATGGAATACCATCTAAAATTGTCAGCAACATTAAATATCTCTACAACAGATATATTTGTGCAGAATAAAGAGTGAGCAAATGGTTCCAGATTAAAACAGGCATGAAACAAGGATGTATACTATCTCTCTTGCTTTTTGGAATTGCTGTAGACTTCATAATTAAGAAATGTTGCACAAGTAAAATAGGCATTGACTGGGTACATGGGACTCAACTAGAAGATCTTGATTCTGCAGATGACGTAACTTATCAGTGACAATGTGAATTCGATGCAAGAGAAAATAGATACCATGTCTTCACTGGCTAGCAAAAAGAGCTTGAAATTAACAAGGAAAAAACAAAAATAATGAAACTTCCTATTAATCAAAAAGAAAAAATATACACAGAAGAAACATCTGTTGAAGTACACTATTTTGCATATCTCAGCAGTTACATAGATCAGGATGGTGACACCAGAAAGGAAGTTAGAAGTGCAAAAGCAGCACTGACCTTCAAAAGTCTTGAGAAAATACGGCAATTAAAAGTTAAAAAGCATGAAAACAAAATAGGATTATTCAAATCAAATGTAATATGTATCTTTATTACATGCAAAAGCTAGAAAACAACTAAAGAAATGGACAAGAAATTAGACTCTTTTGAATACAAATGCCTAAGGAAAATATTCTATATAAAGAGTCTTTGTCCTGTTTCTGTTTGTATGAAGAAGACTAGCATCAGCAGCAGGGCATCTTGCTTACATCTGAGAGGCCTACAAGAGAGCTGTTAAGGAGGCAAAGTTCCACAAGGGACATGCAAATGACTGATGACATGCGTGACTCATATATTAGATTATGTTTTATATGCACATCTCACATATTACAAAGATGTTTTATATTAATGACTTATATGTCAGCTTATTCATTACAGAAATACAAATGGAAGCCAAACATCAACAAAGATGATGGACTTGAAACACAGCAACCATGCGACCTGGTTATTATAGCTTTTTTTAGCACAGCACATGATAAGCACATGACACATTCTGCTTGCCTGTTTGGCTAAATGCTTGTGAGTAGCTCATAAGGGTACATCATCATCATCTTGTGCCTTTTCTTCTCTGAAGATTGATTTCAATGGCCTTTCTCAGTGCCTTGTGCATAATTTCTCTTTTAAAAAAATGAGAAGAAAAGGTTCTGGTTTTGATATATAGACAGACACTGTCAAGTTGTTCAGTTTTATCCCCCCCCCTCCCATCTGCACAAAGATGGCTGGTGGGATGATACAACTGTCAGGGTTAGTGAATCAAAGCTGGTCAATGTTCTGTACATCCTCACTTTCATATTATTGTGTTAGTCCAGTGCAGCAAATTGAATATAAATTATTATTATCACCTTGGCTGTTGAGCCAGCTAAGAAAGATGCCTTATTTGTCCACATCAAGAATTAAAGGAAATTATAACAGTCAGTTCCTCATGTAACTTAATATCTGAGTTTCAGAATCTTCAGTCCAGTCTCAACAGTTAAGGACTCAATTTTTGCTTTTTCTCAAAGAACTTCATAAACCTGAAGTAATGCCAGTATTTGAAAATAGTGCAGAGCCATTTGCTATTGTGCTTTATATTAAGAGCATAACTCATCTTGATATTACAGAAATTTGGGCTGAGAAATATGGGAATAACTCATCTTGATATTACAGAAATTTGGGCTGAGAAATATGGGAATAACTCATCTTGATATTACAGAAATTTGGGCTGAGAAATATGTGAATAACTCATCTTGATGTAAGTGGTGCATGGTAAAAATATGGACTAGGAAATATGTGAATAACTCATCTTGGTGTAAGTGTTGTATGATAAAAATATGAATTGACAGATATGGGAATAGCTCATCTTGGTGTAAGTGGTGCATGATAAAAATATGGACTAACAAATATGAGAATAATTCATCTTGATATTAAAGGAATTTTGGCTCAGATATGAGGGTTGTATGAAACAGAAATATGGTTGAGAAATATGGGTATAACTTAACTTGATGTAAGAGGTATGTGACATAGAAATATGGGCTGAGAAATATGGAAATAACTCATCTTAACAGAAGAGTTACATACAGTGACTTAAACAAGAAATAAAGTTTGATGAATCATCTTAAATGTAACACCTTAATGTTGATATTCAACAGTACAAGACAAACAACAATTCTGTTACTATAACAAGAGTAATGACTTTGGTGCAAACTAAAGAATGAATTTCTATAGGGTATGTTATGGTTGTTAGAATTTATTAGAAAAATTCTTATGGCTATAAAAGAAGGTAATTAGGTTTAGTTCAAATATTGTCCTTATATAATTTAGATATAGATGAGCATTGTTTTTTTGTGTGTTTGTATATTATAAAGGATGAATTTTAGAAGATGTTGATATATCAGAGCTTTGTAGATATTATAAGTTTTATAGATATTAGAAGGTTGAAACTTTTAAGGTATTGAAAGTTAGTAGATAATAAGAGATTAAAGTTATGTAGATACAGAAAGTTAGTAAATATTAAGAGATGAAGTTTGTAGATATTAAAAAGTAGTAAATATTAAGAGACTGAAATTTGTAGATATTGAAAGTTAGTAAATATTAAGTGACTGAAGTTTGTAGATATTGAAAGTTGGCAAATATTAAGTGACTGAAGTTTGTAGATACTCTAAATGTAGAAACTCTAAACACATTATACTTCACATATACTTCTGCATCAAAATCTTTCCTCTTATCTCTGTATTAAAATTAAATATGTATAGCTTTATTATTCATTATTATTATGAAGCATACACAAAGAACAATAATGTTATATATATATATATATATATATATTAATTTTAACACAGAGATTTGAAGAAAGATTTCCATGCAGAGGCATATGTGGTGTATAATGCTGTTTACTTTATTCTAGATTTAACCATTGTATATCCACTTTTCTCTGAAGCTATTTTCTTTTTAAAAAATCTCATCAAATTATATTATTACGATTCACCATTCTCCCCTTTGTGACACTGTTGAAGTTACAGTCCAACAAACAACGCAGACAAGTGGCAAACTAAATTACAATTATTTTGTAGTCAGATAAGACACAAAATTCTACAGCTTTTAAATAAATTATTGTGCAAGAATGAGCATTAACAACATTTCAATCATTTTTATGTTAGTAAAAAAAAAAAAAAAACTTAAATCTCAGAAACTGTAATCACTTATGAGACATTAAAAAAAGAATGATGACAACAAAAACACAGATAAATTGATTTTGCACATTTATTTCAGTTTTTTTCCATTCCTTTCTTTCAGTATCATTATTTAAATGTTTCAGTTTCTTCCATTTGAAGATACATGCTCATCTTTATTTTATAAAGGTGAAGGTAGTCCTGTCATGCCATAGAGGCACATAGGGATATGGTGTTAGTGCCCATATTTTCCTTGACCTGTCAGCACAGTAGAGGGTGATACGGTCAGTTTCATGTCTGGCTGCCTTTCCTTCCCCAAGTCCAGAAGAAGTCAGGTACCCATTTCTACAGCCTGGGTGACTGGGGTGCCTCCGGCTGGATTCAAACCCCCCAACCTTTGCCATAAGAGACCAGTGCACTAACCACTTCGCCACTCAGACACCCATCTTTATTTTATGGACTATAATAATTTGACTTATAAGTTATTTGGAGTAGTATCTTCATATTGTTTTTGAGAAGAGAGGATATCTTTATTTGGCTGTGGTGGTAAATTTATAAGAAAAAAAAAGTAGCAAATTTTACAAGCACAAATACTTTTTTTTTTCTTTTGCTTCCCCAATCATAGTTTTTTTTTTTTTTTCTAAATTTGAATTAAAATGCTTAATAATTCTTGAATTAAAATGCTTAATAATTCTTAACATCCAAGTGTTTAAACAAATCTTCACTTCCATTTGTTGATATAATCCTTCACATTCTTAAGTTAAAATTATTGTTACATTTTCATTTCAAAGTAATACTGTTTCAAACCAGTGATGAAAATGTTCATTATTATGACATTTTTACTACTAAATCTTTAATTCTTTGGTAATTCTTTAAATCATTTTTCTTGTAGACTATATTGATAAATTACAGCAACTAATAAATTTATGTGAAATTTTAATTTAACAACCCTTTTTACTTTATTGCATGCAAAATTTAATTAATTCTTTAGTTTACAAAATAAACTTAAATATATCTCTTTCTTTAATATTTTGAAAATGAAACTTATTTTTTTCTTAAACTACTATTATTGTCCTGTTTATCATATATTTTAATTCCATGAAATTGTCCTGTTTATTTCAGATTCATTTAAAGAAGTTTGTTTTTCCCATTATTGCACATGGGAAGCCTTAGATTTATCTCTTGTTTAAAGAAACTGCCCAAGTTTTCTTTGCAATAAATGAATCTCATTTTTTATAAAGTTGATTTAAATGTTGTATTTATATTAAATTTAATTAAACTGTCAGATTTATGATTAACTCATTCATTCATTTGCATGTCCCTTGCGGAACTTTGCCTCCCTAACAGCTCTCATGTAGGCCTCTCAGTTGTGAGCAAGATGGCCTGCTGCTGATGCATCCATTTGCAGATCATCAACGATGTCTTGCAGCCATCTTCATCTTGGTCTTCTTCTCTTTCTTTTTCCCATTATGTACTCTTCCAAGATGGTCTTCTCTAAATTATGACGTTTAATGTATCCAAAATATTTAAGTTTTCTCTGTTTAATCCTCTTTACTAGCCAGCCTTCTTCAATAAACTTTATCTCACGTTAATATAATAATGGAAGTGTCAGTTTATGTTGTAATGACTAAGTCTCAGATTTTATTCACGCAGAAATGTTAGATTTATCTAAATGTAATGAAACTGAGATATATATCAGATTTATTAAAAACTTTCAGCTCTGTCTTATTTCTTAATGAAACAAATTTTCATATTGATGAAACTTTTAATTAAACTTTCATATAAATCACAAAACAAACATTTTCAAAGTTTTAATATCTATAGCATATTTTAATTTATTCACACTATGAAATTATATTCACTTTTTGTTTTTGAAAGTATTCAACAAATAAAAATTCCTATTTCATATCTTTGTATTTAAAACTCATACAGCTCTTGTAAGTGTTCATATGTGCGTAAAACATAAACAGCACACATATTTAACTTGTTATAGTTCAGTGCTTTTGAGGTTATATATAATAACTCTTGTTACTGATGAATCTAACATTTTCTCCAGGGCTATGACCATCAGGTTACAGGTGAGAGAGACTGGATAAATGGCATGGAGACTGGACAACATATACATGCAGGAGAGTCAACTGTAAGTTTTCTTATGGGCAGACCGAAAAGATAGAATTTTAAGCATATTATTATTATTTTTAATGTTTATCATCATCTTGTTCATACATTGTAAAGCCCACCATCTCATTATTTCACATCATGAGCAGTTACTACAGCTGAGAAACACATAAATGCCTTTGAATGTAAATGCTATAGAAGAGTTCTTCAAATATAATGGACACAAAAAAGAACAAATATATCCATACTACAAGAGCTTAATATTGAAGAAGGTTGGCTTGGCTAGTAAAGAGGATTAAACAGAGAAAACCTAAATATTCTGGACACATTAAACATCATGAGAATTAGAGAAGACCGTCTTAGACAGATACAAAATGGGAAAAAGAAAGAGAGGAAGACCAAGGCAAAATTGGCTGCAAGACATTGTTGATAATCTGCAAATAGATGCATCAGCAGCAAGGCATCTTGCTTACAATTGAGAGCCCTACAGGAGTGCTGTTAGGGAGGCAAAGTTCCACAAGGGACATGCAGATAACTGATTGACTGAGGAGTTACCGTTGAATTCACCGATACTATGCATCTAGTGTTGTTATTTGTTGAATCAAAATAGACCATTTTTTAAAATGGTATAATCACTGTGTAATTTAATGAGATGGGGGCAAAGATGCTGTCATATTTGGCAACCAGCAACCCACAGCTGACATGAAGGCAACAGGGTTGGTGAACTGTAATTGACTAAGATGCTTTCCAACCTCTCATTGGTACACCCACTAACAGGTCTAGCTTGACTAATGGGGCAGGAATCACCATAGTTTCATGGTGGTCTTATCTTATATCTTATATCCTTCCTTTTGCCATGTCACCATGGTGATAGAGTCTGCTAAAGAAATATTACACATCCCCTGCTCTTTAGCTGCAATCCATCTAACACGGTGCTGTGCCTCAACAACTTCACTGCATCAGCTGCAAAGAACACCAGCTCAGAGTTCCAGGAATGTTGAAAAAAAGAAGATAAGGAACACCATTAAATGAGATAAGTGTAGGTGTCAGTCAATCATTTGCATGTCCCTTGCGGAATTTTGCCTTCCTAATAGCTCTCCTGTAGGCCTCTCAGTTGTGAGCAAGATGGCCTGCTGCTGATGCATCCATTTGCAGATTATCAACGATGTCTTGCAACCATCTTTGCCTTGGTCTTCCTCTCTTTCTTTTTCCCATTATGTATCCTTCCAAGATGGTCTTCTCTAGATTATCTTGACGTTTAATGTGTCCAAAATATTTAAGCTTTCTTCATTTAATCCTCTTTACTAGCCAGCCTTCTTCAATATTAAGCTCTTGTAGTATGGATATATTTATTCTTTTTTGTGTCCATGATATTTGAAAAACTCTTCTATAGCATTTACATTCAAAGGCATTTATTTGTTTCTCAGCTGTTTTGTTAAGTGTCCAGGTCTCACAGGCAATATGTTGCAATGGGAAAGATGCATGTCCTTAAAAGTCTGATTTTTGTTGTTCTGTCTGTTCCTCTCCACAGATTCTTTAGTTGTTTTACTTTCTGAAGAGCAATAGATGTCCTCCTTTTAATTTCCCTTATTGTATCTCCATTATTAGTTAGTAGTGATTCAAGATATTAAAAACTCTCCACTTCTTCCAATTTTTCCTCATTGATACATATTTCAGCTGCCTTATGTGTTTTGTCAGTTATCATCAGTTTGGTTTTCCTTGCATTAAGATAGAGGTTTTGCTCTTCTCTGTTCTTACAGACTGACATAATTAGTTTATCCACTCTTTTTTTGTGTTGTGGACAGTAATACAGTGTCATCAGCATATCTAATCTCTGGTATAGGTGTAGGAGTGCCTGATAAAAATGAGAAAACTCAATTTTAAAAAAAATTGCAGGATGGCAAGAGAAAAATATCTTATTGCATCAACCACATGGCATGAGAATATAAGGTCAGCTGAACCAGTTAGAAGCACCATCATCATTAATGTCTTTTGGCATGGTAAATAACGAAAGAACTGGTTACTATCCATATATATGTCTTTTACCTATGACCTCTCCAAAAACTTGTATTACAGAAAGTTTGGATTTTATTTTGTTTAATTTTCAAATAATTCTTACTTTGTTGCAACTTTCTATAGCAATTATTTTTTTCCCTATTTAAAGTCACTTCTAGAGTGTCTCAGAGTAAAGTGTTAATCTTATGGCCAACTCCAGATTCAGAAAATGAAACAGAATTTGTTGAATTATGCACTCAGAAAAGAGCATTAAATTATGCACTCCATCTTCCATGTACCTGAAAGCAGAAAAATGTTCCAGTATTTGAACAAATTCAAGACCAACGCAAAGATAAGGAAGAGGAGCACACACAAACCTGTCTCATTTATGTGATCAAAAAAAGGAGATGGCCACATGATGAGAAGAAACGTTCAGAGAATCCCAAAAGAAGCTATCAAATGTGACATAACAGGACAAAGAAAAAGAGGGTGACCACGTGAAACTCTAAAGAGAATACTGCTGAGAGAGACTAAATTAGTGGACATGAGATACCTTCAAGAGGTTGAAAAACTCACAGAAAAACAGAAAAAAACATGGCAAACTACAATGCCAACCCTGTGTGATTGTTTAATGGCATGATAAGAATGTAAGAAATTTCAAATATTATTTAACAAAATGTTATCTTTTCCAGGCACTGATTCCTAAAGATCATCATCATCATGATGCTGGATCTGGAGAAAAAGCAGTCTCAATCTGGCAGGCTTTAACCATTCCAGTAAGAAGTAAATGTTTTGTAATGGTTGTTTCCCCTTTTATCACAACAATGTCACATTTTGAATGCATTATGTGTGACATTAGGGTTACCAAACATCTGCTTTGAGAGCCCTGACCCTGTGTCCCAGCTGCCCATGGCTTTGTCCTGGTTTTGATTCAAATAGGTAACACTAATTTACTGGGTTAAAATTTGACTATCATTCAGTCATTTGCATGTCCCTTGCAGAACTTTACCTCCCTAACAGCACTCCTGTAGGCCTCTTGGTTGTAAGCAAGATCCACTGCTGCTGATGCATTCATCTGCAGCTCATCAACGACATCTTGCAACCATCTTCACCTTTGTCTTCCTCTCTTTCTTCTTCCCATTATGTATCCTTCCAAGATGGTCTTCTCTAGATTGTCATGACTTTTAATGTGTCAAAAATAGCTAAGTTTTCTTTGTTTAATCCTCTTTACTAGCCAGCCTTCTTCAATAATAGTTCTTGTAGTGTGGATATATTTGACTATATAAAATTAATATACTGGGTTAAAATTTGACTACATCACTGGTACACATTTCTGGTTGCTTATTCCCTTTTTCCTTTTCAAGTGCTCATTGGGTTGCATGTCCCAGTTTTGCCAAGAGAAAGTCAGCTTAGTCTAGTGATATGGCTCTGTCAGGGACTGATCTTTTTAAAGAAGAAAAAAATGTACAGAATGTAAAACTCACATGATCTGATTCAGACATACACAAAATATGTGAAATTAGCAGTAACTTGTGAACTGTGAAAAGATTACTCCTGTCTTATACTGTTTTGTCACATCTGCCATGTTTAACTAGGAAATAATGTAATGACTATTTTTAGCATGTGCTACAGGTTAAACTTCTACATGCAAATTGTGAAAGAAAATGATGTGACTGTGAATTTATTTTTTTAATTTGGCTGAAAAAAAATGTTACCATATTTTCTTGAATAAATGCCATTCACAAAATTGTTGTCGTAATGTGACTTTTATTAGAGGTTGTTGTCTATTCAAAGCAGGCATTTATTTGAAAATGCCAGTTATGATACTGCAGCATTGGTATTAGCCCATACCATACATTTTTACACAGCAAGACAGAGACAATGTACTGACCTGGCATTTATTTCAGACATGGCGCATACGAAGAAGAAGAAGAAGAAGATTTCAGACATGGTGTTTATTTGAGGTTTGTTAAAACATAACTCCATGACACAATTTCTACCTGGTGTTTAGTCAAGGAAATATGATAACTGAATCATGGAAGTCTAAGAGTTAATCTTCCAGGAGCTATCTTCTCAAGAAGGGAATTTCAAAGCATGCTTCACTAACATGGGAACCACATTGAGAATGATCTCTTTAGCAAGGCTGAAAACCTTGTATGACGTGATGCTCTGCTGGGAAGAACTCTCAAAGCAAATTACAAGCAGAAGTAATTCTGTCATGGAGAAGTGTAAGAGGCAGATGTCCAGCTACTTCATATAATAAACCAGTTTGGTCATGGAAAAACAGTGGATTCAGATACCTCGTGACTCCATGATTCAATACCTTTCTCTATATACATTGATATATTTTGATGTTCGTGAACTTTGAAAAAAAAAAAAATTTTTTTTGAAAATTGAAGCTACAGTGAAATGTATCAACTGATGTAGAACATGGAGTTCTACTGCTACTATATTTCACTAAGAGGATCATGTACCAAAACAACTATAGGTTATGCTTCCCAAAGTAACAGTGTAACTGGGGTGACATGCCAGAGCCTGTTACTAGAGTCAGATTAATTCTGATTTGTTTGCTGGTTGTGATATCAGCGTCATAATTCAAGCAGTTTCAGAATGAGTAAAATATTGGCCTTGTCTTTGTTCATTGTGATCACCCTGGCCAAGTGACCAGTGTTGATGAAAATTGTCCAAACCCTTTTTATTGCATATTTTTAACACATTTAAATGTCCCCAAGACCAAATTTAATCTCTTTGTTGCCAAACTGGATTTTATTTTCTGTTTAGGGTGTGATAGAATTTTCCTTGTGCCTGTTTTTTGCCAAACTGGTCTCCTACACTTTCCTGTACTGGCTGCCTATGTATTTATCCAAGACAGGTTGGTTTTTTTATCTGTGTAGAACTTTGTTTGTGTGTTACATCATTAAGGCTAGGTTTGCTACATCACAGTCTGTGATGAAGTCATAATATTTAGAAATGCTACATCAAAGTGTTCTGTAGCCATCACATCACAATGGCTGTATTTTTACACTGCACTGATTGTGCAGAATATAGAAGATAAAATACAGGAGAACTGAGATTATCAAGTGGACAGAAAAGAAAACAAAGAAATTCTAGGTCAGCTAAAACTAAACAGAGAAATGTTGAAAATCTTTAGAAGAAGACAACTGAGATACTTTGGACACGTCAAGGGGCATAATACTATATTGAAGACTGGAGTCTTGAGGGCAAGACAGAAGGGGAGAAAACAAGCGGATGGCAATGACGTTGATGGATGAACAACATCAAGAGATGGACAGGAACCAGCCTGGCTGAGTGCATTATGAAGGCAAGAGGCAGAACAGACTGGAGACTCATTACAACCAGCCTTCCATGAGGAGATGGCATGAGATGATGATGATGATGATGATTGTTTGTGCTGATCACATCATAACAATTTTTATGACCTTTTATACTATAATTTGCTGCAACCCTTTATAAATACCAGAGTCAAATAAAAATATGATTTGTACTAAAAACCTTTCAAAACTTATCAAGATTGTAGTAACTCTCTCTCTCTCTCTGAACCTTAAGTGCCCAGGGCACATGGGGCTTCCGCAAGGGTTTTCCACAAATGCCTGTCCATTGCCTTTTTTTCTGCTCTTGTCCAGGTGAGCCCTCTATTGCTCAACATCCTTTCTGTTGTTCTTCTCCATGTCTCTTTTGGTCTACCCTTACTTCTGCTCCCCTGTGGTGTCCATCTTAGTGCTATTTTTGGTAGTGAGTTGTCAGTCATTCGGAGCACATGTCCCAACCATGTGGTAACTATTGAGAATAAACATTCTACATTTTAAACAAAAAAATTTCTACTCTCCTGATCTAAAAATTGAGAGTAGCGATGTTGATCTACTCAGTGTTGGACGCGGGAATGAGTAACAACTTACCCTATCAGAATCCCCAAAATATGCTCCCAAATCTTTTCAGCCCTTTGAGCATGGCCTCTTCTGTTCCTTATGTTGGTTCACAAGGTAATCTAGCTCAGTCAAGATGGTATCTGACTCCAGCTCTATAAAATCAATAACTAGGTCACCCAGGAGAATGCTAATGAGTTTTATGTGGCAAATTCTGATTGGTGCATAAGCAGTTCTACATTGTCTGTGAGCACACACCACTATAATTTAGGCTTTTATGAATGTTCATTACAATAAATGCAAAGACAGAGTAGATTCTGTATAAATGTATTTGATTGCCTATACAGAAAAAAAAAAAACATTGAAGGAAATGAAAAACAAATAATCTGAGGCCAAAGAAATAGGGATGCAGAGACGAGAGGAGTGTATATCTTAGGTTAAGACAAAAAAAAAAAAGGCATCACAAAAGTACTGAAACAAATCTTGACCTTGTTCTGTCTCCCTGTAACTGCAGGCCAGTGTTCTTTACGGCTGATGTGGCAAAGATATTTAGGGACAGCATCGTATCGAATTGGGAGTGGGCTGCAGCAGCCATTTGTTTCAGTCCCTGAGTGGCCAGAAAGAAAGCAGAGGGCGTGCAATACTTCTTTAGCAGACTCCACTACCATGGGGACTTCGACGATTCATGCCTCATTAGCCAGACTGAACCTGTTACTGGGGGTATCAAAGGAGAGGTGAGACAGGGTCTTGGCCAGCTGAGGTTAACCAGCCCTGATGCTAAAACATCAGCTATGGGATACTGACTGCTAAATCAGACAGTGTCTTCACCCCTACAGATATAAATTTAAATGTGTCATCAGCCTTGTTGATGTTTTTGTGTTGTTACAAAAATGTGATTGTTTATTTAATTGCTTTGCTGTTTTTGTGTTGTTTATTTAATTGCTTTGATGTTTTTGTGTTGTTTATTTAATTGCTTTGATGTTTTTGTGTTGTTTATTTAATTGCTTTGATGTTTTTGTGTTGTTTATTTAATTGCTTTGATGTTTTTGTGTTGTTTATTTAATTGTTTTGCTGTTTTTGTGTTGTTTATTTAATTGCTTTGATGTTTTTTGTGTTGTTTATTTAATTGCTTTGATGTTTTTGTGTTGTTTATTTAATTGCTTTGATGTTTTTGTGTTGTTTATTTAATTGCTTTGATGTTTTTGTGTTGTTTATTTAATTGCTTTGATGTTTTTCTGTTGCTACAAAAATGTGATTGTTTATTTAATTGTGTTGCTAAACAAACACTAAACACTGATGCTACAACTCTGTGATTGTCTATCTATGTGTAAACTCTGTGACTGTTTATCTATGTGTAAACTCTGTGATATGTAAACTATGATCATGATTTTGTTTGATTAACAGGATTCAGTATTTTTTAAAAATTCTTTCTTGAATACAGTTAAAAATCTGTTCATGATTTTACTTTTTTATTTATTTTTTTTAACTCAGTCAGCGCCACTGATGCAGCATATGTGTCAACCATCTTTGATGCTGGAGGAATTGTGGGTAAGGTCAAAAACTAAAGGTGTGGCATATATCATACATTTTTTTTTTGGCCTCTACTTTTTGTAATTCTTTAACAGAATTTTATTTTTAACATTTCAGAAGACATACACACGTCCATATACTCTGATGTTGATTGTCAAGACAATTTACATCCTGTAATCTTTACATTTCTTTTTCCTTTTTTTTTTTCATGAGATCCACTGCAGAAGTTGTAGTTGTATCATCATCATCATCATCATCATCGTCATCATAGCCTTTCACTCCCTTGAGAGCATAGGCCACAGAAAAAGGCTCTCCAGTCGTCCCTGTTCTTGGAGTTAACATATGAAAAATGAGTGGCAGTAAATATTTTAATGTAAGGGTTCTGGAGGGGCATAAAAAGGTTGAGAAAGGTGGATCTAGAGAGAACAGTAATGAAGCCATCTGGCCAGCCAGCACTGAGGATAGTCCAGGGGCATAAAAAGGTTGAGATAGATGGATCTAGAGAGAACAGTAATGAAGCCATGTGCCCAGCCAGCACAGAGGGTTGTCCAGGGGCATAGAAAGGTTGAGAAAGGTGGATCTAGAGAGAACAGTAATGAAAGGCATTTTTCTTTGGAAACTAGGAAAACTGCAGCCAAGACGATAACAGATCGAAGATATCACTAACATTCTTAATATCATGCTCACTGAAACATGCATCCTAGCTGGACATTTAGGTTCAGATTTGTCAGATTTGTCTACAATGGGAATGCAACATGCAGAAAGAAAATTGACATCAAAAGGGAAAGCATCAGGATATAAACTACATTTAATTAAGAAATGTCACTGGATTTGCATTTGAGTAAGGGAAATAACACAAAGATTAATGTCCTTTAAGATTAGGTAGTGTCCCTTAGAACGGCTCTAATGAGGGAAAAAAAATCATCAATAGAAGTACACTAGAATTTATATTTCACCTTCTCTTCAGGTGGGATTGTGGCAGGCTTTGTCTCAGATAAGTTTCACATGCGAGGAACAGTCTGCATCGTGTTTCTTATCCTTGTGGCTCCTGTGGTAAGTTGTATTGACACAAAGCCAAAACATGTTTGTATGTTTTCTTATCTTATATCTTATATCCTTCCCGTGCCGTTAAACGTCACATAGGGCTCACAAAGTAGTTTGCCAATTTTTCCTGTCTTCGGCGAGTCTTTCAACCTCATCAAAAGATTTTATGTCTGTTAATTTGGCCTCTCTTAACAATGATCTCTTCAGAGTTTCACACGGTCTGCCTCATTTTCTTTGGCCTGTTGTGTTCCACTTGATAGCTTGTTTTGGGATTCTCTGATCGTTTCTTCTCATCAAGTGGCCAACATATGTCCATCTTCTTTTCCTGATCACCCATGAGACTGGTTGTTGTTCAGTCATCTGTCTTATCTCTGCATTGTTCTTGAATTCATTCCACTTGATGCAGAGTATTTTCCTTAGGCATTTGTTTTCAAAAGAGTCTAATTTCTTTTCTATTTCTTTAGTTGTTTTCCAGCTTTCACATGCATAAATGAGGGTGGATATTACATTTGAATTGAATAGTCTTAACTTGGTTTTTGTGCTTATAACTTTTGAATTCCATATGTTCTCAAGATTCTAGAAGATTAATGCTGCTTTTGAAATTCTGATCCCAACTTCCTTTCTAGTGTCACCATCCTGGTTTATGTAGCTGCCAAGGTATGCAAATTGATTGACTTCTTCAATATCTGTCCCTTCTATGTGTATTTTTCCATTTTGATTGAGAGGAATTTTCATTATTTTTGTTTTGTCCTTGTTAATTTCAAGTCCTATTTTGCTAGCCAGTGAAGACAGGTTGCATGAAATTCACATTATTACTGATAAGAGTTATGTCATCAGCAAAATCAAGATCTTCTAGTTGGGTCCCATGTACCCAGTCAATACCTGTGTTACCTGTGCAGCATTTTTTCATTATGAAGTCTATTGTAATCCCAAAAAGTAAAGGAGACAGTATACATCCTTGTTTCATGCCTGTTTCAATCTGGAACCATTCACTCATCCCTTCTTCTGTCTTGACTGCACAAACATATCCATTGTATAAGTCCTTAATGATGTTGATAATTTTAGATGGTATTCCATATAGACATAAAATTCTCCATAATGAATCTCTGTGTATGCTATCAAATGCCTTTTTAAAATCTATGAAGTTCAGTATTAATGGTTTCTGCTTTTCAATATGTTCTTCAAGTATTATTCTGAGAGTAAAGATCTGGTCGAGACAGCTTCTCCTTTTTCGAAATCCTGCTTGTTCTTCTCTCATTGCAGTATCCACTATTCAAAATGACCTTGCAAAATACTTTTGACACAACTGATATTAAGGTTACTCCTCTCCAGTTGTTACAGTCACTAAGGCTGCCCTTTTTTGGCATTTTAACAATGTTTGTATGTTTCACTGTTATAAATTCTGACGTGATTGTAAATTTTACTGATATAAATTAGAATAGGATTGTAAGTTTTACTGTTATAAATTTGGGACATGATTGTAAGTTTTACTGTTATAAATTCAGACATGACTGTAAATTGTAAGTTTTACTGATATAAATTTCAACATGATTGTAACTTTTACTCATATAAAGCCAGATATGATTATAAGTTTTACTGATATACAGCCAGACATGATTGTTGTGAAACAATATCTCCAAGTCTGTGAGATTTTCTTGCTCAAAGACTTGAATGGAAGCTATGACAGCTGAGTTAGTCAAGACCCTCATTCATTCATTTGCATGTCTCTTGCGGAACTTTGCCTCCCAAACAGCACTCCTGTAGGCCTCTCGGTTGTGAGCAAGATGGCCTGCTGCTGTTGCATCCATTTCCAGATCGTCAACGATGTCTTGCAGCCATCTTCGTCTTGGTCTTCCTCTTTTTCTTTTTCCCATTATGTATCCTTCCAATACGGTCTTCTCTAAATTATCATGACGTTTAATGTGTCCAAAATATTTCAGTTTTCTCTCTTTAATCCTCTTCACTAGCCAGCCTTCTTCAATATTAAGCTCTCAAGACCCTATCCATCCCTAAAAACAAATAGTTACACTCTTTCACCCTGGCAAAAAAGGGTAGGGTTCCAGGTGGTTCCTATGGTGGTGGATTCTTCTTAGAAGCTCATGTCATTTCTTACAAGACCTTGAGAGACATGAAGAAAAAGAAGACTGAATACCTAATTCACAAAAAGCAGCGAGCTTTAGTTTATGAACCAAAAGAGAGTTGCCTGATCTCTGTTACAAAGAAAAGTTTCTTGCCTTACATTATAAAGAAGAGTTTCTTGATTTCCATTACAAAGATGAGGTTCCTGCCTTCCATTAAAAAGAAGAGTTTCTTGCCTTCCATTAAAAAGAAGAGTTTTTTTTGCCTTGCATTAAAAGAAGAGTTTCTTGCCTTCCGTTAAAAAAAAAAAAAGAGTCACCCAGTTTCTATTGCAAGAAAGATTCACCTGTATTCTGTTAGAAGTAAGATTTACCTGTATTCTGTTAGAAGGAAGATTTACCTGTATTCTGTTAGGAGGAAGATTCACCTGCCTTTTGTTACAGGGAAGATTTAGTAAGTGGTAACTAAGCATACAGGACCTGCAAAATGGTTGGTAATTTCCCCTCACATACTGACATCAAACATCAACAAACTTCTGCTGCTACTACTTCATAAGATCTACCGAACCTGCAGCATAAACCTTATTTGGTAACCCTTGATATCCCCCTTCCTTGTAAATGTTTATGTGGTGGATAATCTTGAAATAAGAATGAATTTAGGTATACTTTTAAAAAAATGTGAAGATCAGGCATGAAAGGAAAAAGAAAAAGAATAATAAAAAGGCAATAAATAGAACCAGTATTTCAGCAAAATGTATTCTTCATGGACAGTAGAAAAAAAAAACAAACAAACTAATTAAAAACAAAATATAGAAAAAAAAATGTACTCATAAAGATGTTGGGCCATGAGTCAGTCTAGTCTTCTTACATCTTACATCCTTCCTGTAAGGTCACATAGTGCTCGCATGGTAGTTCGCCAAGTTTTCCTGTTTTCAGCAAGCTTTTCCGCATCATCAAAGGATTTTATGTCTACAAATTTGACCTCTCGTAACAATGTCCTTTTCAGAGTTTCATGTGGTTGACTTCCTTTTCTTTGGCCTGTTGTGTTCCACTTGATAGCTTGTTTTGGAAAAAAAAAATGAATTACTAAATTCTTTAAAAGAGATTAAACATTTATAAGTATGTGTGAGATGTTTCTTTTGATGGTTGGAAGTATATTTGTCTTCTACAGCTCTTTCTCTACAATGAGTATGGCACAAGCCTCCCATTCTGGGCAAACTGTCGTAAGTACTCACATTTCATTGACCATACATTTTACTGCCTAGTTACTTCAGTGATGTTGGCAGGCATTATTTCAGCCAATAAGGATTGAGCACTAGGACTTATGACTAGGTGCTGCATGGGGATGGTGTAGTAGTTAAAGCACAGGCTTTACAAAGAAAAAGGGCCAAGATCAGGCGCAGCATTTGGAACACTGAATTCAACCAAAATAATTACCAGAAAACTGTGACTGGAATCAGCTGTTGAAATATTGCTGTTTTCATCATTTTGTGTGCATCTGAGAGGTGAAGTGGCTAGTGCACTAGTCTCTTATGATGGAGGTCTGGCCCCAGTCACCCAGTTGTAGAAACAGGTGCCTGACTTTTTCTGGAGTCGAGGAAGGAAAAGTGACCAGATGTGATGCTGATGACATCACCTTCTAGTGTGTTGACAGGTCAAGGAAAATATGGGGACTAACACCATATCCCCATGTGCCTCTAGGGCATGACACGGTTACCTTTACCTTATCATTTTGTACCATCTCCACTGGCAAGTTTGGCTGCAGTAGATTTCCACTCTGTCTCTGGTGTCCTACCAAGTTCATCCTATCATTGTTGGTCTTCAGTTGTGTTGTTCTATTTCCCTAGAGCTGCTAGTATGATGTTCTTTGCAGATGATGCTGTGAAGGTATGGAGTACTTCTTTACCAGACTCCACCATGGCCATAGGACTATAGCAATCCCTGCCCCATTAGCCATGCTGGACCAGTTACTGGGGGTACCATTGGTGAGGGTCTTGCTCACATATGGCTGGGCTGGCCAACCCTAATGCAGGCATGTCAAATAAGGGTTGCTGACTGCCAAATAAAACAGATTTTCCACTCCCGTCTTCAGCTACACCCACAGATATCATTTTTTTATTATACCATTTTAGTATTTGGTATATCCAGACTCTTTTGAAAACAAATGCCTGTGGAAAATACTTGCTATAAAGTGGAAAGAATTCAAGAACAATGCAGAGATAAGACAGATGAGCAAACAAAAACCTGTCTCATGGGTGATCAGAAAAAGAATATGGACATATGTCGGTCACGTGAGGAGAAGGAACAATCAGAGAATCCCAAAACAAGCTATCAAGTGGAACACAAAAGACTGAATAAAAAGAGGTCGACCACATGAAAGTCTATAGAGGACATTGTTAAGAGTTTAGTGGGAATAACATCCTTTGATGAAGTTGGAAGGCTTTGCCAGAAACAGGAAATCTTGGCAAAATACCATGCGAGCCCTATGTGACGTTTTTCCCCTGGGAACAACTGTGTTAAGAGCACACTTATCTTAACACAGTGTTTGTGAGACAGGGAACATAGATCTGTTTGCTTAAAAACTCTGACCTACCTCCGTAGCCCAGAAACTTGTAGCAATCAACACTAATTGTAATTGTAATTGTTATTTTTGCAAAATGTAATGTCAGGTTGGTGGACGGATGGGGACATGGGGATCTCTGGCGGGGATGAGGGAAGTCTGGTGTGAAACCAATGAATCCAGGACGTGACAAGCCTATGGGTCTTTACAACAATGGCTATCAGAATGATGTGAACAAAACAGAGCCAGTAGACTATAGGTGGCGGGGAATGGATATCGTTGAAGCACTCATCAGATTCCTCATCTCAGAGTCAGAGTGTCTTTGTGGAACTGTCTCAAACCATCTGACATGGAGAAGGGGTTTAAGTACAGCCACCAGAGGCTGGAAAACAAAGTTTTGGCCAGGCCAGCCACACTGTCTTCATGGCAGTCCGAGCAAGACCACAGTCTGCCCTAGCAAGGAAAGGTGCTGAAGTCGGAGTTACCCAGCCAAAAGGCGCATCGCAAAAATCAGGGTAACACGCATTATCGCTAATGAAATGTCTATATCTACAGTTTTCAAACATGGTGCTCGCCCTGTGAAGACTAACCAGGCAGGTGCAGTGCCGGGCCCCCTGCCTCGAAAGGGTCCACCCAATGCTACTGGAGGTCCTCTCAGTTCGTCTTGTGGAGTCAGGAGACATGAGAGTAGAGCTACTGGCCAAAAAATACAACAGAAGAAAACAGCCAAAAAGCAAGAACTTAAAATAATGCAGTGGAATGCTGAGGGTGTCAGCAGTGTTAGAGATGGCTATAGCAAAAAGGTTGAACTAGAGAACATACTTTTTGCAGAGCAGGTAAGTATATGCTGCATACAGGAGACACACCTAACCAAAAATGCCGCCTTTAAAATCAGAGGCTACCAGTGTTTTAGATCAGACCGACAGGACAGAAGAAAAGGAGGAGTACTCACACTTGTTAAGAATAACATCAGCGCATGTCAGGTGGGAGTGTACATGGAAGGAGCTGAATACCAGATGATCCATCTAAAAAGTAGTAATACAGATTTCCACCTCCTTAACTATTACTGTCCTAATGACCGCCCACTTGCTTTAGAAACAATCCCACACAAAGAAAGACTGATGGTCTGTGGTGATTTTAACAGCCATTCCCAGAGCTGGGGCTATGACCACATAGACAAGAGAGGAGAGGAAGTTGAGAGCTGGCAGGATGATAATGGACTTCTCCTGATCAACCAGCCAATGGATGCCCCAACATTTTACTCAAGGGCTTGGCATACAAAATCAACACCAGATCTGGCATTCCACTCTCCAGATCTGAAGTGGAACATTACACGTGAAGTTGGAAAACAACTTGGAGGTAGCGACCATCGACCAGTCTTCCTGACAATAGAAAATGAACTCCTTAACACCAGTAACCCTCTCCCCAGATGGAACTATAAAAAAGCAAACTGGACAATGTACAGACATCGTACAGGTATCCTGGTGGGACAGCTGTCCATAGAAGGTAAGGATATTAACAGCATAGTGAAGGAGTTCAATGCTTGTATCCTTCAGGCCGCTCGTGAAACCATTCCCAGAGGAGCTCGCAGGGACTATAAACCATACTGGTCTAGTGAGCTGGGAAAACTCCATGATGACGTGGAAGCAGCTCGAAAGCAAGCAGAAAATAGACCATGCCAAGAACACCACAATAATTACCAACATTCTAAGGCCAAATTTCAGAGAGCAAAGCTGCAAGCCAGACGGGAAAGTTGGAGAGAGAAAACAGAGTCCCTAAACTTTGAAAAGGATGGAAGGAAACTGTGGAAACTAATCAAACAGTTAAATGATGAGAGTACTGGAAGAAGTACAAAGATTACACTAATAGAGGATAAGAAAACTCTTACAGGTAAGCAGGTAGCAGATCACTTTGCTTGCATGTTTGCACAGGACTGCAACATTGATATCCATCTAGAGAAGGAGCGTACAGTGTGCATCGAGCCACAGAAAGAGGAGGAACAAGTCAGAAAAGTGGAGGTCATGGATGCACCAATCACACGCAGTGAGTTAGACCTAGCAGTTAGTAAACTGAAACCAAGGAAATCACCAGGACCAGATGGAGTGTCCAATGAAATGATCAAGAACCTGGGAATGGCAGCAATGGGAAAGCTGTTGGATATTTTCAATATGTGCTGGAGCACAGGTAAGTTACCTCAAATCTGGAAGGAAGCAAGCATGGTACCACTGCTAAAACCAGGGAAAAACAGTGATACTGCCTCCAGCTACAGGCCAATCAGTCTCACTAGCTGCCTATGCAAAACGATGGAACGCATCATTGACCTGAGGCTAAAATGGTACCTAGAAAGTGAAAACCTTCTCGTTCCACAACAAGCAGGATTTAGGCAGTACTACAGTACGGAAGATCAAGTGACCTATCTCTCTCAAGAGATTGAGGATGCATTCCAAGAGAAAAACCTTGTACTAGCAGCGTGGATAGACCTGAAGAAAGCCTTTGATAAAGTATGGAAAAAAGGTCTGTTGTGGAAACTAAGAAACTGCAATGTGAATGGAAGACTGTACAACTGGATAAAGTCCTATTTACACAATAGAAGAGCTAGAGTAGTAATGGATGGACACAAAAGCCAGAAAGTACTTCTGCGACACGGTGTACCACAAGGAGGAGTCCTTTCGCCTACACTATTCCTTGTATTCATTAATGACCTGGTCAAGGAACTTCCCTATGGAATCAAAGCAGCACTGTATGCAGATGATCTGGTCATGTGGTGTACAGATGAATATGCGACAGTTGCTACACAGAGACTCCAAAGAGCAGCAGACATCTTGACATCATGGACAAACAAATGGTGTGTAAGTATCAACACAGAGAAATCAAGTACCACTCTGTTCACCCTCTCATCTAAACAGAAAGCAGGTAAGATCTTTGTAAATGAAATACCCTTAAGGATGGACAACCAACCCACTTACTTAGGAGTGACTCTTGACTCAAAACTGACTTGGAAGCAACACATCAACAGTGCAGAAGCAAAAGCCAGAAGAAAACTAGCCATATTAAGAAAATTGAGTGGGACTACATAGGGAGCTAGTGAAAGAATCCTCAAGAACGTATATCAGCAAAGTATTCTACCACATTTAGAATATGGCTCAACATCTTGGTGCACAGCATCAAACACTATGCTGCATAATCTAGACAAGGTTCAAAATCAGTCACTACGGATTATCACAGGTGCCATGAGGTCCACACCAATAGTAGAAATGCAGAAAATAGTTGGTGTTCAAGCGCTAAAGGAACGTAGAGACACAAAGGTCATGACCATGGGAGAAAAATTCCTTAGCTCTGTAAGCCATCCCCTGAAGGAGAGATTCAATAACTTGGCATTAGGACGGCTTAAAAGAAGCAGCTTCATTCATCAGGCCAAGCGTATGCGTAAGCTGATACCTGACCTTCCAACTGTAGTCACTCCATTATCATCTGTACCAGAGCATACACCATGGAAAGAAGCAGATTATACACAAATAACTATTCAGACTGAAGTGAAAGATGTGCAGAATGGTGAGATGCAGAGCAGTCTTGTAAGATCAATAGCCACACTTAGTGTTCTAGATGATAAATATCCATGTGACACCTGGATACGTGTGTATACAGATGGATCTGCACATAATGCCATAAAAATGGTGGGGCAGGAGCATATATTGAATATCCAAACAACACCATTGACAAGATTTCCATACCCACTGGTAAATACTGCAACATCTTTGATGCAGAAGTTAGGGCAATTATTGCTGCAGTTGAAAAACTATCAGACTCCAGAATTGATACATGTCCTGTAGTAATTCTCACAGATGCAAGATCAGTACTGGAGGCTCTTCAGTGCAACAAACTACCAGACCTTAAGGATGCCTTGTCAAAAATTGGCTTACAACATGGAGTCACTTTGCAGTGGATTCCCTCCCACTGTGGGATACCAGGCAATGAGAAAGCTGACCATCTGGCCAAAGAGGGCACTGAAATGGAGCAACCAGACATACCAGTCACCTATAATCAGAAGAAAAGCATGATAAAAACCTACAGGAAGCCACAAACACCACCACATGATGACTATCACATGCTAAACAGAAAGGAACAAGTCACCATCTTCCGTCTCCGAACAGGACACAGCCGACTCCGAAGTCATATGTATACAAAGTTTAAGGTTGGTACTACTAATCTATGTACATGTGCCCAGGTGCCCCAAACCGTGGAACATATCCTCCAGAACTGCATCAACTACGAGACACTGAGAAATAATTACTGGCCAAGTGAAACCACTAAAGAAGATAAGCTCTACGGTTCCATACATGAATTACAAAAAACAGTGAAATTTATCCAAGAGACAGGACTGCAGATATAGACAGACAGTGCGAACGAAGAAGAAGAAGAAGAAGAAGATGTGACGTTTAATAGCACGAGAAGGATATAAGATGTAAGATATCCTAATTATTTTAGCTGAATTTGTTCTTATGTATTTCATTCTCTTTTTCAGTTTCATTTGATCTAGTACTTCTTTGTTTGTCTATTTTCTATCCTTGAAATACATCCCATTCTTTTGTATATCAATGTTTGAATGGACTCGTATTTGTCTAATGTCCTTGTTTCTGCATTGTAAATAATCTTATCTTATATCTTATATCCTTCCCGTGCCGTTAAACGTCACATAGGGCTCGCAAAGTAGTTCGCCAATTTCTCCTGTCTTCAGCGAGTCTTTCAACCTCATCAAAGGATTTTATGCCTGTTAATTTGGCCTCTCTTAATAATGTCCTCTTCAGAGTTTCACGTGGTCTGCCTATTTTTCTTTGGCCTGTTGTGTTCCACTTGATAGCTTGTTTTGGGGTTCTCTGATCATTTCTTCTCATCAAGTGACCAACATATGTCCATCTCCTTTTCCTGATCACCCATGAGACTGGTTGTTGTCCAGTCATCTGTCTTATCTCTGCATTGTTCTTGAATTCATTCCACTTGATGCTGAGTATTTTCCTTAGGCATTTGTTTTCAAAAGAGTCTAATTTCTTGTCTGTTTCTTTAGTTGTTTTCCAGCTTTCGCATGCATAAATGAGGGTGGATATTACATTTGAATTGAATAGTCTTAGCTTGGTTTTTGTGCTTAGTCTAAAAAGCTTAAGAACTAGTGCATTAAAGACTTTGTAATATAGGCATTCTTTTTAACGGATGCTTCAAGACTTAGTTGCTAGTAAGTTGCCCTACCATGACTAAACAGTTGTTCATCCTCCGAGATATGTAATCCGTAATTAGAGACTGGCATCCCCGCACTCCAGGCATTCCCTTACATGCTCCTCCTTCCGTTCCAACACCCACTGAACCGTGCGCCCGCTGATGGAACCAGTCATACACTGGTTGTGGGTAACATGCCCTGAACCACTTCATTCGGGAAAATGTCCACTTCCCCTCTCTCCTTCCAACTCGATCATCTTCCTAATGTGATTATTGTCATTGAGCCCGATGTCATCTTCCATACGCGGTTTGTCCAAGGTGGTTCTTGCAATCTCCTCCTTGTCCATTTTAAGGGTACTCTGAATTGCAGCCATGATGTTTCTAACATGGACTAGATCTGCTTTGTGCCTTCATGTGTTCACCCTTCTAGTATGGACTAGATCTGCTTTGTGCCTTCATGTGTTCATCCTTCTAGTATGGACTAGATCTGCTTTGTGCCTTCATGTGTTCATCATTCTAGTATGGACTAGATCTGCTTTGTGCCTTCATGTGTTCATCCTTCTAGTATGGACTAGATCTGCTTTGTGCCTTCATGTGTTCATCATTCTAGTATGGACTAGATCTGCTTTGTGCCTTCATGTGTTCATCATTCTAGTATGGACTAGATCTGCTTTGTGCCTTCATGTGTTCATCATTCTAGTATGGACTAGATCTGCTTTGTGCCTTCATGTGTTCATCATTCTAGTATGGACTAGATGATCTGCTTTGTGCCTTCATGTGTTCATCATTCTAGTATGGACTAGATCTGCTTTGTGCCTTCATGTGTTCACCCTTCTAGTATGGACTAGATCTGATTTATGCCTTCATGTATTCATCATTCTAGTATGGACTATATCTCCTTTGTGCCTTTATGTGTTCATTCTTCTAGTAAGGACTATATCTGCTTTGTGCCTTCATGTGTTCATCCATCTAGAATCACTTCTCAGTCATTCTCTTGTGAGTTTTCTTTCACCCATATCTGATGCTTTGGTTGAGACTTTACAAGTTAATCTTATCTATTTTATTCTCACATTTTGCTATTCCACAAGCCTTGTTTTGTTCAAACTATCAATTACTAAATTAAACTTTCAGTTGTGCTGGCTGTGTGTGGGGCAGGAGTGAATGGACCTTACGCCCTCATAACAACTGCAGTCAGTGCCGATCTTGGGACACACAACGCAGTGAGAAACAGTGCTAAGGCCCTGGGTATGGTGACTGCTATAATTGATGGAACAGGAAGTGTAGGTGAGTGATACACGTAACTAGGTTGTGTGGAATTTTCCTTTTATTTCATTATTCAAAACATCTTACATCCTTCCTGTGCTGTTAAACACCACATAGCACTCGTGTTGTAGTTCACCATGTTTTTCTGGTTTCAGTGGGTTTTTTTAGCCTCATCAAGAGATCTGATACCCACTAATTTAGCTTCTCTTAACAATGTTCTCTTTAGAGTTTCATGTAGTTGACCTCTTTTTCTGTGTCCTGTTGTGTCCCATGTGATAATTAAAACACTCTGTTCTTTTTTTTTTCACAACCAGTCATTAATCACTGAAAAATGGCACTACATAGATGAATACATTTAAAATAATTATAATTTTTACAGTTATAACTGGTTCCATCTCCTTAGTGCCTATTTCTCTTCTTGATTTTGTGACAAGAAATATAAATAGAAAAAAATGTTCAGTCAGTCATTCATTTGCATGCTCCTTGTGGAACTTTACCTCCCTAACAGCTCTCCTGTAGGCCTCTTGGTTGTAAACAAGATGCCCTGCTGCTGATGCATCCATTTAAAAAAAATGGAAAAGAATGTTATGAACTGATAATGCAAGAGTTCGTGATCCCTGATCAGTGAACTTAACAAAAATGGCGATGATCTACAGTGATAAACAAACTGCCACAATGATTTGCAACCTTGCTTACTTTGTGAAGCAAATATTTGATATTTAAAGTATATGATTGTTTGACTTTTTAAATTTGTTACTGTATCTATAAATTTTCAGTTTTTTATGGTATTCATGGATCTGTTTTTTTTTTTAAGTATCACTTGCACAGAAGAAAACAAAATAGAACCCTAGTAAATGAAATGAAATAGTGAAAAACATGAGAACCAGACAGTCAAAATATTGGAGTCATATCAAAAGACATAATTCTTGAGGGAAGTTGCCACATGGTGTTGGTGCCTCGTTGTGACATGGCAGCTTGTGTACCTTGACCATGCCCAGAGCTGTTCGAGTGGAAGTTCTACTTCTGTCAGGTTCAGCTAAGCTGGGAAGGTCTGCATGGGCGGAAGTCAGATGGAACTAGCAATCTAGTCCTCCAGGTTGGGGGTTGGAGCATGGAGTCAATGACCCTATCTCTGTAAAAATGATTAGTGTTAGGAACAGATAGAGAAGCATGGACACTGGACAGATAAAAATAGATTATGACCTTGGAACATCAAAACTATTACGAGATTCGGAGCATGGAATGTATACAGGAAATTGGTGTCACCAGGTGGAGAGAGAAAATTAGGAATAGGGAGAAATAGAGGGAACTTTTATCTGCAGCAATGAGCCTTAATGGGTAAAAAATCTGAGGAGGAAGATACTTGAAGGAAAAATGAAATGAAAAAAAAAAGAACAATTGATGTAGAATGGTGGACAGCATAAAAACCTGAATGAGATTCAGCTTATCCAGATGCACAATGAAAGCAAGGAACAGAGAATAGCTGGAGATTCATTATAGCTAACCTTCCATGGGAAGACGACACAAGATGATATTATACACTTATACAGTATGGTGATACACTTATACAAAAGAGGTAAAGAAGAATGAATATAAATATAAAACATAAATAATGGATAATCAAATTCTGGTTTACATTTCCAGGAGCTGCCATTGGACCATTACTGACAGGTGTCATCTCAGGCAGTGACGATGATGATGGTTGGCAGTATGTGTTCTTCATGCTGATTGGTGCTGATTTTGTTGCAGCAGTGGTAAGCTCTTCCTTTATTGGTCACAACATGCGTTGTTTCCTGGATGCCTGTAAGATTTAAGAGCCAGAATAGAATTTCTTTCTGAAATAGAACAGCTCATCTGGAAGGAAGGCGGAGACGTGTTTCTACTGCTTAAATATCAGAAACATTTGTTCCTCCCATCTTTCATAAACTCACTCTTACCCTGTTTACTCAGAAGCTGCAGACACATTGACATTGCTCATGATGATCATTTGCCTGGATAAGTCACTCTTAAAAGAATGACCTAGATAGGAAGGTATATTGGCAGGCAGGTATATGAATACATAGGGAAACAGACAGACAGATTATAGCTGGAATCCCTTAGTTACTCCTGTGATAGTCAATCTGAAAACACTTTGTTGTCTAGCCAGGGTGCCTGCTTCAGTGAGTGTGGTGTTAATAGTATCAGAGATACCCAGAGTATATCTTCTCCTTGTCTACCATCTTCTTTGTTTCCCTGAGAACAATTCTTTCTGTTAATGTTCTAAGAGGACTGTTTTGAAGGAGACAGATATCATCTATTGTGGATTTTGCCAAACATCATGGCACATTCTACCATTGTTGGATTCGCGTAATTGACCACAGTAAAGGCTAACAGTGTTTATGTTACAAGATCCAGTTTTATCGGTGTGCATCTTCTAACTTCACAGAATCTGCTGTGTATAAACAAGTGACAGGCAGCCGTTATTGTCCAATTCCTTATCATATCTTTATATAACATTAGAAATGACAATATAAATAAAATGATTTTCTTCTCTGGTTATCCAGCTGTTGGGCCGAGTTATGGTAAAAGAGATCCGCCAGAGACTCCGCAGTTATGAGGAGGACATCACAGTTGATGCCACCAGTCCCTTCAAGAGCAGCTCTGAGAGTGATCAGCAGGATCAAGTGTAGATAGTCAGTTCTTTTTTGTTAGTTTTTAAGTCTGTTTCTGCAGCGGGATCTGTATGTGAGGATAGTTTATGAAGAGAAAGAAAAAGAATGTGGTTTTGAATGAGCAAAACACTGCCAAGGAATGAGTTTTTTGCTATGAAATTATGCAACAGAATTGACTGAGAATCTGAACCAAATGATAATCTCCTTGCTGGTGTTTTGTGAGTGTCAACAAAGACTCTGGTTGTGTGTTGGAAGTTTAAGATCATTGGCTGCATGAGAAAAAAGTGAAAAGATTGGGAGGGTGGTAAAAGTAGATGGAAACAAATTTTGAATCATCATCATCAGGTGCCATGCCACCCCACAGATCTTCATTCAGTCATTTGCATGTCCCTTGCGGAACTTTGCCTCCCTAACAGCTCTCCTGTAGGCTTCTCGGTTGTAAGCAAGATGGCCTGTTGCTGATGCATCCATTTGCTGATCATCAACGATGTCTTGCATCCATCTTCGCCTTGGTCTTCCTCTCTTTCTTTTTACCATTATGTACCCTTCCAAGATGGTCTTCTCTAGATTATAATGACGTTTAATGTGTCAAAAATATTTAAGTTTTCTCTGTTTAATCCTCTTTACTAGCCAGCCTTCTTCAATATTAAGTTCTTGTAGTATGGATATATTTGTTCTGTTTTTGTGTCCATGATATTTGAAGAGCTCTTCTGTAGCATTTACATTCAAAGGTATTTATGTGTTTCTCAGCTGTTTTGTTAAGTGTCCAGGTCTCACAGGCATATATTGCGATGTGAAAGATGCATGCCCTTAAAAATCTTATTTTTGTAGTTCTGTCTGTTCCTATTCACAGATTCTTTAGTTGTTTTACTTTCTGGAGAGCAATAGATGTCATCCTTTTATTTCCCTCATTGTATCTCCATTATTAGTTAGCAGTGATCCAAGATATTAAAAACTCTCCACTTCTTCCAGTTTTTCCTCATTGATACATATATCAGCTGCCTTGTTTGTTTTGTCAGTTGTCATCAATTTAGTTTTCTTTGCATTAAGATAGAGGTTTTGCTCTTCACTATTCTTACAGACTGACATAATTAGTTTTTCCATTCCTTCCTACAATTCTAGTTCCTTATATATATCAGCTCATTTGCTGATTTTTTTTTCTTGTGTCATCGTTTTTTTTCTTGTCTTGGTCTTACCCTGTATCACTTCTCATTTATCTTCCCCTTATGTGCTTCCAAGCTTTCCTCTTCTCATTATGTGTCCAAAGAATGATCACTGTCATTTTATTATGGATTTAATTAAGTTCTTATCTGCATTTGCTTTTTTTATACATTCACTGTTTGTCATCTTAGCTGTCCATGGTGATCTTAATATTTTTCTGATAAATCACATCTGTGTTGCCTCTAGTTTAATGAATTTTGAATGCCTTGTATGACATTCATACTTTGGTAACAGAGAGATCTGATAATGTGGTGAGCAATTTGAAACAAAATATAGGTTGATATGTTGAGAGTATTATGACATAAGACTGGCTGACATGTTGAGAGTATTATGACATAAAATTGGCTGACATGTTGAGAGTATCATGACATAAGACTGGCTGATGTGTTGAGAGTATTATGACATAAGAATGGCTGATGTGTTGAGACTATTATGACATAAGACTGGTTGGTATGTCGAGAGTATTATGACATAAGACTGGCTGATGTGTTGAGACTATTACGACATAAGACTGGTTGGTATGTCGAGAGTATTATGACATAAGACTGGCTGATGTGTTGAGACTATTACGACATAAGACTGGTTGGTATGTCAAGAGTATTATGACATAAGACTGGCTGATGTGTTGAGACTATTACGACATAAGACTGGCTGGTATGTCGAGAGTATTATGACATAAGACTGGCTGATGTGTTGAGACTATTACGACATAAGACTGGTTGGTATGTCGAGAGTATTATGACATAAGACTGGCTGATGTGTTGAGAGTATTACAACATAAGACTGGCTGGTATGTTAAGAATATTACAAAATAAGACTACCAGGTATGTTGAGAGTATTAAGATATAAGACTGGTTGGTATGTTGAGAGTATTATGACATAAGACTGGCTTATGTTTTGAGAGTATTTCAACATAAGACTGGTTGGTATTTTATTAGTATTACAACATAAGACTGGCTGGTATTTTGAGAAACTGGAGACAAAATGAAGGTGCTGAGAAACTGATGAGAAAATGGTGACAAAATGTGCTTTGATATATTGCAAAATTGGTGATAAATTACTAGTTGTTGTATTGAAAAATTAGTGATAAATTACTAGTTGTTGTATTGAAAGATTGGTGATAAATTACTAGTTGTTGTATTGAAAGATTGGTAATAAATTACTAGTTGTTGTATTGAAAGATTGGTGATAAATTACTAGTTGTTATGTTGAAAGATTGGTGATAAATTACTAGTTGTTGTATTGAAAAATTGGTAATAAATTACTAGTTGTTGTATTGAAAGATTGGTGATAAATTACTAGTTGTTGTATTGAAAGATTGGTGATAAATTACTAGTTGTTGTATTGAAAGATTGGTGATAAATTACTAGTTGTTGTATTGAAAGATTGGTGATAAATTACTAGTTGTTGTATTGAAAGATTGGTGATAAATTACTAGTTGTTGTATTGAAAGATTGGTGATAAATTACTAGTTGTTGTATTGAAAGATTGGTGATAAATTACTAGTTGTTGTATTGAAAGATTGGTGATAAAATACTAGTTGTTGTATTGAAAAATTAGTGATAAATTACTAGTTGTTGTATTGAAAAATTAGTGATAAATTACTAGTTGTTGTATTGAAAGATTGGTAATAAATTACTAGTTGTTGTATTGAAAGATTGGTAATAAATTACTAGTTGTTGTATTGAAAGATTGGTAATAAATTACTAGTTGTTGTATTGAAAGATTGGTGATAAATTACTAGTTGTTGTATTGAAAGATTGGTGATAAATTACTAGTTGTTGTACTGAAGGATTGGTGATAAATTACTAGTTGTTGTATTGAAAGATTGGTGATAAATTACTAGTTGTTGTATTGAAAGATTGGTGATAAATTACTAGTTGTTGTACTGAAGGATTGGTGACAAAAGATTAATTGATGCTCTTGAGAATTTGGTGTCAGGATACTGACCTGTGTTGAGAAACTGGTGTCAAGACACTGACCTCTGTGTTAAGAATTTGATGTCGAGATACTGACCTGTGTGTTGAGAAATTGGTGTCAAGACACTGACCTGTGTGTTGAGAAATTGGTGTCAAGACACTGACCTGTGTGTTGAGAAATTGGTGTCAAAATACTGACCTGTGTGTTGAGAAATTAGTATCAAGATACTGACCTGTATGTTGAGAAATTGGTGTCAAGATACTGACCTGTGTGTTGAGAAATTGGTGTCAAGATACTGACCTGTGTGTTGAGAAACTGGTGTCAAGATATTGACCTGTGTGTTGAGAAATTGGTGCCAAGATACTGACCTGTGTGTTGAGAAATTGGTGTCAAGATACTGACCTGTGTGTTGAGAAACTGGTGTCAAGACATTGACCTGTGTGTTGAGAAATTGAAGTCAAGATACTGACCTGTGTGTTGAGAAATTGGTGTCAAGATACTGACCTGTGTGTTGAGAAACTGGTGTCAAGATACTGACCTGTGTGTTGAGAAATTGGTGTCAAGATACTGACCTGTGTGTTGAGAAATTGGTGTCAAGATACTGACCTGTGTGTTGAGAAATTGGTGTCAAGATACTGACCTGTGTGTTGAGAAACTGGTGATATATTATTGGTTTATTTGTTGAGTGATCAGTGACATAGGATCTGCTGATGTAGATAAGGAATGACGATAAAGATGTGTGTATGTTTGTTTTTTTTAAAGAATATTATGACAGAATGTGTGCTAATGTTGAGAAACTATAACATGTGACCTGGTGGCAAGACCTACTGAAATGTTAGACTACTGGTGACAGAAAGACCTGATGCATTGAGAGACTGGCAGCAAATGACCTGCTCTTGAAATGAAAGACTGGTGACAATAGATCAGCTTGTGCACTCCTAGGTTAATGATGAGAGACATTTTGATTTGATGGGAGTTTAATGACAGGAGACCTTGTGATATCTTATATCATTTTACATCCTTCCCGTGCCATTAAATGTCATATAGGCCTTGCATGGTGGTTTGCCAAGTTTTCCTGTTTTGGCAAGCTTTTCAGCCTCATCAGGGGATTTTATGCCTACTAATTTGACCTCTCTTAACAATGTCCTCTTTAGAGTTTCATATGGTTGACCTCTTCTGACATTGTTGCAGTTTAATGATAGGAGACATTCTGATATGGCTGGAGTTTACTGACAGGAGACCCTCTGATATGACTGGAGTTTAAGGACAAGAAACCTTCTGATATCTCTCTCTCTCTCTCTCTCTCTCTCTGAACCTTAAGTGCCCAGGGCACATGGGGCTTCCACAAGAGTTTTCCACAAATGCCTGTCCGTTGCCTTTTTTTTTCTGCTCTTGCTCAGGTGAGCCCTCTATTGCTCAACATCCTCTCTGTTGTTCTTCTCTATGTCTCTTTTGGTCTACCCTTACTTCTGTTCCCCTGTGGTGTCCATCTTAGCACCATTTTTGGTAGTGAGTTGTCAGTCATTTGGAGCACATGTCCCAACCATCCCCAGCATCTCTCCTCAATAATTTCTGTCAGTGGCTTCATCTGCATTTCTGCCAAGAAGATGTTATTTCTTATGACCTTCTTATATAGTGGGATCTGATATGGTTAGAGTTTAATTACAGGAAACCTTCTGATATAGTGTGAGTTTAATGACAGGAGACCTTCTGATATGGATGGAGTTTAATGACAGGAAACCTTCTGATATAGTGGCAATTTAATGAAAGGAGACCTGATATAGACACAGGTTAATGACAGGGGACCTTCTAATAGAGTGGGAGTTTAATGACAGGAGACCTTCTGATATAGTAACAGTTTAATGACAGGAGATCTTCTGATAAAGTGGGAGTTTAATGACAGGAGACCTTCTGATATAGTGGGAATTTAATGACAGGAGATGGAGACCTTCTGATATAGTGGGAGTTTAATGGCAGGAGATGGAGACCTTCTGATATAGTGTGAGTTTAATGGCAGGAGGCCTGCTGATGTGGTTTGAGATTAATGACAGGCAATCTGCTGATAATTTAGACGAGCTGTTTTTTATAACCTTTATGAAATTTAAAAAAGGAAACAAGTAACTATTACATCAATTTGTTATCAGGTCAGTTCATTCATTTGCAAGTCCCTTGCAGAACTTTGCCTCCCTAACAGCTCTCCTGTAGGCCTCTCGGTTGTAAACAAGATGGCCTGTTGCTGATGCATCCATTTGCTGATCATCAACGATGTCTTGCAGCCATCTTTGCCTTGGTCTTCCTCTCTTTCTTTTTCCCATTATGTACCCTTCCAAGACAGTCTTCTCTAAATTATCATGATGTTTAATGTGTCCAAAATATTTAAGTTTTCTCTGTGTAATCCTCTTACTAGCCAGCCTTATTCAATAAATATCAAGTTCTTTGTTATCAGAAGTTGCATTATATAAAATATAAATAAATGCGTTAAATATTTAATTTAATGTCTAATTCTGAAAATTCTGCATGGAAGATATTTTCTTTTGGTGATGATGATTTTTTTTTTGTTTTTGTTATTTCAAATAACATTACCTTAAAAAAGATATTTTATCAAACCAGTGGAGTGTGGTAGAATTTGCGACAATCAAGTTTTTTTTTCTTTTTGCTGTAAAAATCCCTTTACCATTTAAAAAAAATTTCACATGGTTTAAGATGGAGTGCATGGACACCTGAATGGTACAATTATGCACATTTAAAATCTTATCTTATATCTTATATCCTTCCCGTGCCGTTAAACGTCACATAGGGCTCGCAAAGTAGTTCGCCAATTTTTCCTGTCTTCGATATTTCAAATGCACTTTTTCCATTCAGGTCTTTTATTTCTGTTTAGCTTATTGCAAATTAGTGAAATACAAGTTGATCATTGGACTAAGGCTCTTCAAGGCACTGAGTTTTACATTTCCAGCCCCGTCATGTAGACAGGTTCATCATCATCATGTGCCATGCCTGGGGGGTGTCGACAACTATGTCTCTCCACAGTTTCCGATCTTCCATGTTGTCCATCAGTTCTATTGGTGTGCTTCTCTCATAGCATTTTGTCAAACCATCTAAGATTTTCTCTCTTGGTCTATCTCTCTTTTCCTGCCTCCAATTTTCCCTGTTATCATGACATTTTCAATTTCTCCTCTTCTCGTTATATGGCCAATGAACCTAAAGTGTCTCCTGCATAGTGTGTTATGGAGGTTCGTGTCTCATTGGCTTTTCTTGGGCATCTTTCATTTGTTATTTTAGCTGTCCATGGCATTCTTTACATTCTTCATAAGAACCACATTTAAATTGCCTCTAATGCTCTCATTCTTTTTGTTAATGACCATGATTCACTTCCATATAGAAATCTTACATCAATCCTGTGCCATTAAACATATTATAGGTGTTCACCAAGTTTTCCTGTTTTTTGGTGAGTTTTTCAAGAGATTTTATACCAATTTGGCCTCTCTATGTTCATTGTTCTATTTAGAGTTTCACATGGTCAAATTCTTTTTCTTTGGCTTGTTGTGTTCCACTTGATAGGTTGTTTGGGATTCTCTGATTATTTCTTCTCATCACATGACCGACATATGTCCATCTTCTTTTTCTGAGCAACCATGAGAGACAGGCTGTTGTTCAGTCATCTGCCTTATCTCTGTGTTGGTCTTGAATTCATTCCATTTTATACAGAGTATTTTCCTTATTACAAATATACGTAGAAGGAACAGCTGTTGAAGAAGTAAAGCATTTTGCATATCTTGGCAGCTATATAGACCACAATGGCGACACCCGAAAAGAAATTAGAATTAGAATTGCCAAAGCAGCATTGACCTTCAAGAATCTTTAGAACATATGGCATTCAAAAGTTATAAGCACAAAAACCAAATTAAGATTATTCAATTCAAATGTAATATCCTCCCTCATTTATGCATGTTAAAGCTGGAAAACAACTAAAGAAATAGACAAGAAAGAAATTAGACTCTTTCAAAAACAAATGCCTAAGGAAAATACCTGACATAAAATGTAATTAATTCAAGAACAATGCAGAGATAAGACAGATGAGCAAACAACAGCCTGTCTCTCATGGTTGCTCAGAAAAAGAAGATGGACATATGTCGGTCATGTGATGAGAAGAAATAATCAGAGAATCCCAAAACAAGCTATCAAGTGGAACACAACAGGCCATAGAAAAAGAGGTCAGCCACGTGAAACTCTAAGGAGAACATTGTTAGGAGAAGCCGATTCAGTGGGCATAAAATACTTTGATGAGATTGAAAAACTCACCGAAGGCAGGACATCTTGGCGAACTATCATGCGTGCTCTATGTGCCGTTTAATGGCACAGGAATGATGTAAGATGTAAGATTTTCCTTATTCATTTATTTTCAAAAAGTCTAATGTTTTCTATTTCTTTAGTTGTTTTCTAGCTTTAGCATGCATAAATGAGGGTTGATATTATTATTTGAATTGAATAGTCTTAATTTAGTTATTTTATGCTTATAAATTTTGAGTGCCATATGTTCTCAAGATTCTTGAAGGTCAGTGCTGCTTTTGCAATTCTAATTCTAACTTCATTTCTGGTGTTGCCATCCTGGTCCATGTAGCTGCTGACATATCCATATAGTAATACGGGCTCAGCATTTCAAGACTTTTTCCCTAGTATCTGTTGACAAAGATGGGCTGCACAAAATAGACTTCATAGACAGGCACCCCGTGTTAAAATCTGCCCTTAAACTGTGACTAGCCCAGGAAGCCATAGAAAACCTTTCATAAAAAACCTTTCATAGAAAACCTGGGATTTTAAATAAATAAATTCATACATTCTTGCTGTCCAGTGCTTTCTAGACCAGTCAATACCACCTCCCCAACCCCTCCCTAGTATCTGGGAACAATGAAAAGGGACAGATGAAGAAAAAACAAGAGTGGCAAATAAAATCATAAACTGATAACCAAAATAATTTTTTTGAGGTGGGGGGGGGGGGCTCTAAGGATGTGGTCTGGAAGGCAAGGAGCCAGCACCCCCCCCAAAAAAAGAATTTTGAGAACCACTGATGTTTCCATCTCAGAAATGTTCTCCTGTGATAGTCTGGAAACATTCTGTTGTCTGGCCAGGTTCTTCTTCGTTCGCTAAAAAAAAATCCCACTGCTGGGTTTTGAACCTGGCACTGCCGGATTAACAAACCAAGCGCCTAACAACTGAGCTAGCCAGGCCGCCAACTGGCCAGGTTGAGTGAGTATGGTGTTTATAATATCAGAGATATCCTGAACGTATCTTTTCTTTGTTTTCCATTAATATTCTCTCCAGGCCGTCAGGATGTGTGGTTCAGTTTTACAAAAAGATAGAAAGAATGAGAAAGTGGCCAGAAACAAGGATGGCAAAAAGCAAGTTGAACACATACAAAGATAGTATATAAAAAAAAACAATATTTCGGCAAAAGCCTTTTTCAAGGATCACATACAAAAATAACACAACAGATAATATGAAAAATAAATGAAATATTTTGTCTCCTTCTAGTCAGCCGCGCAGAGCTGCGCCAACCTGCACAGCGCGGGCGGTTGTTGTTGCGCAGGCCGACCGTTCTTTTGGCGAAAAAGCGCTCTCGAGTTCCGTGCGTGGGGAGACAGGCTTTCGCTCCCTTCCCGGACGGCGAGAGTTAAGGTGTTTCGATGCAGAAGCAAGTGGTTTGTCCGTCGAGCGAAGCATGTAAACGGCTAGCCAGCCAGGTTCGTGATAACGATGTAGTACGGTTTTGTCGACCGATGGTCTCGAAATTGGCCCATCTCTCACAAAGAGTATCGGGTCTGCAGTATGTAATGTGTGTTGTTTGTGGGTGGCCAGGCTTTCTTTTCCGCTCGTTAGAGCAGAGAGAGCCGCCCCCGCCGGTTAAAGGAAATGAAACGCCGCCGGGGTCGAAAGGGATCCGCTCTGAGCAGTCGGTCTGTCGGCAGATATCCGACAAAGGTTCGGTGAAGAAAGCTATCTGGTTGATCCTGCCAGTAGTCATATGCTTGTCTCAAAGATTAAGCCATGCATGTCTAAGTTCACACTGTCTCACGGTGAAACCGCGAATGGCTCATTAAATCAGTCGAGGTTCCTTAGATGACACGATCCTACTTGGATAACTGTGGCAATTCTAGAGCTAACACATGCTTACCAAGCTCCGACCCTCGTGGAAAGAGCGCTTTTATTAGTTCAAAACCTCGCTGTTGGCGAGATTTTTCAGCTGCCGTGCGTGGAGCGGTGCTCTTCCCGGCCAATGAAGAAAGGTACAAATGAGGTTGCCACGCAGCATCACTGCGGAATACGTAGTAGAAAGGATAAAGCGAAGCAAACAGTCAAATCATGGCACCTCTGGTCTGGAGGTCGGCCACGTCCTGAGTGCAGTCATGTCGGGTGAAATGTATGAACCGGCTTGTCTAACTGCTGGCGAGACTCTTCATATGCCGTGCGTGGAGTGAAGCTCCTCCCGGTTAAGGAAGTAAATGCGGAAAAGAAATAAAGGTTGCTGTGCGGAGCCGATGGGAAAAGGTGGTGGAAAGTGAAGCTTAACCGGTATGTCCAGTAGTATCGCTACGAGAGCTATACCACGGCACCTCTGCTCTAGAGGCCGCCCACGTCCGAAATACACATACACTGGTGAAATATGCCTAAACTGGCACACACCAGGGGTGAAACTTGATGGCTAGACATGTCATGCCACCTCCGCTCTAGAGGTCGGTAACGCCTGATAAACACCCATACTGGTGAATTTTGCCTAAACCGGCTCATACCAGGGGTGAATCTTGAAGGCTATGCATGTCACAGTACCTCTGCTCTAGAGGTCGGTCCCATCCCAAACACGCCCATACTGGGATAATGCCTAAACCAGCTCAACCCAGGGGTAGAAGTCACTAGTGGCGAGGATTCGTCCTCCTGGACAAAAGCTCCATCCTGGTCACAACTAGGAAGGGTAGCGGCCACGACCGCAAAATGCTGAAGTCGGAGACACTGGACCAGGGAAGTCTAGATAGGCAACCACCTCTCACCCGGCGGGGATGTTTGCGTATCCTAATCACGCTGAGGTTTTCCGGTGAGAAAGTCCAACCCTGGACTGGATGGGCAACCACCTCTCACCCGGCGGTGATACACAGGTATCTCAAAACACGTCGAGGTTTTCCGGTGAGAAAGTCCAACTCTGGCCTGGGTGGGCTACCGCCTCTCACCCAGCGGGGATGCACTGATATCCTAAACACGTCGAGGTCTTCTGGTGAGAAAGTCCAACTCTAGACTAAACTGGTGCAATGAAAACCACGGTGTCACGCAATCCCGCTTCCGAGACCCACCAAGAATACAGGCTAAAGCACTGTGACACTCTGAATCTCTTGTGGTCCTTTCGTGGATCTCGTGTGGTCTATTTTGGACCACACAGGGGACCACGGGACCTAACGAGGACCACAGGCATGAATTCAGTAGGTTCACAGTGCGGTTTTTGGTGGTAGAAGTGAACGAAGAAGAAGAAGAAGAAGTCTCCTTCTAGTAGGAAAGACGGGCACAAACTAATTAGCTTTCGTTATTATATTGACTGCACGTCGTATGTTAGTGCTTCTATTTTCCTTGTCATGTGACCACACTAGAAGAAGATATTGTCAGCATAAGGCCAGGCCAACCTCCCTTTCTCGGTTGCAGGTGTCAAATACTCATTTCTGAGTGACTGAAGCGCCTCCAAATCAATACAAACCACTGACCTTTTCGAGAGAGACGACCGCACAAACCACTACGCCTCTCAGGCTTGATGATGATGATGATGATGATGATGATGATAGACAGACCGAGTCTGAACCGGCTGTAAATCTTTCATGAAAAGAAAGCAAAGTTTACTTTTCGATAACACGATGCTCCCAGCCTGCCCAACTTCATTAAATAATGAAATCACACATACTTGCTTTTGTGGCAGCGTGACCCGCTTAGCTGCTACTTGATTAAGCAATTGTTTATCTACAGCAAATGGGACGTAACTGCAGGATCGACTAGTTTGATCAGAGTTATTCCTCCAACAGCTGCCCTTAGCTTCTATCCACGTTACGGTTCGGCGATCGGAGCAACTTTATGATATTTGTGTCAGTTACTGGGTATAATGCGGGTAATATATAATTCATAGTTCACGTTATTACGCTGTAACAATAATACAGCGCATAGTTCACGTTTCTGTTCTGTGGTCTAACTTGAGTTACTGTTATGCTACATTATATTATCCACCAGCATGCAGTATAAAATTAAACGGAACTATTCTAAAGCAGGTGCAGAAATTCAAATACCTTGGAGCAGTAATAACTTCAGATGGGAAATGCAGAACAGAAATTAGGAACAGAATAGGCCAAGCAAAGACTGCATTTCAAAGAATGAGAACATATTATCCAACATATCTTTATCATTGAATGTTAGAAAACGAGTCCTAAAATGCTATATTGAACCTATCTTGTTATATGGAAGTGAATCATGGAAAATAGGCAGGTCTGCACAAAAATCATTGGAAACAGCAGAAATATGGTTTATTAGAAGAGTGTGGGTACAAGAGTTGCGAATCCCCCGGACAGCAAAAATAACTAATGAAGAATGTATGAGAAGAGCTGGAGAGACAAAAAACCTTGTCAAAAAGATAAGAGAGAGACTATGTACTTTCATAGGACATGCAATGAGAAGAGGGGGCATTGAAAATATTATAACAACAGGAAAAATAGAAGGAAGAAGATCAAGAGGAAGACCAAGAGAAATGATACTGGACAGTCTGACGGGATGGTGTGAGAGGAGATCACCAACTGAGCTGATGGCCTGCATGAAGGATCGGATACTCTGGAGAAGCATAATAGCCAACGCCAGTCGGCACGGCACATGATGATGATACATTATATTAAAGCTGACGTGGCTGTGTATGTTGCGTTTGTAAATTGAGTAACATGTTGCTGTAGCTTGTGTTACTATCCCATGTTGTTACTTTTATTACAGTGTTACAGTTATCTTTTAACTTGCTGCGTTGTAATGTTACACCCTAACAACGTAGCAGCCTTGGTTGTTATGTTGTGTTATAGTTATAACTTTCGTTATTATCTTGTGCTATAATTATAACTTCCATTGCTACATTGTGTTACAGCTTTAATTATAGCTTACGTTGTTATAGTGTGTTATAAGTATAGCCTTTGTTGCTACATTGAAATATAATTATAGTTTCGTTGCTACATTGTGCTATAAATATAGCTTACGTTGATATTTTGTGCTATAATTATAGCTTATGTTGTTATATTGTGTTATAATTATATCTTATGCTGCTATATTGTGTTATAATTATAGCTTATGTTATTGTTTTATAATTATAGCGTATGCTATTGTCTTGTGTTATAGTTTTGTATTGTATTTGTTTCTCATCATCAGCTACTAGCTAGTACGTAGTTCTACCATATGTATGGGACTCATATTTTCTGTTTCTATCCTTCATTTAAAGTTACATTTGTACACAGTATGTTATGGTGGCCCTCACCCTGCATAGTCGTCCGATTTCAGAGGCAGTTTCTTTAGCATAGTGTAGATGGTGCTTTCTTATCTTTAGGTAAAAGGGATCGCTGCCTGTATCTCGCTTGCTAATGTCACATGCAAAGACAATCCGCTATCGATATGATCATTCTGAAGCTCATATCTTGTGTGATAAGATGCGTCGTATCTTGTGTTGATGTTTATGTTTGAGGCTGTGTTACTGCTCGTCTTTGAGGCTGTTTAATTGCTTGTGTTTGAGGCTGTGTTATTGCTTGTGTTTGATGCTGTTAATGATTGTATTTGATACTGTGTTATTGCTTGTGTTTGAGACTGTGTTATTGTTTACGTCTAAGGCTGTTGTTGCTTGTGTTTAAGACTGTGTTATTGTTTACGTCTAAGGCTGTTGTTGCTTGTGTTTAAGACTGTGTTATTGTTTATGTCTAAGGCTGTTGTTGCTTGTGTTTAAGACTGTGTTTTTGTTTATGTCTAAGGCTGTTGTTGCTTGTGTTTAAGACTGTGTTATTGTTTACGTCTAAGGCTGTTGTTGCTTGTGTTTAAGACTGTGTTTTTGTTTATGTCTAAGGCTGCTGTTGCTTGTGTCTGAGACTGTATTATTGTTTATGTCTAAGGCTGTTGTTGCTTGTGTTTAAAACTGTATTATTGTTTATGTTTAAGGCTGTTACTGCTTGTGTTTGAGGCTGTGTTATTGCTTGTGTTTGAGGCTGTGTTATTGCTTGTGTTTGAGGCTGTGTTACTGCTTCTGTTTGAGATCGCGTTGCTGCTTGTGCCCGAGCTTACATTGCTGCTTATGTTTGAGACTGTCTTATTTGCTTATGTCTGAGGTTGAGTTACTGTTTGTGTTTAAGGCTGAGTTATTTTATCTCTTACGTATGAGAAGTAACACGGAGAATGGGCCGCATTATTCGGGAAGAGATGTATCTTAGAAGTCTTCGGTTCCTCTTTGTTCTGACATGATGGTCTAAGGATGACCCATAATAGAAACTATGATTCTTGGGAACGTGTGGGGGGGGGGGGAGGAGTGGGGAGCGAAAAGACGATGGGCCTAGGATATCACCGACACTGTAAACACCATGTTCACTGATGTAATACACCAGTAGTAAATCTTAATGGACTAACGAGAACGCTTTTTTCAGAATGGTTATCAAGACGGTAACGTTCTTCCACGCTTATTTCCCCATTGTTCCTGCAGTTTATCCGGGAATTCTTCAATACTCGCTAATTTCTAACTAGTATCCTACATTCTAACTAGATATATTTGGACACAAAAAAAGAACAAATATATCTATACTACAAGAGCTTAATATTGAAGAAGGCCGGGTAGTAAAGAGGATTAAAGAGAGAAAACTTAAATATTTTGGACACATTAAACGTCATGATAATTTAGAGAAGACCGTATTGGAAGGATACATAATGGGAAAAAGAAAAAGAGGACGACCAAAACGAAGATGGCTGCAAGAAATCGTTGACGATCTGCAAATGGACGCAGCAGCAGCAGCAGGCCTTCTTGCTTACAACCGAGAGGCCTACAGGAGTGCTGTTTGGGAGGCAAAGTTCCGCAAGGGACATGCAAATGAATGAATGAATCCTACATATGCTCGCTAATTTCTAACTAATATTCTACATATGCTCGCTAATTTCTAACTAATATTATACACATAGTCGCTAATTTCTAACTGCTATTCTACGTATACTCACTAAATTCTAACTAATATTCTACATATACTCGCTAAATTTTAACTGCTATCCTACATATACTCGCTGATTTTTAACTGCTATCCAACATATACTCGCTAATGTCTAACTGCTATTCTCGGTGCCATTACAAATGCCTCCACCTATTGCCGTTCCGGTATTTTTTTAAAAAAAAACAGAAAATGATTTGCGCAACTGAAACTCAGAACCGAGCATCACACGTCGTTTGGTCGGACACAGTCATTGATTTTTAGCATAGAACAAACAGCTCGGGCTACCTTTGATGAGAGTTTTGCGATGCAGTGATAGGAAAGGTATCTACGTGACCCGCCACACAGATCTGCCAAAACTGACAAAAGGAAGTATTTGATTTTTTGTTTTGTTTTTTGGGAAAAAAAGGGGGGGGGGGGACGGTGAAGGGGAAAAAGCCGGGGGGGGGGCCTGCTAACAGTGATTTAAAAAATGGAATTTGAATATTCGTAACATCTAATATAAAAGTGCCGGAAAATTGTAAATAAATTGTAATATCTAGGTTCCGTCACACCACTAACTGTGACACTGAAGAGTGGAAAACAAAAGTAGACTGGCAGTTGCGTCAGAGAAGCTAGCACAAATGAAGAGTATGTGGCGAGGTATCAATAAGAAAACAAAGATATGTTTACTAAGAGCTTACATATTCCCAGTGGCAACGCACGGATGAGTAAAGTGGGCACTTAACAAATCACTAGAAATGAAATGCTACAGAATGACACTTAGAGTATCATGGGTATGAAGAAATTAAACAAAGAGATCTTGAAGGATCAGGCGTCGCAGAAAACTGGCTTGGAAACACCACCAAAGTTTTTAAAAAATGCTGAGATGTTTTGGGCACATCAAGAGACATAATAGTTTGAAGAGGTTGATAGCGGAAGGCTTGGTGCCCGGCAAGGGAGAAAATGGCCGACCTCGCTGCAGGTGAACTCAGGACATCACGAAGAGTCTGAATGTCTCATTGGGAGACATCAGTAAACTTGCGCAAGACCGTATTGCGTTCAGGGAGGCTGTGAGAGGGACAACGTTCTGGAAAGGACACGTCACACGAAGAAAGATCGTTAAATAAATATTTTGCATAAAGGTATAGTCATCGAACGTTGAAGAACGGTCATGCTCTGCTGCTGGCCTAGCGATGGGCCCTCCTTGCACTCAGTACACTCCCATATGTGCTCGACCTTTAACCTCAGTGTTGTTCGTAGTGTGTGCTGGGTGATAGTGCCAATACCACATTACAGCACGATCTTTTCCACGAAGTTCTAATTGTCTGCCGCTGCATTGTTTTCTTATCTCCCTGTAACTTTGATAGTGTGGCTGTTATAAGGTCTGCTTCTTTTTGTGTTAAAACAGAGAAGATATCAGCATAACCTTTAATACTGGTAATTATGAGAAAATGAGCACGGCGGTTGTATCATCTCTCTACAAAGTCCCCCCCCCTTTTTTTTTGCAGGTCGATGAATTTCTTTTATCAGATAAAAGGTTTAGGGTTAGGGTTGAATTTCTTTTATCAGATAAAAGGTTTAGGGTTAGGGTTGAATTTCTTTTATCAGATAAAAGGGTTAGAGTTAGGGTTGAATTACTTTTATCAGATAAAAGGGTTAGAGTTAGGGTTGAATTTCTTTTATCAGATAAAAGGTTTAGAGTTAGGGTTGAATTTCTTTTATCAGATAAAAGGTTTAGAGTTAGGGTTGAATTTCTTTTATCAGATAAAAGGGTTAGAGTTAGGGTTGAATTACTTTTATCAGATAAAAGGGTTAGAGTTAGGGTTGAATTACTTTTATCAGATAAAAGGGTTAGAGTTAGGGTTGAATTTCTTATATCAGATAAAAGGGTTAGAGTTAGGGTTGAATTACTTTTATCAGATAAAAGGGTTAGAGTTAGGGTTGAATTTCTTATATCAGATAAAAGGGTTAGAGTTAGGGTTGAATTACTTTTATCGTTCCAGTAGCTTCTTCACTTCTTGGAAGAAGAAGAAGAAGAAGAAGAAGAAAAGAAGAAGCATTTCGGCTGCTCTTGAATCCAGTTCTGCCCCGCTTCCTTAACGTCATCATCAGAAGTGAACCCGCGGCCTTGTAGAGCCTCTTAAAGCAGACCGAAGATGTGATAATCGGCAGATCGAGGCCCTAATGTGGGGGGGGGGGGAATAAGAAAGAGTTCAAATAGCAGCTGCTGGGTTGCCTCCCCCGCTGTCAGTGTGGCCTTTTAATCACGATGTTGATGGTGGACCAGAACTTGATCTTCCTTTCTTATGCCTTTTGTATCCACTCATAACATTTTTGCTGAGCCATGCTGGTTTCACTTTCAGACTGAACCAACATCCTGCCGTGAATTTCGACAGCTTTCACTCCATCTGCCCAAATAAATCTCGCTGCAGGGCGTTGTTCAACAGTGGTGCATCTCGCAGCGGAGCACTTTGGCTTCAACTAGACTAAGGACAGAGCTCTGCACCGCGCGTGTTCGAACTACCCATCAACCATTACGAGCATTTTATATTGCGTCAGTTCCCATCCCTTGTGGTTACCCCGTAATTTAAAAAAAATAATACATGGTAAATATACACCACTGTATAATAAAGGGTGCGACAAGGATATGTCTACAGACTTTTTTCTCTGTACAGCGATAATATTCTAAGGACGATCATCACAGAATCAGGCATACAAATTGGAGGATGCAATATTAACAACCTTCGGTATGCTGACGACACAGTACTGATAGCTGAGAACCAACAAGATCTGCAAAATCTCCTGGATAAAGTCGCTAAAAGAAGTGAACAGAAAGGCCTTACTTTAAACATAAAAAATAAAGAAACTATGGTTATATCTAAGAAACAGAATCCGCCAACATGCAGTATAAAATTAAACAGAACTATTCTAAATCAGGTGCGGAAATTCAAATACCTTGGAACAGTAATAACTTTAGATGGGAAATGCAGAACAGAAATTAGGAACAGAGTAGGCCAAGCAAAGACTGCATTTCAGAGAATGAGAAACATATTAGCCAACACATCCTTATCAATGAATGTTAGAAAACGAGTCCTAAAATGCTATATTGAACTATCTTATTATATGGAAGTGAATCATAACAATAGGCAGGTTTGCAAAAAAAATAATTGAAAGCAGCAGAAATGTGGTTTATTAGAAGAATTGTGCGAATCCCTTGGACAACAAAAATAACTAATGAAGAATGTATGAGAAGAGCTGGAGAGACAAAAAAAACCTTGTCAAAAAAATAAGAGAGAGAGAGACAATGTACTTTCATAGGACATGCAATGAGAAGAGGGGGCATTGAAAATATTATAATAACAGAAACAATATGGAGAAGAAGGTCCTTAGGAAGACCAAGAGAAATGATACTGGATAGTCTGACGGGATGGTGTGAGAAGAGATCACCAACTGAGCTGATGGCCTGCATGAAGGATCGCGTATTCTGGAGAAGCATAATAGCCAACGCCAGTCGGCACGGCACTTGATGATGTTGATGATGGTGCATAGGCTAATATAGTATGTAATCTTGAACCTATCACACCTGGAGCTTACAACGCTAACACAATATCGAGAATTGTGTCTTTGTTTTTAAGGATCGTAGTGATTGTTGAGTGCGACATTGTCTAAACCGCGAGCAACTGCATTCACTGGCGTTCCACTTTCGCATTGCTCAATAACCGTTTGTTTCACCTCCAGATCCGCACTTACCCTTTGCTTGTTGTTGCTGGTGTCGCCAGGACTGGCTTTCGCTGCGTTTGGGAATCATTACTGTAATATCTTTTAAGAAGAAAGTTCAACAGAGAGATAAGGCGTTCACGCTCGAGAGATGGACTCTACAGAAGACTGGATGGATGCTGCGGGCTACGAATCGAAGCAAACTGTCATTCAGTGAACCTTCTAATTGTAAGTAGGGTAAATTCACTTTCAGTCATTATATTAAAGTTCTGCAAAAACATACTCGTGCATAAAATCATTAAAATAGGCGTTTAGTTTGACTATGAAGACGTATGTATTATAGATTCCATAAGAGAGAGACTCAATAAGTAAAGGCAATATGGAAGTTACGCGTTAACCACGAGGGACAGAAGCTGACGCAATGTAACGCGTTCGCAATGGCTGGGGGGTAGTTAGAACACGCACAGCGCAGCGCTCCGCCTTTAGTCTAGTTGTATATGCGCTGTACCGCTATACGTTCAGCAGCGAAGTCGGCTTGTTCACATCAGACATGAGAAACACTTGTTACTTGCGGGAAGCTGTTGAATTCACCGGGTCCAGTTATGTCCTCTGCGTCCTGTTTGTAGATCATCAACGATGTCTTGCAACCATCTTCGCCTTGGTCTTCCTCTCTTTCTTTTTCTCCATTATGTACCCTTCCAAGACTGTCTTCTCTGGATTATCATAACGTTTAATGTGTCCAAAATATTTAAGTTTTCTCTTTTTAAACCTCTTTACTAGCCAGCCTTCTTCAACATTAAGTTCTTATAGTATGGATATATTTGTTCTTTTGTGTGTCCATAATATTTGAAGAACTCTTCTGTAGCATTTACATTCAAAAGCATTTATGTGTTTCTCATCTGTTTTGTTAAGTGTCCAGGTCTCACAGGCATATGTTGCGATGGGAAAGATGCATGCTCTTAAAAATCGTATTTTTGTAGTTCTGTCTGTTCCTCTCCACAGATTCTTTATTTGTTTTACTTTTTGAAGAGCAACATATGTCCACCTTTTAATTTCCCTCATTGTATCTCCGTTATTAGTTAGCAGTGATCCAAGATATTCAAAACTCTCCACTTCTTCCAATTTTTCCTCATTTATACATATTTCAGTTGCCTTGTTTGTTTTGTCAGTTGTCATCAATTTAGATTTCTTCGCATTAAGATAGAGGTTTTGCTCTTCGTTGTTCTTACAGCCTGATATAATTAGTTTTCCCATTCCCTTTTGTGTTGTGGACAGTAACACTGTGTCATCAGCATATCTAATCTCTGGTATTTCATAACCTCCAATTGTTATGGCATCGTAATATTCTTTGTCTATATCTTCTCTTACATTCCTCATTACATTTTCAGTATACAAGTTAAATAAGTAAGGCTACAATATGCACACCTGACGGATCCCTTGTTCTTTGTCAAACCAAATTGTTGTTTCACCTTTTATTCTTACTGCTGCTTGTTGGTCTAGATACAGCAGTGATGTTAATTGTATCAAATGTGTTGGAAATCCCATTTTTTCCATTATTTCCCAAATTTTCTAGTGTTGCAGACAATCAAATGCCTTTGAGTAGCCTATAAAGGATAAATATAGATTCACAATTAAACTCTTTGCATTTCTCTATTATTAATCTTATATTGAATATATGATCTCTTGATCCTCTTCCTTGCTTGAAACCAGCTTGGACCATATTGACTTCTTCTTCTATTTTCTTACGAAGTGTACCAATTATGGTGCGAGGTATTGTTGCTAATTATGTAGGTTTAAAGTATTGTTGCTAATTATGGTGTTGTGTTTATAACGGTGCCACGCGTTATCTTTCTATGTTGGTGTCAGTCGCAATTTGTTGATGTTATTATTTATGTCAGACTATCTGTTACTGCATGAAATCCTGTGACATATTACTGCTGGGTTTGGTAACGCAAATGTAAACAATGGAAAGGGAATAAAGTTATATTTATTATTATGATAAATTGAAAAGGGGGGGGGTATTCTTTTCTTTTCCTGTTTCTTCTCCACGTTATAACGTAATATCGTACTTGTAGGAAGGAACCGATTTCTCTTATTTAATGTACTATCATCCTTGTAGGAAGGAACCGATTTCTCTTATTTAATGTACTATCATCCTTGTAGGAAGGAACCGATTTCTCTTATTTAATGTACTATCATCCTTGTAGGAAGGAACCGATTTCTCTTATTTAATGTACTATCATCCTTGTAGGAAGGAACCGATTCTCTTATTTAATGTACTATCATCCTTGTAGGAAGCAACATATTCTCTTATTTAATGTACTATCATCCTTGTAGGAAGCAACAGATTCTCTTATTTAATTAGTAACACAATAATTAGTGTATAAGTATACAACTACACACGAAGCACTGCAGTAAAGCTGTGATACCAGAATGTATAAAATAGGAAAAAAGTAGGAGTAGCTTTATTACTTAACGATTACAAAGTTGTGACGTTTCGGCGTGAGCCTTAATCATACAAAAAACATACAGGACGAAGAAATAGAGAGAGGAGATAAAGTATAGATTCACATGAATACTATTAAAAGAAAAAAAAATAGAGTAGTTAGCTGTAAATTGTAAGGTGTGGCTTGTCCGGCGGTGTGTGTCAGGAATGGATTTAGTAGAAAGTGGAGACTGTTTAAATAGAGACATGTGACATGTGGTCGGTGGGTTGTAACTGGGGGTGGTGGATAGGGAACCGGGGAGGGGAGAGAGTGATGCAATACTGACCTAACTGGGAGAAATTAAAACAGATGATTGGGTAAGAGGGGTTGCAGAGTGATGCTGTGAGGAAGTTTGAAAAGTAAGAAGGGGTGGACTTAGTGGAGAGGTACTATAATGATTGAAGACGATGATGTTACGTGTAACTAAACAGCGAGTTTAACCCATGTGGTTCCAACGTCCCATAATTTTGAATGCAGCTATTCTCAAGTGCCAGGCGACTTGTGTCATCTGCGTGACATTGTTTAATGGCTGTTACCAGAAAATCAGATTTGCCTCTGTGGTTGGGGCCATTGAAATGATTTGGGACTGGTTTCGAAGCATGCTGGGCGATGTCGTACAGATGTTTTTGCATGCAGTCCCCTAATCTGAGGCCAGTCTCACCAATATATATTATCCTGCATCTTTTGCAAACGATGACATATATCACATTACGGGACTCACATGTGAATCCCTCATGAAGAGTGAGGATAGTTTTGGGAAAGGTGATTGTTTTCGTTTCCCAAACTACAGGGCAGGTAACGCAGCGGGGGCGGTTACATTTTCTGGTGCCAACATATGTAAGGCTCTGCTTCAAGTGGCTGTGGACGAGGATGTCCTTAAGGTTTGGCTCACGTTTGTATGCCAATAGGGGTGGATCAGAGAAATCATCTGTTTCAATTTCTCCTAGCTAGGTCAATATTGCATCACTCTCTCTCCCCTCCCTGGTTCCCCATCCACCACCCCCAGTTACAACCCACCGACCACATGTCACAGGTCTCTATTTAAACAGTCTACACGTTCTACTAAATCCATTCCTGACACACACCGCCGGACAAGCCACACCTTACAATTTACAGCTAAGTACTCTTTAAAAAATTTTTTTTTCTTTTAATAGTCACACTACCAACACGGACATGGATTCGGTAAACTTCACCACACAACACACTACCATCACGGACATGGATTCGGTAAACTTCACCACACAACACACTACCATCACGGACATGGATTTGGTAAACTTCACCACACAACACACTACCATCACGGACATGGATTCGGTAAACTTCACCACACAACACACTACCAACACGGACATGGATTCGGTAAACTTCACCACACAACACACTACCATCACGGACATGGATTCGGTAATTCAAGATCTTAAGACATTTATATCAAGTTATTTCCACTAAAGAACACAAACAGTCGCAGAAAAACAAAACTTGAAGGGAAACAACTTATTTTGATGGCACTTGAATTTAATGAAGTAGAATAATAATAATAATAATAAAGCATGAATACACACATTTTGAATGCACACATGATATCAAACAAAAATAATGAATAACATGAAAATATATGTGAATTCAAGTATATCAAAACTCTATTCCAGGACTAACACACATTACATTGAAAATGTCCCAGTATTCCGGGACTAACACACATTACATTGAAAATGTCCCAGTATTCCGGGACTAACACATATTACATTGAAAATGTCCCAGTATTCCAGGACTAACACATATTACAATGAAAATGTCCCAGTATTCCAGGACTAACACATATTACAATGAAAATGTCCCAGTATTCCAGGATTAACGCATATTACGCAAGACTGGCCAGCAACATACACGATCACATCACTATAGACAAATCATGTTTCTTAGTCGGCCCAAACCCATCTTCAGGCCTGTAACATAATGTTGCATTTAACCTATTTTCTTCTTCATTATCATCATCAGGTGCCGTGCCGACTGGCGTTGGCTATTATGTTTCTCTAGAGCACACGATCCTTCATGCAGGCCATCAGCTCAGTTGGTGATCTCCTCTCACACCATCCCGTCAGACTGTCCAGTATCATTTCTCTTGGTCTTCCTCTTGATCTTCTTCCTTCTATTTTTCCTGTTGTTATAATATTTTCAATGCCCCCTCTTCTCATTGCATGTCCTATGAAAGTACATTGTCTCTCTCTTATTTTTTTTGACAAGATTTTTTTGTCTCCCCATTTCTTCTCATACATTCTTCATTAGTTATTTTTGCTGTCCAGGAGATTCGCAACATTCTTCTAATAAACCACATTTCTGCTGCTTCCAATGATTTTTGTGCAGACCTGCCTATTGTCCATGATTCACTTCCATATAACAAGATAGGTTCAATATAGCATTTTAGGGCTCGTTTTCTAACATTCATTGATAAGGATGTGTTGGATAATATGTTTCTCATTCTCTGAAATGCAGTCTTTGCTTGGCCTATTCTGTTCCTAATTTCTGTTCTGCATTTCCCATCTAAAGTTATTACTGCTCCAAGGTATTTGAATTTCTGCACCTGCATTAGAATAGTTCCATTTGATTTTACACTGCATTTTTTTGGTGGATTCTGTTTCTTAGATATAACCATAGTCTCTGTCTTTTTTATGTTTAAAGTAAGGCCTTTCTGTTCACTTTCTTTAGCCACTTTATCCAAAGGATTTTGCAGGTGTTGTTGGTTCTCAGCTATCAGTACTGTGTCGTCAGCATACCGAAGGTTGTTAATATTGTATCCTCCAATTTTTATGCCTGGTTCTGTGATGATAGTTCTTAGAATATTCTCGCTGTACAGAGAAAAAAGGTCTGGAGATAGTACACATCCTTTTTTCTCTGTACAGCGAGAATATTTTCTTCTTACACATTAAAAAAAGCAACTTATACGTATGTCAACTTATAACAAAATTTACATAAATAAGGAGGTACAGGGGGAGATCATTGCTTAACAATCATTCTTACCACAACGCAGAATGATTGAAAACACGAGACGAAAACATCCACGCAGAAAATAACCTGCACTGTCATCACACGGCCATCTTTCGAAAATGAATGATGAATCTCCCTCGTCAAATAACTCAAAACTTTGACCGGAACTATGTTTCGTTTCGCTTACACGAAATAGCCTTCACGAAACGAAACAAAACATATTCACGCCAACTTTATTACTGTATGTTATAGTACAACATAACGTTGCTGGTTGTTTTTGGCACCAACTTTATTATTCTATATTTTTATGCCACATATTGTTGCAGTTTTATGCTGACGCCTAGACACAGCTGACTCCGCCCTGACGCCATGTACATTTGACGTACACAATAAAAATCCCATATATTCCCCGGGTCAGCATAGCCTCTCCAACTCCTCCATCAAGGGTTATTTAATTTGTCAGACAACCCGAGCCAGATTTTCTGATTATCTGACAAAAAAGGTTCCATCCTCACACAATAAAATCGACATCTTGTCAGGTCTGACACTTCGACCTAAGCTATCACTGGCACGTCTCTGGCTGGTGTGGCACGTATAAGTGTACACATTTTGTGGCTCAAATACACCATTTCGTGATCGGTGTGACAGCTATTGAGTAATAACGACCAATGTAATTTATTCTATATGAACGATTCCGAAAACGCGTGATATAGTTTTGCACACAGTAAATACTTGATCAAGGTGTGGGCAGTTTACAGCTAAATCTGCAATGAAGTATATTTAGATAGATATATATAGCATGGAAACATTTCACTTATGCTACAGGGACGCCTGGATGGAAATAGTACCCAATGAGGCATCCGAAGGGATATAGTCCTCTACAATCTCTCTCTCTCTCTCTCTCTCTCTCTCTCTCTCTCTCTCTCTCTCTCTCTCTCTGAACCTTAAGTACCCAGGGCACATGGGGCTTCCGCCAGGGTTTTCCACAAACGCCTGTCCTTTGCCTTTTTTCTGCTCTTGCTCAGGTGAGCCCTCTATTGCTCAACATCCTCTCTGTTGTTATTCTCCATGTCTCTTTTGGTCTACCCTTACTTCTGTTCCCCTGTGGTGTCCATCTTAGTGCTATTTTTTGTAGTGCGTCCTCTATAATAGTAATGTATTTATTATTAAAATCACCTAGAGGATATAGTGTTTGTACCAAAAGAGGCACTTGGAGAGATATAGTGTTAGTAGCAAAAGAGGCACTTGGAGAGATATAGTGTTAGTAGCAAAAGAAGCACTTGGAGAGATATAGTGTTAGTAGCAAAAGAAGCACTTGGAGAGATATAGTGTTAGTAGCAAAAGAAGCACTTGGAGAGATATAGTGTTAGTAGCAAAAGAGGCATTTGGAGAGATATAGTGTTAGTAGCAAAAGAGGCACTTGGAGAGATATAGTGTTAGTAGCAAAAGAAGCACTTGGAGAGATATAGTGTTAGTAGCAAAAGAAGCACTTGGAGAGATATAGTGTTAGTAGCAAAAGAAGCACTTGGAGAGATATAGTGTTAGTAGCAAAAGAGGCACTTGGAGAGATATAGTGTTAGTAGCAAAAGAGGCACTTGGAGAGATATATTGTTAGTAGCAATGGAATAATCAGTAATAAGGGATATTGTGTTAGTACCCATTTAGGCTCCTGAAGAATACAGTGTTTTTTACCAACATGGGTACCTCGGGGATACATTATTAGTACCCAGGAAAATATGGGCACTAACACCATATCCCTATGTGCCTCTAAGGCATGACAGGGTTACCTTTACTTTTTTACTTTTTTACCCATAGAGAATATAGTGTTACTACCCATAGAGAATATAGTGTTAGTACCCATAGAAAATATAGTGTTAGTACCCATAGAGAATATCGTATTAGTACCTATAGAGAATATAGTGTTATTACCCATAGAGAATATAGTTAGTATCCATAGAAAATATAGTGTTAGTACCCATAGAGAATATCGTATTAGTACCTATAGAGAATATAGTGTTATTACCCATAGAGAATATAGTTAGTATCCATAGAAAATATAGTGTTAGTACCCATAGAGAATATAGTGTTAGTACCCATAGAGAATATAGTGTTAGTACCCATAATAGTACTAATTATGACAGTCCGTAAGAACAGTGAAGAGCAAAACCTCTATCTTAATGCGAAGAAAACTAAATTGATGACAACTCACAAAACAAATAAGGCAGCTGAAATATGTATCAATGAGGAAAAATTGGAAGAAGTGGAGAGTTTTGAATGTCTTGGATCACTATTAACTAATAATGGAGATACAATGAGGGAAATTAAAAGGACGACATCTGTCGCTCTTCAGAAAGTAAAACAACTAAAGAAGCCGTGGAGAGAAACAGGCAGAACTACAAAAATAAGATTTTTAAGGGCATGCATCTTTCCCATCGCAACATATGCCTGTGAGACCAGGACACTTAACAAAACAGCTGAGAGACACATAAATGCCTTTGAATATAAATGCTACAGAAGAGTTCTTCAAATATTATGGACACACACAATAAAAAATATATCCCTACTACAAGAACAAAATATTGACGAAGGCTGGCTAGTAAAGAAAACTTGATATTTTTTACATATTAAACGTCATGATAATCTAGAGAAGACCGTCTTGGAAGGATACATAATGGGAAAAAGAAGGAGAGGAAGACTAAGGCGAAGATGGTTGCAAGACATCGTTGACGATCTGCAAATAAATGCATCAGCAGCAGGTTGTCTTACTTACAACTGAGAGGCCTACAGGAGTGTTGTTAAGGAGGCAAAGTTCCGCAAGGAACATGCAAATGAAAGAATGAATGAGTTTATCCGTTACGGGAACGAGTGTAGAAAATAATCAATTCTCTGTAACAAAGAGAGGTCTATACAGTGTGTGATTTTCTAGATATATATGTTTATTTAATAAAGCTCCTGATTTATTTCATTTTTTATCTTTTACTAATTCATTCATGTTCTTTGAAGTTATGTATGCAATTACTCTTATTCATATTCTTATAGACTTCACATTAGGTTACGTGGGATATGACCATATATTTTTTAACATTATTTTTTTGTTATTGTCTGCTTTTTTTATATGCAGATAGCGTGGTTGTTAGAGCACTCGTCTAGCAACCGAATGGTCGAGGGTTCGAATCCCCAGCTGAGCGGGATTTTTTTTTTTCCCGACCAATACGGCCCCGAGGTAGACCCAGCCTCGTAAAATGGATACCAGAGAAAATCTGGGAAGGAAAGGCAGCGAGGAAAGGAACTGGCCCAGCCTACCTCATACTCTGATAATGAGGTCTCTAACGCTTCATCCTTTACAGCATTTGCTATGGCACTATCTTTTTTTATCCTTATAGCGTGGAATGGGGATTTTTTTTGGCGGGGTGGGGGTGGGGGGAGATGGAGGCTAATTCGCCTTGGACACCGATAAAACTTGGTACGTCAATTTCATCATCATCATCATCATCATCATCATCATCATCATCATCGCCTTTCACTCCCTTGGAAGCATAGGCCAGTGGTCCCTTGTTCTCAGATTTGCTCTCGATTTCCTTCCATGTGCATCCCTTGTCTCTGAGCACTGTCACAATTTCTCTACTCCAAGTAAGCCTAGGTCTTCCTCGTTTTCTGTTTCCATGAGGATTCCATGTCAGTGCCTCTTTTGCTATGCTGGTGTCATGTTTCCTCAGTGTGTGGCCAATCCACCTCCATTTCCTACACATGATTTGTAGGTTCATAGGCTCATGTCCTGCCCTTTCCCAGACCTCCTCGTTCCTGATCTTGTCCTGCCATTTAGTGTTTAGAATCCTCCTCAAGTAGTTCATGAATGTTTGTATCCTCTGTTGTATTGCACTGCTTATTTTGTCATAATCTGAATATCATGTCATTTGTTTTATTATAAGGGTTCTAGCTGTAAAACTCTGTTGTCATCATTTCTGACTGAATGTCAAATTTTGGAATCTCGTGAATTTATTTTGTCATCGGTTCCTACTTCCATCTTCCTCCGTGCCGTCCTCGTGAGAAAGTGCACCCACTTCCCCACCCCTACTTCCAGACAGTCAAGTACTATTACCAGCCTGAGGACAGTTAACCGGAGAAGATGCTATGGCACCCAAATCTCGTTGCATCTCATGCATAATCTCGCTCTTTAAACCAGGCCTCGATTTCGTCTGACGCTGCCCCTTGGTTCCTGTCTGCCACCTTAAGACAGGCAACCGCCGCATTCCGACGTGACCTACATCTTAAGCAGTAATAGAATCCAAAAATAGCTGCGAAAAATTTAACAAGACCAGACTTTGCTCTCTAGCACAAGTTCAGTTCACAGGGCTATCCTCGGAGCCGGTTTTAAGAAGTCCTTGACAACAACCTTCATGGTTTCGGTTACCTGAAGGTCATTTGAAACCGTTCTTTAAAGAAAAGTGTCGGGGGGGGGGGGGGGGGGAGAGAATAAGAAAGACTTTCAAAGTCGTGCAGTTTTTGAGGGGGAGTGGCAAGTGAAGACTGTTGATAGCGCAGGTCGTGTACGGAGGTTCATCATCATCATCATCATGTGCCGCGCCGACTGGCGTTGGCTATTATGCTTCTCCAGAGTACACGATCCTTCATGCAGGCCATCTTCTCAGTTGGTGATCTCCTCTCACACCATCCCGTCAGACTGTCCAGTATCATTTCTCTTGGTCGTCCTCTTGATCTTTTTCCGTCTATTTTTCCTGTTGTTATAATATTTTCAATACCCCCTCTTCTCATTACATGCCCTATTAAAGTACATTGTCTCTCTCTTATTTTTTTGACAAGGTTTTTTGTCTCTCCAGCTCTTCTCCTACATTCTTCATTAGTTATTTTTGCTGTCCAGGGGATTCGCAACATTCTTCTAATAAACCACATTTCTGCTGCTTCCAATGATTTTTGTGCAGACTTGCCTATTGTCCATGATTCACTTCCATATAACAAGATAGGTTCAATATAGCATTTTAGGACTCGTTTTCTAACATTCATTGATAAGGATGTGTTAGCTAATATGTTTCTCATTCTCTGAAATGCAGTCTTTGCTTGGCCTATTCTGTTCCTAATTTCTGTACGGAGGTTAGGTTTGTCGAAAGAGACGAGAGAAAGGCAGATTATATATAGCAGTGTTTCCCATGCTTGTTCAGGCTGCGGGCCCCCTTTCCTCCCACGTCACATGCTTAATTCCCCCCCCCCCCACTCCTTTTTTGTACTTCTCGTTCAATGGTTTATCAGACTGCGATATTCATTCATTCATTCATTTGCATGTCCCTTGCGGAACTTTGCCTCCCTAACAGCACTCCTGTAGGCCTCTCGGTTGTGAGCAAGATGGCCTGCTGCTGATGCATCCATTTACAGATCATCAACGATGTCTTGCAGCCATCTTCGTCTTGGTCTTCCTCTCTTTCTTTTTCCTATTATGTACCCTTCCAAGACAGTCTTCTCTAAACTGATATGTAAAAGATTATGGGTACACAACTAAAAACTTAAGGTGGCAAACCAGTTTATTAAACAATATGAAGGAGGACATTTATAACTCACCTACTACATTACTTTTTCAATTTTTAATGTGATGGATGAGTTTCATGTAGGGAAACAAGTTTCTCAATATCAGGTTGAAAAGTGTTAAGATGGAAGATGTTAACTGCCTCCGTCTGCTGCTGTTTTCTATCAACCCCCCCCCCCCCCCCCAACTGCCCATTTTCCCACTCCCCTCCCCCCTACACTGATCGCTATAGCTTTCATCGTCCCCTGGTCTTTTTCCAACGCCCACAGAGAAACGTTATCGCCCACTTTGGGGATTATATATATATATATGCATATGCAGGAAACTCCGTCCCGGGATCGAACCCATGATCTTCCAGTTGCCACTGCACTTTTTGAAGTGCGTCTTTAGCGAATTAGCTACGGAGGACTGGTATTGGTTGTGGCAAATGAAATTACTTATGTTCCCAATGCTTGTTTCGCATACTCCACAGCCAGCATGAGGCCTTTTCTGCTGTTTCTGAAAGGCTTCTCAATGCCCTTGCTCTTGCTTGTCCCTTTATGCCCAGTTGCTTACATAGGTCGTATGCTGATGTTGCTACGAATCCTCTTGCTCCCACTTCTACAGCTATCACTTTTGCCCTGATTCCTGCCCCCTGCCTCAGTTGCTTGACCAGATCATTGTACTTCTCCAATTTGAATAAATGCTGTTCCTCTATTCTAGTTTCGTACGGGACCATAAGCTCGATCATTATATATATATATATATATATATATATATATATATATATATATATAATATATATATATATATATCAGCATTTACTATCTTCTTACATCTTAAATCCTTCCCGTGGCATTAAACATCACTTAGGGCTCGCATAGTAGTTCGCCAAGTTTTCCTGTCTTCAGCGAGCTTTTCAACCCCATAAAGAGAGATTATGTCTATTAATTTGGCCTCTATTAACAATGCGCTATTTTTAGTTCTTTCTTCGGCCTGTTGTGTTCCACTTAATGGCAAGTTTTGCGATTGGTTTTTCTCATCACGTGACCGACACTCAGAAGTTATATTACAAACAGCGTTCCTAGAACATGTGTTAGAAATAGTGTTACTAAACATATATTACAAACAGCGTTCCTAGAACATATGTTAGAAACAGTGTTACTAAACATATATTACAAACAGCGTTCCTAGAACATATGTTAGAAACAGTGTTACTAAACATATATTACAAACAGCGTCCCTAGAACATATGTTAGAAATAGTGTTACTGAACATATATTACAAACAGCGTTCCTATAATATACATTACAAATAACGTAGATAGAAAAAGTATTACAAATACAGGTGCTAAAAAGTACGTGTATTGTGACAGTCTGACGGGATGGTGTGAGAGGAGATCACCAACTGAGCTGATGGCCTGCATGAAGGATCGTGTACTCTGGAGAAGCATAATAACCAGCCCCAGTCGGCACGGCACCTGATGATGATAATTGTGACAGCGGTGATATTTATATACATTTTTATCTCATTATGTTTTCTACGACAGCTAGTAGTAGTATCACTCTCCGTTCTTCTGTTCTTAACGTCAAAATCCAGTGCATTCACTTTCTCTCTTCCGTTCATAGACGACGTTAAGTTGTTTTTGGTGATATCTTTTAGTGCTTTATTTCGATCTTGCTTCCCAACACCTTCATCTCCATATCGACAAGATTTTGTAGTTTAATCAATCAGAAGACAATTAGATACTGATATGTTCTTGTACACTTTGGTAAGATACATCGCCTACAGTAACTTATGTTAAAAAAGAAAAAAAATGTAGACACAGCTTCGTTAATTAACTAGCAGACAGGTGTGACGTTTCGGTTTGTACCTGCAACGTACAGTTCAGAACCTCCTCACCGTGTCAAGTTACAAACCTGCCCCAACCACAACCACCTATTCCACCTTCTCCCGGCTAGTTTACCATTCTATCACTCTCTCTGTCTCTCTCTGTCTCTCTGTGTGTCTCTCTGTCTCCCTCTGTCTCTCTCTCTCTCTTTCTGTCTCTCTTTTTCTGTTTCTCTATCTCTGTCTCACTCTTTCCTTCTCTCTGTCTCTCTCTCCCTCTTTCTGTCTCTCTCTCTCTGTCTCTCTTTTTCTGTCTCCCTCTCTCTGTCTCTCTGTGTATCTCTTTCTCTCTCTCCCTCTCTCTGTCTCTCTTTTTCTGTTTCTCTATCTCTGTCTCTCTCTTTCCCTCTCTCTGTCTCTCTCTCCCTCTTTCTGTCTCTCTTGTTAAGTCTCCCTCTCTCTGTCTCTCTGTGTGTCTCTTTCTCTCTCTGTCTCTCTCTGTCTCTGTCCCCCTCTGTCTCTGTCTCCCTCTTTCTGTCTCTCTCTGTCTCTCTTTTTCTGTCTCTCTATCTCTGTCTCTCTCTTCTCCATAGAATATCAAATAGGCTATACACCACGACTCGCCGACCACCGAGTCCTGTTCTAAAAGAACATAATTCTAAGCATAATTTGTTAGATTTTGTTAGAAATTATGTTAGTAAATATGCGAGAGTGGAATGTCAGAAGAACTCCATTGAAAATGTATTTGTGTGTATGTGTATGCACAACGTTTGTGTGCGCTATCTTGTTAGATCAGTCACCTCTTATGTAGTTCATTATCCTATATTTGTGAATGTAATATTATTCATCTTGCGGTCTTAGGTTTTTTTTCATGTAATCTGTATACATATATTTCACATAGTTTCATCTTGCATCCTTAAATATATGTATATATATATAGATATATATATATATCTTACATATTACATCCTTCCCGTGCCGTTAAACGCCACATAGGGCTCGTATAGTTGTTTGCCAAGTTTTCCTATTCTTAGCGAGTCTTTCAACCTCATCAAGGGATGTTATGCCCACTAAACTGGCTTCTCTTAACAATGTCCTCTTTAGATTTTCACGTGGTCGACCTCTTTTTTCTTCAGCCTGTTGTGCTCCACTTGATAGCTTGTTTTAGTATTCTCTGATTGTTTCTTCTCATCACATGGCATACATATGTCCATCTTCTTTTTCTGATCACCCACATGACAGGTTGTTGTTTGCTCATCTGTCTTATCTCAGTGTTGTTCTTGAATTGGTTCCACTTTATACCAAGTATTTTCCTTAGTTATTTGTTTTCAAAAGAGTCTAATTTCTTGTTTATTTCTTTAGTTGATTTCCATATTGAGCATTCATAAATGAGGGTGGATATCACATATAAATTGAATAATCTTTACTTGGTTTTTGTGCTTATAACTTTTGAATTCCATATGTTCTCAAGAATTTTGAAGGACAGTGCTGCTTTTGCAGTTCTAATTCTAACTTCCTTTCTGGTGTTACCATCCTGGTTTATGTAGCTACCAAGGTATACAGATTGGTTTACTTCATCTTTACTTGGTTCCTTCTACGTATATTTTTCCTTCTTGATTAATGAGAAGTTTCATTATTTTTGTTTTGTCTTTGTTAATTTCAAGACCTATTTTGCTAGCCAAGGAAGACAGGGAATCTGTTTTTTTCCTGCATCGATTTCACGTTGTCACTGATAAGAGTTATGTCATCTGCAAAATCAAGATCTTCTGTTTGTGTCCCATGTACCCAATCAATGCCAGTTTAACCTGTACAGCATCTTTTCTTTATAAAGTCTGCGGCAATTCCAAAAAGCAATTGAGATAATATACATCCTTACTTCACGCCTGTTTCAATCTGAAACCATTCGCTTTATTCCTTCTTCTGTCTTGACTGCACAAACATATCCGTTGTAGAGATCACTAATGATATGACAGTTTTAGATGATATTCCTTATAGTTTTAAAATTCCCCACAATGAATCTCTGTGTATGCTATAAAATGGTTTTTTTTATTCTATAAATTTCAGGATTAATGGTTTCTGCTTTTCAATATGCCCTTCAAGTATTATTCTTAGAGTAAAGATCTGGTCGAGACAGCTTCTCCCTTTCTGAAATCCTGGCTGTTCTTATCTCATTGCAGTATCCACTATATCCTTAATTCTATTCAGAATCACTTTACAAAACACCTTTGACACAACTGATAGTAAGGTTAAAACCTTCCAGTTATTGCAGTCACTGAGCTTGCCTTTTTGGTTATTTTAACAATGATTCCCTTTTCCCATTTAGAAGGACCTTTTCTTCTTTCCAAATTTTATTAAACACTCCTTGAAGTTGGCTCATGTTGTCACTGTTAATAGCTTTTAACATTTCGACTGTTATTTCATCTTCACCTGCAGCTTTGTTGTTAGCCATTAGATTCACTGCTGTTTCATTTTCATTCATTGTAACTTCATCTAAGTTGGCATTTATCTGAGGGACTAGTAAATCGGTTACAAGATTTATTAATTAATTTGGGTGTGGTCGATTAAGTATTCATTGGAAGTGTTCGGGCCATCTTTGCTTTTGGTCTTTACTTGATGTTAATAGGTTGCCTATTTTGCTAAAGACTGGTCTTTCTCTGGAGGTAATAGCACCTGTTAGCTTCTTCTGTACTTTATATAGAGTTTTTCTGTCTCTTGTTTTTGCTGCATTTTCTGCTTCTTGTACCATCTCTCTCTCTCTGAACCTTAAGTGCCCAGGGCACATGGGGCTTCCGCAAGGGTTTTCCACAAATGCCTGTCTTTCGCCTTTTTTTCTGCTCTTGCCCAGGTGAGCCCTCTATTGCTCAGCATCCTTTCTGTTGTTCTTCTCCATGTCTCTTTTGGTCTACCCTTACTTCTGCTCCCCTGTGGTGTCCATCTTAGTGCTATTTTTGGTAGTGAGTTGTCAGTCATTCGGAGCACATGTCCCAACCATCGCCAGCGTCTTTCCTCAATAATTGTTGTCAGTGGTTTCATCTGCATTTCTGCCAATAAGATGTTATTTCTTATGGTGTTTGGCCAAAATATTTTTTTAATTCTACGTAAACATTTAGTCTGGAAAGAATTCAACTTGTTTTCTATGGTTTTGGTGATTTTCCAGCATTCACTTCCATAGAGTAGTACACTTAGAACATTACTCTTAAATATCCTGATTTTCATATTTATGCTTAGTTTATTTGATTTCCATATATTCTGTAGCATTGCAAAAGCCTGGTTTGCTCTAGTAAGTCTGCTGTTGATGTCCTCTGTGCTGTCTCCATTTTCTACTACTCTGCTGCCAAGGTATACAAATTCGTTGACCTCCTCCACTAACTTGTTATCTACTCTGAGTACATTTCTGTTCTTCACATTTTGCTTCATTAACTTTGTCTTTCCTACATTGATCTTTAGTCCTATGTTGTTTGCATTCTGGGTTAACTTGTTTATTTTATCTTGCATATCTTTGTGACTGCTTGATAATAGACAAATGTCGTCCGCAAAGTCAAGGTCCTCCAGCACTGTGTCAAGGGTCCATTGTAATCCTCTGCGTTTGTCTGATGTTGCCTCCTTCATTAACCAGTCTACTGCCAAGATAAATAATGTTGGTGATAGTACACATCCCTGTTTCACTCCTGTTTGTACCCTAAAGCTGCTGGAGGTATGTTCTCCACAGATAACTTTGCACTGAAAACCCTCGTATAAGGCTTTGATTACATTAACTATTTTATGGGGGAGGCCATGCCATCTTAGGATTTTCCACAGTGCATCTCTGTTGACACTGTCAAAGGCTTTCTCAAAATCTATGAATAATGCATATGTTGTGCTATGCCACTCATTTGCCTGTTCTAATATTTGTCTAAGTACAAATATATGGTCTATGCATGATCTTCCTTTCCTAAATCCTGCCTGCTCTTTCCGAAGTTTTTCCTCAAGTGTTGGTACAATTCTGTTGATGATTATTCTGCAAAATACTTTACTAGTGAGTGGCAGTAGGGTAATGCCTCTCCAGTTCCCGCAATCTCTGAGGTCACCCTTCTTTGGTAGTTTTACTATAAGACCAGTTTTCCACTCCTCTGGGGCTTTTTCTAAATCCCAAATTTGTTGTAATATCCGGCAAAGTTGTTTTGGTGTTTCTATTTCTTCTGCTTTCAACATCTCAGCAGTCATTTCATCTTCACCTGGTGCCCTGTCTGATTTTAGCATATTTATCGCCTCTTTTACTTCATTTATTGTTATTGGTCCTGTATTGATGTTTAGTTCCACTTTTGCTTCAGGTATATCTATTGCTTGTGCTGCTTGTGTTCTGTTTAGTAGGGTGTTAAAGTGTTCCCTCCATCTTTCAATTTTTTCTCTTTCTCCACTGACCAGTTGTCCATTTTGTGTTCTTACTGCACTTTCACATCTTGTATTGAAGTTACCTGTCATCTGCTTTGTGATTTTATATATGGTTTTCATGTCATTTGTATATGCTGCTTTCTCTGCTGTTTCTGCTAAGTTGTCATAATATTGACGTTTATCTTGACGGCATGATTCCTTCACTTCTTTGTCTTTTTGTGCATAATTACTTAAAACTCGTTCTTTAAGCCGTTGTGATTTGGTGTTCAGTAATTTTTTCTTGATTTCTTTTCTTTGCTCTATCTTTTCCCATGTGGTCTCACTTATCCATTCCTCTTTTCTCCTTTTCCGATATCCCAGCACCTCTTTTGCTGTTTCCTGTAGTGTTTTATTGAACTCTAATATGGACATTTCTGCTTCGTCTTGTAGGACACTGAAGCGGTTCTTAAGTATTATTGAGAATTCATTTCTTGTTTGCTGGTCTATCAGTTTTCTTGTATCAAAATGTATCTTCTGTGTTCTCCGATTCTGGCTTTCCTTAATTTTAGTTTTATTTTTGCTACCAGAAGGTTGTGATCACTTCCTATATCTGCTCCTTTCCTTGCTCGCACATCTTGTAGTGACCGTTTCCACTTGTTGTTTATTAGTATGTGATCGATTTGGTTTTCTGTGTTTTGTCTGGTGACCTCCAAGTCACCTTATGGATGTTTTTGTGTTGGAAAATTGTCCCTCCGATGGTCATCATGTTTTCTTCACAGAAACTGCACAGTCTTTCTCCATTTTCATTTATTTCTCCGATTCCTTCTCTTCCCATGATTCTTCTTCTATCTTCATTTCCTTCACCTACTTTTGCATTGAAGTCGCCCAAGATGAGTAGCATATCATGCTTGGGTATTGTTTCTACTGTGGCTTGGAGGCTGTTGTAAAAATCTTCTTTTAATTCCTCTTCAGCTGCTTCTGTTGGTGCATAACAAACTATAATAGACAGCTTCGTGAATCTTGAGTTGAACCGTGCATATAATAATCTCTCATTTATTGGGGTCCATTTCAGCAATGCTCTTGATGCTTCTTTTGTTATAATCAATGCTACTCCTCCTTCATGAAGATCTTCTTTACCTGACCATATTATTGTATCTTCTGTGTGCTGTGTTGTTAATTTCCTTCTGCCTTGTCCTGTCCATCTTGCTTCTTGTATTCCTAGTATGTCTAGTTTGTATCTGTGCATTTCCTTGATGGTTTGTGCTAGTTTTCCAGTCTGGTTTAGTGTTCTTACATTCCAGCTGCCTATTTGCATCTTTTGTTTAGGTTCCAGGAGGTCTGCAGTCGGGCTGGGGACTTCCAGTGGCTGGCTTTCATCCACAACCTTCATGGGCTCAGTTTCCTGATACGCATTTCTCCTTCCACCTGCATTTGCTTTTTCCCTTGCTTCTGTTTCTGTAGCAGTCTGATAGTTTTTTACCAGATAGGGTTGCTGGCCCTATGCTGAACCCTCCTTAGTCGCCTTTTACGATCATGCATGGTAGGGTACAGTGGTCCTATTCTTTGCAGATCCCGGGTACCACACGGGGCTTCTTGTACCATATTGTCCATATATTATCTTTTGTCTCTTCTAGCTGAACATTGTACTTTATTGTCTAGTTCTTTGTGTGTTGCTTTTGCCAACAGTTTTCCAAGATCTGTTTTTACACTCAACAAGGCTAATTTGGCTGCTTTTCTATCATGTATGTATTTCCATGTGTTATCTGATATCCAAGCTTTTCTAGTTGTTGACTGCAGTCCAGCACTTGCTTTTGCTGCCGTGATTAGGGCTCTGCTGTATGATCTGTCTCGTCTACCTCTCTGAGTGCTGCGAAATGTTTGGTAAGTTCCAGACTGAAATCACTGTTGGTATTTTCTTCTTGTAGGTTGTGGCTGTTTCTCTTTCGGAGTATTGGTTACTTGTGTTGGCTTTTCAGTTTAAGACTTATCCTCCCTATACATAGATTGTGATCACTGTTGACATCTGCACCCCTATATGCTCTTACATCTATCAAAGGTGTTCTGAATTGTTATCTAATACAAAAACGATCTCTCTGGTTTCTGTTTCTATCATCTGGAGATACCCATGTTGTTTTATGTGTTTCTTTGTGTGGAAATATTGTTTCTCCAGTGACCATGCCCTCTGTTAGACATATTTCAATTAATCTTTCTCCGTTCTGATTTACCATGTCAATTCCTTCTTTCCCCATTACTTTTTCGACGTCGGTGTTATCTTTTCTTACCTTGGAGTTGAAGTCTCTCATGACAGTTAAGATATCGTGTTTAAGTACTTTGTTTGCCTATGCAAAACGATGGAACGCATCACTGACCTGAGGCTAAAATGGTACCTAGAAAGTGAAAACCTTCTCGTTCCACAACAAGCAGGATTTAGGCAGTACTACAGTACGGAAGATCAAGTGACTTATCTCTCTCAAGAGACTGAGGATGCATTCCAAGAGAAAAACCTTGCACTAGCAGCGTGGATAGACCTAAAGAAAGCCTTTGATAAAGTATGGAAAAAAGGTCTGCTGTGGAAACTAAGAAACTGCAATGTGAATGGAAGACTGTACAACTGGATAAAGTCCTATTTACACAATAGAAGAGCTAGAGTAGTAATGGATGGACACAAAAGCCAGAAAGTACTTCTGCGACACAGTGTACCACAAGGAGGAGTCCTTTCGCCTACACTATTCCTGGTATTCATTAATGACCTGGTCAAGGAACTTCCCTATGGAATCAAAGCGGCACTGTATGCAGATGATCTGGTCATGTGGTGTACAGATGAATATGCGACAGTTGCTACACAGAGACTCCAAAGAGCAGCAGACATCTTGACATCATGGACAAACAAATGGTGTGTAAGTATCAACACAGAGAAATCAAGTACCACTCTGTTCACTCTCTCATCTAAACAGGAAGCAGGTAAGATCTTTGTAAATGAAATATCCTTAAGGATGGACAACCAACCCACTTACTTAGGAGTGACTCTTGACTCAAAACTGACTTGGAAGCAACACATCAACAGTGCAGAAGCAAAAGCCAGAAGAAAACTAGCCATATTAAGAAAATTAAGTGGAACCACATGGGGAGCTAGTGAAAGAATCCTCAAGAATGTATATCACCAAAGTATTCTACCACATTTAGAATATGGCTCAACATCTTGGTGCACAGCATCAAACACTACGCTGCATAATCTAGACAAGGTTCACAATCAGTCAGTACGGATTATCACAGGTGCCACGAGGTCGACACCAATAGTAGAAATGCAGAAAATAGTTGGTGTTCAAGCGCTAGAGGAACGTAGAGACACAAAGGTCATGACCATGGGAGAGAAATTCCTTAGCTCTGTAAGCCTTCCCCTGAAGGAGAGATTCAATAACTTGGCACTAAGACGGCTTAAAAGAAGCAGCTTCATTTATCAGGCCAAGCGTATGCGTAAGCTGATACCTGACCTTCCAACTGTAGTCGCTCCATTATCATTTGTATCAGAGCATACACCATGGAAAGAAGCAGATTATACACAAATAACTATTCAGACTGAAGTGAAAGGTGTGCAGAATGGTAAGATGCAGAGCAGTCTTGTAAGATCAACAGCCACACTTAGTGTTCTAGATGATAAATATCCATGTGACACCTGGATACGTGTGTATACAGATGGATCTGCACACAATGCCATAAAGAATGGAGGGGCAGGAGCACATATTGAATATCCAAACAACACCACTGACAAGATTTCCATACCCACTGGAAAATACTGCAACAACTTTGATGCAGAAGTTAGGGCAATTAGTGCTGCAAATGAAAAATTGTCAGACTCCAAAATTGATACATGTCCTGTAGTAATTCTCACAGACGCAAGATCAGTACTGGAAGCTCTTCAGTGCAAAAAACTACCAGACCTTAAGGATGCCTTGTCAAAAATTGGCTTACAACATGGAATCACTTTGCAATGGATTCCCTCCCACTGTGGGATACCAGGCAATGAGAAAGCTGACCATCTGGCCAAAGAGGGCACTGAAATGGAGCAACCAGACATACCAATCACCTATAATCAGAAGAAAAACATGATAAAAACCTGCAGGAAGCCACAAACACCACCACATGATGACTATCACATGCTAAACAGAAAGGAACAAGTCACCATCTTCCGTCTCCGAACAGGACACAGCCGACTCCGAAGTCATATGTATACAAAGTTTAAGGTTGGTACTACTAATCTATGTACATGTGCCCAGGTGCCCCAAACTGTGGAACATATCCTCCAGAACTGCACCAACTATGAGACACTGAGAAATAATTACTGGCCCAGTGAAACCACTAAAGAAGATAAGCTCTACGGTTCCATACATGAATTACAAAAAACAGTGAAATTTATCCAAGAGACAGGACTGCAGGTATAGACAGACAATGCGAACGAAGAAGAAGAAGAAGTACTTTGTTGATAAGTTGTTGTATTGGTAATAGAAATAGTCTTTTATTTCATCATCTGTATCGTTCGTGGGTGCATAGTATTGTATGGTTATCATTCTTCCATACTTTATTTTGTATCGTGCTCTTATCGTACGACTGTTCACTGGTTCCTATTCTGTAAAGCTCTTTTCTGCCACAGATGACATTATTATACCCACTCCTTCCTGGTATTTCCCATCGTCTCTGCCGGAATATATTATTAACATACTCTTTTCCGCCGTTCTTTCCCTGCTTCTGGCTATCGCATTTCACTGATGGACAACACATCCAGGTCATATCTATCCATTTCTTTTATTACCTGAGCAGTTTTTGTTGTTACGGTCTTCGTTCTTACATTCCAAGATCCGATTTTTGTTATGCATATGGGGCCGATGAATTTTCGATCGTCGTCAACCGCATGCAGAGTTGGTAACCTTGATGCTCGGTTACAGCTGTTACGAGATTCCATAACGACAGGGTTTTTCCCCATCTAGAGTCGCCTTTAGATAGGTCTCAGAAGGAGGTTATTGGCCTCACGCCCAGCTCTCGTTTTACGATGTATTTTACGATATATGTATAAAATATTCATGTACTTTTGTATACTTTATTAAATCGAGAGTGTGTAGCAAGCATGAAAGATGAAATGATAAAGGGCAGAATGTAAGATGGGCCTGCGTGCCCAATTCTTTACCCTTTAAAAATAAAGATCATTCATTCATTCTCTCTCTCTCTCTCTCTCTCTCTCTCTCTCTCTCTCTCTCTCTCATTCTCCTTCCGGTAGTCCCTACCCCCTCTTTACTACCAACATCACAAGTCCCCACTTAAACATTTTCTACACTCCACCACATGCACTCCTGAGCTTCTTACAAGTCACAGCTTCTTACAAGTTACAGCTTCTTACAAGTCACATTTTCTTACAAGTCACAGCTTCTTACAAGTTACAGCTTCTTACAAGTCACAGCTTCTTAAAAGTCACAGCTTCTTAGAAGTCAGAGCTTCTTACAAGTTACAGCTTCTTACAAGTTACAGCTTCTTACAAGTCACAGCTTCTTACAAGCCACAGCTTCTTACAAGTTACAGCTTCTTACAAGTCACAGCTTCTTACAAGTTACAGCTTCTTACAGGTCACGGCTTCTTACAAATCAGAGCTCCTTACAGGTCACAGCTTCTTACAAGTCACAGCTTCTTACAAGTTACAGCTTCTTACAGGTCACAGCTTCTTACAAGTCACAGCTTCTTACAAGTCACAGCTTCTTACAAGTTACAGCTTCTTACAACAGCTAAGTGCTCCATTTATTCTATTTTTTTCCCATTCCTATTCCTATTATTATTACTATTCATAGCAGATTCATCCGAATTCATAGTTTGTTTTCTTTCTCTATTTCTTCGACCTGTGTGTTTTTGTATGATTAAGGCTTACGCCAAAACATCACAACTTTGTGCTCGCTAATTAATAAAGCTGTTCCTACTTTTTTTCTTGAATAGTTTTAAACGTTGTGTTAGTACAGCTTTGCTGCAGTGGCTTCGTGTATAAGTTATATTCTGATCCATGCCAGTCAGACGTTGGTCGTCATTGATTTCCACAACCGTCTGTCTTGTGCTCTTTCTATAAGATGTGTGTTGGAGTGTGCTGTATGCCACTGTTTTAGTCCGTCAAGTATCTTGTTTCTTCGGTTTCCTCTGTCTCTTTTCCCATCCACTTTATTTGTTATTACTAAATGTTCCAGTCTGCCCCTTCTTAAAACATGTCCTACAAATCTGGGCTGTCGTGTTCTGAATTTTGCCATAATTTCTCTCTTTTTGCCCAGTCTTGCATAGAGCCTCTTCATCTGTTTTCTTGGCTGTCCACGGTATTCTCATCATTCTTCTTAGGAACCACAACTCTGCCACTTCCAGTAGATTTTGAGAGCTCTTTGTTATCGTCCATGCTTGGCATCCACAGAACGGATAAAAATTGGTTCGATGTAGCACCGAATAGCACTCTTTCTGGTGATCATCGTAAGAGCTTTGTTGCGCAGTATATTTTTCATTTTCATAAATGCTAACTTTGCCTAGGCTATTCTGCTCCTTATTTCAGTTTCACATATTCCGTTCTGTGTTATTCCGTCAGTCAGTCAGTCAGTCATTTGCATGTCCCTTGTGGAACTTTGCCTCCCTAACAGCTCTCCTGTAGGCCTCTCGGTTGTAAGCAAGATGCAATGCTACTGATGCATCCATTTGAAGATCGTCAAAGATGTCTTCCTCTTGGTCTTCCTCTCTTTCTTTTTCCCATTGTGTATCCTTCCAAGACGGTCTTCTATAAATTATCATGACATTTAATGTGTCCGACATATTTAAGTTTTCTCTCTTTAATCCTCTTTACTAGCCAGCCTTCTTCAGTATTAAGTTCTTGTAGTATGGATATATTTGTTCTTTTTTGTGTCCATGATATTTGGAGAACTCTTCTGTAGCATTTACATTCAAAGGCATTTATATGTTTCTCAGCTGTTTTGTTAAGTGTCCAGATCTCACAAGCATATGTCGCGATGGCAAAGATGCATGCCCTTACAGAGCAATAGATGTTCTCCTTTTAATTTCCCTCATTGTATCTCCATTATTAGTTAGCGATGATCCAAGATCTGCAGATCCAAGATATTCAAAACTCTCCTCCTCTTTCAATAAACATTAACAAGTATAAACACTTAAATATGAAGCAAGAATATTTAGTAAAAAAATGTAAGCGACGAACATTGTAAAAGTTGTTGTTAAACAGTTAATGATGAAGCTTAAATGATTAATGAAAGTTTTGTTTTGTTTAAATCTTTAACGATTCCTGTGCGCATCTATTAGCGATAAAATGATGAGTACCCCCAAAGACTCTCCAGGACGAAGAAGCTGATGTCACAGTCAGCGGCTTATATATGACATGCTAGTGTCAGCACTGGTGAACCATGTCTGATCAAGACCCTTGCTTTACCTCTCCGTCGGTATCCTCAAGTAACAAGCTTAGCCTGACTAACGGGGCAAAGATCGCCATATTCCCCGTGGTAGTGGAGCCTGATAAAGAAGCATTGCACCCACCGCCTGTTTTTTAACTGCAGTTAGGGCTCCTCTCCCCCCCCCCCCAAAAAAAAAAGAACAGCCACCGTAACCCCACTCCCAGTCCGACACAATGCTTAAACCTCAATATCTTCACTGCATTGGCTACAGAAAAACACGAACTAACAGTTCCAGTAAAGAAGAAGAAGAGGAGAAGAAGAAGTAGTAGAAGAAGAAAAAGAAGAAGAGGAAAGAAGAAGAAGAAGAATATAAAGTAGAGGAAGATGACGAAGGATAAAAAGAAGAAGAAGAAGAAGGAGGAGGAGGAGGAGGAGAAGGATAAAAAGAAGAGTAAGATGAAGAAGGATAAAAAGAAGAAGAAAAACAAGGATAAAAAGAAGAAGAAGAAGAATAAAAAGTAAAAGAAGAAGAAGAAAAAGAAGACGGATAAAACGAAGAAGAAAAAGAAGAAAAACAAGGATAAAAAGAAGAAAAAGAAGAATAAAAAGTAAAAGAAAAAGAAGAAAAAGAAGACGGATAAAACGAAGAAAAAAAGAAAAAAGATGATGAAGAAAAAATGATAAAAAGATGATGAAGAAAAAGAAGGAGAAGGATAAAAAGAAGATGATGAAAAAAAGAAGAAGAAAAAGAAGGATAAAAAGAAGAGAAGAAGAAGGATAAAAAAAGAAGAAGAAGGATAAAAAGAAGAAGAAGGATAAAAAGAAGAGAAGGATAAAAAGAAGAGTAAGATGAAGAAGGATAAAAAAAAAGAAAAAACAAGGATAAAAAGAAGAAGAAAAAGAATAAAAAGTAAAAGAAGAAGAAAAAGAAGACGGATAAAACGAAGAAGAAAAAGAAGAAGAAAAACAAGGATAAAAAGAAGAAAAAGAAGAATAAAAAGTAAAAGAAAAAGAAGAAAAAGAAGACGGATAAAACGAAGAAAAAAAAGAAAAAAGATGATGAAGAAAAAATGATAAAAAGAAGAAGAAGAAGAAGAAGAAGGATAAAAAGAAGATGATGAAAAAAAGAAGAAGAAGAAGGATAAAAGAAGAAGAAGAAGAAGGATAAAAAAAAAAGAAGAAGAAGGATAAAAAGAAGAAGAAGGATAAAAAGAAGAGAAGGATAAAAAGAAGAGTAAGATGAAGAAGGATAAAAAGAAGAAGAAAAACAAGGATAAAAAGAAGAAGAAGAAGAATAAAAAGTAAAAGAAGAAGAAGAAAAAGAAGACGGATAAAACGAAGAAGAAAAAGAAGAAGAAAAACAAGGATAAAAAGAAGAAGAAGAAGAATAAAAAGTAAAAGAAAAAGAAGAAAAAGAAGACGGATAAAACGAAGAAGAAAAAGAAGAAGAAAAAAGATGATGAAGAAAAAGAATGATAAAAAGAAGATGATGAAGAAAAAGAAGGAGAAGGATAAAAAGAAGATGATGAAAAAGAAGAAGAAGAAGAAGGAGAAAGATAAATAGTAGAGGAAGATGAAGAAGGATAAAAAAAAGAAGAAGAAGAAGGATAAAAAGAAGAAGAAGGATAAAAAGAAGAAGAAGGATAAAATGAGGAAGAAGAAGGATAAAATGAACAAAAAGAACTATATTACTAAAATTATAGTTATACAGCTATAACCACTGTAGTGATTAATTTATGAAAAATTTAATGATTAATTGATAAACATTTTAGCGATTAACTGGTGCACACTTTAACAAACTCTTACGTGATAAACTCTTTAGCAAATAATTGATAAACACTTTAATGATTAGTTGATAAACACTTTAATGATTAGTTGATAAACACTCTAATCCGATGGTACTGGATCCAAGTCCCAGCACTGGGGTTTTTTTCTGGTTAAAAAAAAAAGATAAAGGTAATCCTGTCATGCTCTAGAGGCACATAGGGACATGGTGGTTGTGCCCATATTTTCCTTGACCTGTCAGCACACTAGAGGGTGATATGGTCAATATCACGCCTGGCTGCCTTTTCCTTCCCCAACTCCAGAAGTCGGGTACCCATTTCTACAGCCTGGGTGACTGGGGTGCCTCCGGCCGGATTCGATCCCTCGACCTTCGCCATGAGAGACCAGTGCACTAACCACTTCGCTGGGTTCACCCAGCCTCTAAAAATGGGTACCAGAGAATTCTGGGAAGGTAAAGCGGCCAGGCGTTATACTGACCACATCAGACTTTCATGTGCCGTAAACCCCAAAATGCTTTAATGGCATGGATACAGGAATTTTCTTTTAACCTTTTTTTTTTTAACTGTAATATTTAACTGATGAACACTCTGGAGATTAATAGATAAACATTTTAACTATTAAGTGGCAACAGTTTTGACGACTAAGTGGTTAAAAGCTTAAACGCGTAATTTAACAATTAACTAATAAAACACATCGAAGATGATAATGACGATTACACATCCCAGGTCCTCGTTGCTCTGAGAAATAGCTTACGGAATAGAAAAAAAAAAGAAAAACAGACAAAAAAAAAGGAAGAAGAAGAAGAAGAAATCCCTCTCTTCTCTGAAAAAAGAAATCTTTTTCGTCCATTCCAGATTTTTCTTCCAGTGCCATTTGAGATCGGTCCTGACAACTGCAGCTAATGGAAACGGTGAAACAATCCACATACATCATTAACTCTTTTCTAAACATTTTTTCAAAGCTGAAAAAACATCTGAAGAGTCGAGTTTAGAAATAATTGGCAAAGGAGTTAATGATGCATGTAAATCACGCATTTATTTGCATATTTTTCCCTTCTTTAACTTGTTACTATTTTTTCGTCCATATTATTCAAGTTTTGGTTATTCCGTGAAATTTGTATAATGTAGTTTAATTAACGAATGAATTGAACGAATTCAAGAACAATGCAGAGATAAGACAGATGACTGAGCAACAACCAGTCTCATGGGTGATCAGGAAAAGGAGATGGACATATGTTGGTCACTTGATGAGAAGAAATGATCAGAGAATCCCAAACAAGCTATCAAGTGGAACACAACAGGCCAAAGAAAAAGAGGCAGATCACGTGAAACTCTGAAGAGGACATTGTTAAGAGAGGCCAAATTAACAGGCATAAAATCCGTTGATGAGGTTGAAAGACTCGCCGAAGACAGGAAACATTGTCGAACTACTTTGTGAGCCCTATGTGACGTTTAACGGCACGGGAAGGATATAAGATATAAGATAAGAAGTTTAATTAATACGTGGCAGATTGCAGGGCGATCTATTGTCCAGAGGGACTAACTACACAGTTAACTAGATCGTTAGAGGAAACAATGCCACCCCCAACCCCCCAAACCACCTTACCCCCACCCCTCCCCTCGACAAGTTTTTCGGCCCTTTGAAAAAGAAAGGTGGGCCCTTATTAGTCGAGATCCCCAGAGGATCGCGAGTTGATGGAAGTATTGCTCTTGTAATGAAGGTGCCAGCAAGGAAACAAAGCTATGTTTACTAAGAGCTTACGGGGGTGAAGGCGCCCGATAAGGTAATCAGCGATCCATGACTGATGTGCCACCGTCAGGGTTAGCGACCCATGGCTGATCAAGACTCTGTCCCACCTCTCCGTGGTATCCTCAATAACAGGCTTAGCCTGGCTAACGGGCCAGGGATCGCCACAGTCCCCATGGTGGTGGAGTCTGTCAAAAAAGCACTGCACACCCCCCCTGCTTTTTAGTTGTACTCCGGGTCTGAAAAAGTATCCACCATAACCCGCTCCCACGCCGAAACGATGCTGTGCCTCAACATCCCTACAGCATCGGCTGCAAAGAACAACAGCTCGCAGTTACAGGGAGTTCGTACAAGAAGAAGTAAGTACTAAAAACTTACAAGTTGTATGATTGAGGCTCACGTCGAAACATTACAACTTTGTCCTCGTTAAGTAATAAAGCTCTTCCTACTTTTTGTCCCCTAGTTTATACATTTTGGTGTCACATCTTTACTGCAGTGGTTCGTTATATACTCATACACTAATTATTGGATGTGAAACATGGAGACTTAACAAATCACTAGAAAAGAAAATAACAGCATTTGAAATGAAATGTTACAGAAGGGCACTTAGAATATCATGGATGGAATGAAAATCAAGTAAAGGGATACTGGCGAGATTAGGTGTCACAGAAAATTGGCTTGTAAACACCATCAAAATTAGAAAGCTGAGATACTTCGGCAATATCAATAGAGACGTAACAGCTTGGAGAGGTTGACGGTAGAAGGCATAGTGCCCAGCAAAAGAGAAAAGGGACAATCTCGCTGCAGATGGACTCAGGACATCACGGAAAGTCTGAATATGTCATTCCCGGATACTGGTCAGATTGCTCAAAACTGTATTATATTCAGGGAGGCAGAGAGGAAGTAGGTTCTGTCACACGAGAGTGAGCGAGTTTACGGTGAATCAGTTACATGGGTCACGTGATGAGAAGAAACCGCCAAAGAATCCCAAAACAAGCTGTCAAGTGGAACACAACAGGCCGAAGAAAAAGAGGTCGGCCACGTGAACCTCTAAAGAGGACACTGTTAAGAGAGGCCAAATTAGTAGGCATAAAATCCCTTGATGAGGTTGAAAATCTCGCCAAAAACAACTTGGCGAACTACCATGTCAGCTCTATGTGACGTTTAACAGCACGGGAAGGATGTAAAATGTAAGAAGTTACACGCGTTATGTAAATGAAATAACTGTTTCTCTACTGTTTTTACAGAAGTGTACAGTCAAATTCTAAATGACCAGAATACTGAACACAGACCTGGTGTTTTGAACTTGAACTTGAAGAACGGTCATGCTCTGCTTCTGGCCTAGATATGGGCCTCCTTGCGCTCAGGACACTCCCATACACGAAGCCTTTAACCTCCGTGTTGTTCGTAGGGTATATCGGGTGATGATGCTAATGACTCATTCTTTGTACACAGCTCCATCTTTTACTTAAAATTCTGATTGTCTGCCGCTGTCTTTTGGTATTCCTCTTTGGCATAGTCTGCAGTGACACATTCTGCTTCTTCCTTCCCCGTAATTTTGATACGGTGGCTTTTATAAGAGCTGTTTTGTCCACTTGTAGCTTGCTCAGAGTTGTTCCTTTGTGTGTCAGTTGATCTGCTGTTTCAATGCCTTTTTTGATGCAGGCAAGTCCTGGGCAATACACCCATGTTAGAGAGAGTTCTTGAATTCTTGTAGTTTGTCCATCCACAAACTGTGGATCAGGTGCTTTTCAATTTATTTATTTATTTTTTTAGCATGTTCTGTGAATCTGTTAAGATTATGACATGCTCTGTGAATCTGTTAAGATTATGGCATGTTCTGTGAATCTGTTAAGATTATGGCATGTTCTGTGAATCTGTTAAGATTATGGCATGTTCTGTGAATCTGTTAAGATTATGGCATGTTCTGTGAATCTGTTAAGATTATGGCATGTTCTGTGAATCTGTTAAGATTATGGCATGTTCTGTGAATCTGTTAAGATTATGGCATGTTCTGTGAATCTGTTAAGATTATGGCATGTTCTGTGAATCTGTTAAGATTATGGCATGTTCTGTGAATCTGTTAAGATTATGGCTCGCAATGCTTGACCTAGTGTCACTTCCGGTAAATATATGGCTAATACGTTTATTAAACAATGCTTGTATGAACTTGGAACTTCTTTGTACCTTAAAGTATTTTTATATGAAACACTGACATTTATTTTCAACATGAGTATTGTGTCAGTATTTTCTGCTATAAGGGAGCCACATTTGAAACACTGAAACTAGCTTTTCTTACAGATCTTCGATAAAACCAAGATAAGATTAATTTTCTCCTGCAGTCTATTATCTCTTCATGCACACTATAGGTTTTTTCTACAGATTTTTGTGTTCTATACGTCTTCGTGAACTCACTAAGGCCATAAATCATACTTGGTTTATTTATCTTATATTCTTATATCCTTCCCGTGCCGTTAAACGTCACATAGGGCTCGCAAGGTATTTCGCCAATTTTTCCTGTTTTCGGCGAGCTTTTCAACCCCATCAAGGGATTTTGATTTATTTATGCGATCTCTAAAATATTCACAAATATGAATTTCAATCATTTTTGTGAACAAAATTTGAACTATTCTGTAGAATGTATTCTATGATCTTCCAAAAGTTTCAGTAAGTTTTTTTTTTCTTCTTAAATATCCCATTACAGACTCCTCTCATCCCCCCCCCCCCCCCCCCCCCCCAAGAGCCTAACAACCGCGAGCCTTCCACGAAATGACAGAGCTGTGATTGGTTGCGCACACAAAAAAATATCGCTACGCGCTTGAACTATTTTTGCTACAGAAAATTCGACCGTGCGTGCAGACTGAGTTGAACCGAAGGAAACTTGAAAAAGAGTTTGTACATCGTTTAGATTTATGTGTTTTTGTGTGCTTTTTCTTTCCTTTTTGTTGTAGATACATCCAACAGATGCCAGGATTTCTGCGACAACACGTGGCTAAATACTCTTAGCGAAATCTTTTTTTTTTTCTTTAGCGTAGTTAAAACTTTAGTTATAATGTTTAACTACAAAACAATAAATAGTATTGCAGCGTTCTAACATGCCTGATTTTGTTAGAACGAACTGGCAAGAAGGCTGAAATCAGCTTAAATGTGGTTCATAAGAAGGATACTGAAGGTAGCATGAAGAGCAAGAGAATCAAAAGCGGAAGTTCTGAGAAGGAAACAAGAAACAATTAAAACTATAACGAAGATCAGAAACAAACGACAATTAGAATTTCTGGGGCATGTTAGGAGGAGAGGTGGACTAGAGCACCTAATAGCAACAGGAAAGATCAAAGGTAGAAGAAACAGAGGTAGACAGAGTGTAAAGATGTTTGATGGTTTGGCATCCTGGCACGGGAAATGCTCAGTGACAAGTCTGTTGAGATCCTCAAGGGACTGAGAGTAGTGGAAGGACATGATACCCTATGCCTGTTGGCAGGAACTTTGAGAGAGAGAGAGAGAGAGAGAGAGAGAGAGAGAGAGCAGACAAAAGGAGGAAAAAAACGTACTCCTTCCATGCCACTGAGGAATGTCTCAGGTCTGTCTTCCGCAGGGAGTGGATCCAGCTTCTAGATCACTCTCGGTTATCCATTTTGAAGTGGATGTACTCCCCAGGTCACGCGGGAATCAAAGGCCACGAGGAAGCTGACAAGCTGGCAGGCACGGCATGAACTCTTGGCACCGTAAGAGTGGACATAGAGGAGATCGCAAGATCCATCTTGGACAGACTGCGTATGGAGAACAACATCGGGCTGAATGACGACAATCACATCAGGAGGATGATCGAGTTGGGGGGAGAAAAGGGGAAATGTTTCCCCCCTCCCCCCCCCCCCCGAGAAGTAGATTAGCCCGTGTTACCCACAACCAGAGCATGACTGGCTCCGTCAGTGTGGGAGTTGGAACTAAAGGCGGAGCACATATGGGAATGTCCTGAGTGTGGGAGTTGGAATTAGAGGCGGAGCACGTATGGGAATGTCCTGAGTGCGGGAGTTGGAACTAGAGGCGGAGCACGTATGGGAATGCCCTGAGTGTGGGTTTGCCAGCCTCTGATCACAGTTACAGTTACACAATTGATCTATCCTTCCATTCCCAATGTTACAGTTACACACTTGTTCTATCCTTCCATCCCCAATGTTACAGTTACACAACTGATCTATCCTTCCATTCCCAATGTTACAGTTACACACTTGTTCTATCCTTCCATCCCCAATGTTACAGTTACACAATTGATCTATCCTTCCATCCCCAATGTTACAGTTACACACTTGATCTATCCTTCCATTCCCAATGTTACAGTTACACACTTGATCTATCCTTCTATCCCCAGTGTTACAGTTACACAACTGACCTATCCTTCCATCTCTAATGTTACAGTTACACAATTGATCTATCCTTCCATCCCCAATGTTACAGTTACAAAATCGATCTATCCTTCCATCCCCAATGTTACAGTTACACAATTGATCTATCCTTCCATCTCTAATGTTACAGTTACACAATTGATCTATCCTTCCATCCCCAATGTTACAGTTACACAACTGACCTATCCTTCCATCTCTAATGTTACAGTTACACAATTGATCTATCCTTCCATCCCCAATGTTACAGTTACAAAATTGATCTATCCTTCCATCCCCAATGTTACAGTTACACAATTGATCTATCCTTCCATCTCTAATGTTACAGTTACACAATTGATCTATCCTTCCATCCCCAATGTTACAGTTACACAATTGATCTATCCTTCCATCCCCAATGTTACAGTTACACAATTGACCTATCCTTCCATCCCCAATTCCAGGAGCCGGTACCTATTTCTGCAGCTGGCTAACAGGGCACCTCCAGCCAGACTAGAACTACCAGTCTTTGCGAAAAATACGACCGCACTAAAAACTGCGCCACTAACGGTGATCTAAATTGAAAAACTGAATATGGTATAGTTCCGCTTTCCGACTTCAGCTGTTGCCATGGATAGATCTCCGTGCTAGACGCTCAACTACATCTGATGCCATGGATAGATCTCCATGCTAGACGCTTAGCTACATCTGATGCCATGGATAGATCTCCGTGCTAGACGCTCAACTACATCTGATGCCATGGATAGATCTCCGTGCTAGACGCTCAACTACAGCTGATGCCATGGATAGATCTCCATGCTAGACGCTTAGCTACATCTGATGCCATGGATAGATCTCCATGCTAGACGCTTAGCTACATCTGATGCCATGGATAGATCTCCGTGCTAGACGCTTAGTTACATCTGATGTCATGGATAGATCTCCATGCTAGACGCTTAGCTACATCTGATGCCATGGATAGATCTCCGTGCTAGACGCTCAGCTACATCTGATGCCATGGATAGATCTGCGTGCTAGACGCTTAGCTACATCTGATGCCATGGATAGATCTCCGTGCTAGACGCTTAGCTACATCTGATGCCATGGATAGATCTCCGTGCTAGACGCTCAACTACATCTGATGCCATGGATAGATCTCCATGCTAGACGCTTAGCTACATCTGATGCCATGGATAGATCTCCGTGCTAGACGCTCAACTACATCTGATGCCATGGATAGATCTCCGTGCTAGACGCTCAACTACATCTGATGCCATGGGGAGACGTCTGCGTTAGATGACCGTATCTTCTCGTCATGTTAGGATATTTATGTGTACGAAAATATTAAATGTTGAACAATAGTGTTTATCAGCTACTTGATCTGTCTGTCTGTCTGTCTGTCTGTCTGTCTGTCTGTCTGCTTGTGGGGCTATCTGTTGTCTCCCCCTCCTCCTATACATCATATCTACTGTAGCTGGAGTGTTCACTGTCAGCAACCTCATGATCCACACCTCTAAAGAGAAAGCCAGTGGCGGGTCACATCTAAATGATCCAATTTGTACCAACCTACATAAAAATGAAAAAAAAATGTGACAGCTTCTGAAGTAAAGGTAAATTTATTGTTTTGATCTAGCTTTTCAAATCTTTAAAGAATTTTCATTTAATATGTTATGAAGAAAACAAATGCTGTTTTCAATCAAATAAATTACCATGCGGTCCAACATCTCTTTACTACAGCGTACACGCAGAACATGTTTTCTGTTTATTTATACAAGTATAATAGATTTCTAATGAAGAATGTATGAAAAGAGCTGGAGAGACAAAAATCTTGTCAAAAATATAACAGAGAGAGACAATATACTTTCATAGGACATGCAATGAGAAGAGGGGGCATTGAAAATATTATAACAACAGGAAAAACAGACGGAAGAAGATCAAGAGGAAGACCAAGAGAAACGATACTGGACAGTCTGACGGGATGGTGTGAGAGGAGATCACCAACTGAACTGATGGCCTGCATGAAGGATCATGTACTCTGGAGAAGCATAATAGCCAACGCTATTCGGCACGGCACCTGCTGATGATGATGAATAGATTTGGACATAAATATTTACCTGGCACATAAGGTACCATGATCAGCAAGGTGGTCCTTCCATCCAGGCTAAGATTTTAATCTAAAAACTTTCACCACCTCACCACCTCACCACATCACCACCTCACCACCTCACCGTGGTACAGTCATCTAGCAGCATCATGCGGTGTTTAAAAAGCAAAAAAAAAGTAAAATAGAGTTCGCAGTTTCTTGAAGACGCCTGTCCGATGAGGCAATCAACGAACCACAGCTGATATGCTAGTGTCAGGGTTAGCGACCCACAGCTGATATGCTAGTGTCAGGGTTAGCGACCCACAACTGATATGCTAGTGTCAGAGTTAGCGACTCACAGCTAATATGCTAGTGTCAGGGTTAGCGACCCACAGCTGATATGCTAGTGTCAGGGTTAGCGACCCACAGCTGATATGCTAGTGTTAGGGTTAGCGAACCACAGCTGATACGCTAGTGTAAGGGTTAGCGAACCACAGCTGATACGCTAGTGTGAGGGTTAGCGAACCACAGCTGATATGCTAGTGTCAGGGTTAGTGAACCACAGCTGATATGCTTGTGTCAGTGTTAGCGAACCACAGCTGATACGCTAGTGTAAGGGTTAGCGAACCACAGCTGATATGCTAGTGTCAGGGTTAGCGACCCATAGCTGATATGCTAGTGTCAGGGTTAGCGACGCACAGCTGATATGCTAGTGTCAGGGTTAGCGACCCATAGCTGATATGCTAGTGTCAGGGTTAGCGACCCACAGCTGATATGCTAGTGTTAGGGTTAGCGACCCATAGCTGATATGCTAGTGTCAGGGTTAGCGAACCATAGCTGACCAAGACTCTGTCTCACCTTTCCGTCGTGCCCCCAGTAATAGGCCTAGTCTGGCTAACGGGGCAGAGATCGCCATAATCCCCATGGTGGTGGAGTCTGCTAAAGAGGCATTGCACACACCCTGCTTTTTAGCTGTAATCCGGGACTGACGTAAATAGCTGCCATAACCCCAGCAACATCACTAACACAGCCTTAAGATGGACACCCGAGGGAAAAAGAACAAGAGGGCGACCCAAGGATACCTGACGGAGAACTGTAGAAGCGGAAGTGAGTAGCATGCAGCAAAGCAGGGGCATAATACCGTGGCTGGCAGCAGACCGTGATAGATGGAGAGGATGTGTTGCTGCCCTGCAAGACGCCAAAGTGTGTATTGAGCAGTGATCGCCGGCAAAGGACACGGATAGGGTGGATGATGAAAGAGCAGAAAATATGGAATCTATAAATATTTGACTTCACTAACTCATATAAAACGATGTAAAATGACTCGGAACATGATGATGATTGGTATCGGGTAATTTACTAAAGCAATCTGACTATGGTTTCTAACTATCAGTTCACACATCGTTGTGTTCCGTGTAGAGAAAATAGTTCAAAAGCGTAGGGATATTTTTGTACGCAAACAAAGAACTGGAACAATCAGTAATGTTCATCGTGATTTGTTTGTTAAAACTTTGTGAAAGGTAAACAATGAGGACTCCCTTAAGGCCCATATTAAATGAATTTACAGCCAGATTTTTCTCCATTTTCAGCTAAATTGTGTGGAATAAAAAGAAACGTCGTGTTCCAAAAGTTGCCAAACTATTTTTGATGAGATATCCCGCGGGACAATCTGGCTTCTGTTCCATAACGACCACTAAAGATCTTACTACTGTACTAGACTTTTACAAGGAAAGGAGTCATTTTTTTCTAGGAAAAAAAAAGATTGACCAATGTAATAAAATGACGGACAGGTCCTGAAAGGCATAAGCAGGCCCTGAAATGTTTATATATGGGGGTAGGGATTAGTATTAGTTATTATTAGATAACTAATGAAGAATGTATGAGAAGAGCTGGAGAGACAAAAAATCTTGTCAAAAAGATAAGAGAGAGAGACAATGTACTTTCATAGGACATGCAAAGAGAAGAGGGGGCATTGAAAATATTATAACAACAGGAAAAATAGAAGGAAGAAGATCAAGAGGAAGACCAAGAGAAATGATACTGGACAGTCTGACGGGATGGTGTGAGAGGAGATCACCAACTGAGCTGATGGCCTGCATGAAGGATCGTGTACTCTGGAGAAGCATAATAGCCAATACCAGTCTGCACGCCACCTGATGATGATGATGGGGGGCTGGGGGTTGGGGCCTCGCTTCCGTTGGCTAAAAGTAGACCCTCATCACAACAATCCTAATATGATCAGTACAAAATCGAGGGACTAACGAGCTGGGAAATTTGGTTTTCGTCCGCCCTTACGCTAGCACGTGACAGGACTCAGAAACAGATCTGGTTCATGAGGCAGCAAATATATGCACACGGCACGGTTTTGTTTTGTTTATAGACGCTATACAGGACATACGAGACAGTCATTTTGTGTAAACATACGGGACAGTCATTTTGTGAAACATACGAGACAGTCATTCTGTGTAAACATACATGACAGTCATTTTGTGTAAACATATGAGACAGTCATTTTGTGCGAACATACGGGGCTGTCATTTTGTGTAAACATACAGGAAAGTCATTTTGTGTAAACAAACGGGACAGTTATTTTGTGTAACATACGAGACAGCCATTCTGTGTAAACATATATGACAGTCATTTTGTGTAAACATACGAGACAGTCATTTTGTGTGAACATACGGGACAGTCATTTTGTGTAAACATACAGGAAAGTCATTTTGTGTAAACAAACGGGACAGTTATTTTGTGTGAAATTCATAATGAGCACGATTATTCAAGGGTAAGAAAGGCATAATGGAAGAAACGTATGATAGTTTTAAACTTCTTCTTCTTCTTCATCATCATCATCATCTTCTTCTCCTTCATCATCATCATCATCATCGTCATCATCATCATCATCATCATCATCATCATCATCTTCTTCTTCTTCTTCTTCTTCTTTTTCTTCTTCTTCTTCTTCTTCTTCTTCTTCTTCTTCCTCCTCCTCCTCCTTGAGCAGCGGCTGAATCCAGCAGCTTTCCGAGCCACAGAAGCACGTGGCTCTAGATAAGACACGTCTCCAAACCTCTCTCTTGATCTTTTCTTTCATATTGTCGCTTCCAACAGCATGTAAATCCTTGCCCAGGCTGTCTCGCCTGTTCACCTACTTCTATGAATGAAAAGTAGAAAGCCACATCACTTATAGCTGCTATAAACGAAAGCCACTTCACTTACTGCTATAAACGAACTGTAAGAAGCCACTTCACACTGTTATAAAAGGACTGTAAGAAATTCATTTCACTTACATCTATAAACCAACTGTAAGATGCTACTTCCTTACAACTATAAACGGACTGTAAGAATTTACTTCATTTACAATTATAAACAAACTATAAAAAGCCACTTCACTTACAGCTATATACGGAAGCCACTTCTCTTACAGCTATAAACATACTGTAAAAGGCCACGACATACAGCTATAACGGACTGTAAGAAGCCACTTCATTTACAGCTATAAACGGATTCTAAGAGGTCACTTCACTTACAGCTTTAAACGGATGTAAGAGGCCACTTCTCTTACAGCTATAAACGAACTGTAAGATGCTACTTCACTTACAGCTATAAACGAACTGTAAGAAGCTACTTCACTTACAGCTGTAAACGAACTGTAAGAAGCTACTTCACTTACAGCTGTAAACGAACTGTAAGAAGCTACTTCACTTACAGCTATAGACTGAATCTGAGCTACGGAATTTCTGTGTCATGATCTCCTTTCTTTCCTGGTGTCACGATCTTCGTTTCAAGTAGACAGGTACTAATGACGTCACTTTCAAACACCTTTTTAGGGGGTGGGGGGATATGCTAGATAGCTTAGTTCGTTAATACGCTGTTCTCTTGTGGATAAACGGCTGCTCGACCTACCGAAGTCCGTTGTTCGAATCCCACGTACTTCACATAATGGCATGGATATGGGGATTTTACCCTTTTTTTAAATATGCACCACATACCGCGACATATACCGCAACAGATGCTGCAATTTATACTGCATCATATACTCCACCATATATTATATGCTCCAACACATGCTACAACATAAACTATGTGCTTGTTTAACTGATAGATTACAAAAACACATTGCCACATATGTATTTACCAAACTGACGTTCAATGCTTGATATCCTGTAAACGTTGAAAGATGACAAACAAAATGTCAGAAAAGAGAAATTCTTTACCATGTGAAAATAGAAGTTCTTTCACTAGACATCTTCATCTCAGATATGGGCAGGACAATTAGCCTGACATGAGGTTTTAAATCAGAGAATTCAGGCACTTAGACGGAAGCAAACAACATTTCAAGACCATCACAGAATGGCCGAGGAGAAAACTGGCGGCTTAACCAACACCCAGGCCCCTAGAGCTAAACTTAGTATGGGGCCTCGGCCCCCTTTCCTACTTAAAAACCGTCTGTCAACTGATACACAGCCTGATTCCCCTCAAGCTGTCATCTCTACTGTTCCCAAAAGACCAAACACAAACTAACACGTCACTGTCTGTTATATAACATAACATGCTAGTGCAGCAACAAATAGTTATAAAAGATTATCACATGAAACAATAACATGCTAGTACAGCAACAAATAGTTATAAAAGATTATCACATGAAACAATAACATGCTAGTGCAGCAACAAATAGTTGTAAAAGATTATCACATGAAACAATAACATGCTAGTGCAGCAACAAATAGTTATAAAAGATTATCACATGAAACAATAATCTGTATTTACAGTCTTGTACGTTATTTCCTTCACTTCGGCCCCCACCCCCTTCTCCCCCCCCCCCTCCCCACCAACCTACCGGGACCTTAGTCTAGAAACAGAACACAATCTTGTAGGACTAGACCTCTACAATAAAGTAACAGAACAGAATTTTGTAGGATTAGACCTCTACAATAAAGTAAGAGAACACAGTTTTGTAGGATTAGACCTCTACAGTAAAGTAACAGAACACAGTTTTGTAGGATTAGAGCTCTACAGTAGAGTAACAGAACACAGTTTTGTAGGATTAGACCTCTACACTAAAGTAAGGGAACACAGTTTTGTAGGATTAGACCTCTACACTAAAGTAAGAGAACACAGTTTTGTAGGATTAGACCTCTACACTAAAGTAACAGAACACAATTTTGTAGGATTAGACCTCGAAAAAAATCGTAAACAAAGCACTTTCGGACGGGAGAGAAAGAAAAATCAAAAGAGAACTACTTGGGATTTGAACCACGGACTCCGGTAGGATGAGCAGCCGTCTAGCCACGAGAGAACAGTGTACCATCCAACTGCGCTATTCGCACCCCTTCTTAGGTTTAAGTCTATGATGATGATGATGATGATGATGATGTCATCATCATCATCATCATCGTCGTCGTCGTCGTCGTCTTTCACTCCCTTGAGAGCACAGGCCACGGATAAAGGCTCTCCAGTCATCCCTGTTGTTGGAAGCATTCTCTGCTTCCTTCCACGTACATCCCTTGTCTCTGAGCACTGTCATAATTTCTCTTCCCCAAGTAAGTCTAGGTTTCCCTTGTCTTCTATTCAGGCTAATGGAAAATTCGCTATCAGTCTGTGGTTATTTACAACACCCCCCCCCCCCCACCCATCCCCTCCCCTCAGTCCCAGCTTTCCAAATATCCAGAGCGTAAATCTTGAAAACACTGTAGGCCATATCTCATACTTCCTCTATGAACTCTAGCACCATATCCCATAGTTCCTCTATGATCACTAGTATCATATTTCATAGTTCCTCTATGAACATTAACATCATATTTCGTAGTTCCTCCATGAACACTAGTTATAGTATTCCTCTATGAACATTGGCATCATATTTCATAGTTCTTCTATGAACACTAGTTATAATATTCCTCTATGTTCACTAGCATCGTATTTCACAGTTCCTCTATAATCACTAGCATCATATTTCATATTTCCTCTACGATCACTAGCACCATATTTCATAGTTCCTCAATGAGCACTGGCATCATATTTCATAATTCCTTTGTGAACACTAGCATCACATTTCAAAGCTCCTCTATGAACACTAGCATCATATTTAATGGTTCATCTATGAACACTAGTTATAGTATTCATCTATGATCACTAGCATCATATTTCAGAGTTTCTCTGTGAACATAAGTTATAGTACTCCTCTATGATCACTAGCATCATATTTCACACTTCCAATATGAAAACTATTTACAGTATTCCTCTATAAATACCAGCATCATATTTCATAATTCCTCTATGAATACTAGCTATAATATTCCTCAATAATCACTAGCATCGTATTTCATAGTTCCTATATGAACACTAGTTATAGTATTCCTATATGATCACTAGCATCATATTTCGTAGTTCCTTTATGAACACTAGTTATAGTATGTTGTACGTTTTTCATTTATACATTCTCATACTTTCTATTCGTTTTTTCTCACCTTACTCACTCCCTCCCTCACTTTGTATAACTGCACCACACACCTCTATCAACCTTTTTTATTTAAACCAGTTTCACTGCAGTCGCCTCCCTTTTAAGAGAAAACTTGGTACGGGCTAGGAATACATGCACTTGTTTCGCGCTGGCGTAAACCCGTATAAGTTGATGAGGATTATGTTGGATAATATTGATGTGTACATGACATATCCATGGATATTGTGGATAAATTTCCTGCTTTTTTAATAAACTGCTCCTGAGAAAAACGATGTGGAGCATTACTTTCTGAACATTCCTCGTAGTATTCCTCTATAATCACTAGCATCATATTTCTTAGTTTCTCTATGAGCACTAGTTATAGTATTCTTCTATGATCACTAGCATCATATTTCATAGTTTCTCTATGAACACTAGTTATAGTATTCTTCTATGATCACTAGCATCATATTTCATAGTTTCTCTATGAACACTAGTTATAGTATTCTTCTATGATCACTAGCATCATATTTCATAGTTTCTCTATGAGCACTAGTTATAGTATTCTTCTATGATCACTAGCATCATATTTCATAGTTTCTCTATGAACACTAGTTATAGTATTCTTCTATGATCACTAGCATCATATTTCATAGTTTCTCTATGAACACTAGTTATAGTATTCCTCTATGATCACTAGCATCATATTTCATAGTTTCTCTATGAACACTAGTTATAGTATTCCTCTATGATCACTAGCATCATATTTCATAGTTCCTTTATGAACACTAGTATTCCTCTATGATCACTAGCATCATATTTCATTGTTTCTCTATGAGCACTAGTTATAGTATTCTTCTATGAGCACTTGTTATAGTATTCCTCTATGATCACAATGCATCATATTTCATTGTTTCTCTATGAGCACTAGTTATATTATTCCTCTATGATCACTAGCATCATATTTCATTGTTTCTCTATGAGCACTAGTTATAGTATTCTTCTATGATCACTAGCATCATATTTCATAGTTTCTCTATGAACACTAGTTATAGTATTCTTCTATGATCACTAGCATCATATTTCATAGTTTCTCTATGAACACTAGTTATAGTATTCTTCTATGATCACTAGCATCATATTTTATAGTTTCTCTATGAACACTAGTTATAGTATTCCTCTATGATCACTAGCATCATTTCATAGTTTCTCTATGAGCACTTGTTATAGTATTCCTCTATAATCACTAGCATCATATTTCTTAGTTTCTCTATGAGCACTAGTTATAGTATTCTTCTATGATCACTAGCATCATATTTCATAGTTTCTCTATGAACACTAGTTATAGTATTCTTCTATGATCACTAGCATCATATTTCATAGTTTCTCTATGAACACTAGTTATAGTATTCTTCTATGATCACTAGCATCATATTTCATAGTTTCTCTATGAGCACTAGTTATAGTATTCTTCTATGATCACTAGCATCATATTTCATAGTTTCTCTATGAACACTAGTTATAGTATTCTTCTATGATCACTAGCATCATATTTCATAGTTTCTCTATGAACACTAGTTATAGTATTCCTCTATGATCACTAGCATCATATTTCATAGTTTCTCTATGAACACTAGTTATAGTATTCCTCTATGATCACTAGCATCATATTTCATAGTTCCTTTATGAACACTAGTATTCCTCTATGATCACTAGCATCATATTCATTGTTTCTCTATGAGCACTAGTTATAGTATTCTTCTATGAGCACTTGTTATAGTATTCCTCTATGATCACAATGCATCATATTTCATTGTTTCTCTATGAGCACTAGTTATATTATTCCTCTATGATCACTAGCATCATATTTCATTGTTTCTCTATGAGCACTAGTTATAGTATTCTTCTATGATCACTAGCATCATATTTCATAGTTTCTCTATGAACACTAGTTATAGTATTCTTCTATGATCACTAGCATCATATTTCATAGTTTCTCTATGAACACTAGTTATAGTATTCTTCTATGATCACTAGCATCATATTTTATAGTTTCTCTATGAACACTAGTTATAGTATTCCTCTATGATCACTAGCATCATATTTCATAGTTTCTCTATGAGCACTTGTTATAGTATTCCTCTATGATCACTAGCATCATATTTCATAGTTTCTCTATGAGCACTTGTTATAGTATTCTTCTATGATAACTAGCATCATATTTCATAGTTTCTCTATGAGCACTTGTTATAGTATTCTTCTATGATCACTAGCATCATATTTCATTGTTTATCTATGAGCATTTGTTATAGTATTCTTCTATGATCACTAGCATCATATTTCATTGTTTCTCTATGAGCACTAGTTATAGTATTCTTCTATGAGCACTTGTTATAGTATTCCTCTATGATCACAATGCATCATATTTCATTGTTTCTCTATGAGCACTAGTTATATTATTCCTCTATGATCACTAGCATCATATTTCAATGTTTCTCTATGAGCACTTGTTATAGTATTCTTCTGTGATCACTAGCATCATATTTCATAGTTTCTTTATGAACACTAGTATTCCTCTATGAACACTAGTTATATTATTCCTCTCTGATCACTAGTTATATTATTCCTCTCTGATCACTAGTTATATTATTCCTCTATGATCACTAATTATATTATTCCTCTATGATCACTAGTTATATTATTCCTCTATGATCACTAGTTATATTATTCCTCTATGATCACTAGTTATATTATTCCTCTATGATCACTAGTTATATTATTCCTCTATGATCACTAGTTATATTATTCCTCTATGATCACTAGTTATATTATTCCTCTATGATCACTAGTTATAGTGTTTTGCTGAAATATGTCTATAATAAGAACAGATCGGTAACCAGGGCCCCCATCAACAGCCTGGGCTCTCCCCCCACTCACCCAACCCCCCCCCCTCCCCCCCTCGCCTGGCCTACATCGTACCTTCTGTTCCTACAGTGACGGCATGTGGCAAGTTCGCTACAGGACCAGAGAATAACCTCCCCTTTCAGCGACCAGGAAGTTACGTGGGTACAGATACCGCGGACCACACAGTCCCTGGGCGGTCTCTCACAGCTCCAAGATCTGCCTGCACGCGCGTTGAGTGTGTCTGGGAGAACCTGTCACCACAGCAGTCCCAGGTCGTCCCAGCTAACGACGAGGCTCCCAGGTTCTGGCCGTGAAATTTAAGAGAGTTGTTTGTCCGATCGGCTACATTATTTTTTTTTTCTTATTTTTGTTTTTCTTTGTCGATATCTAGGAACTGCCTTGTATCAAGGTACCCCATTCGTCTAGCTACACCCTGGGTACCCTAGGCAAATATCTCAGCTTATCAAACGCAAAGACAATTACACGTGATGATAAATTTAAAATTTGTTGTATGTATTCCTTGTCTTTAATAGCAATAAACAACTTTTAACATTTCACAGAACTACGGAACGCGTCGTGCAGTTCAAATGTGTTTTTAAATATAATAATGCGTGCTTTAACGTTTGTCTAATGTGCATTATACGTGAGATATATGACGCACATTTCACCTGGACACGGTGTTTAACAATGCTGGTGTTTGTACAATGGAATAGTCTTCCAAACTGTGCTTTATACGTGCGTACATAGATGCATTCAGAGACTCGCTGGTGTCTTCTCGCTGGACTTAAGGTAAGTATCTACAAGCAGGTCCTCATGTAGGGAATCATATTAACTGAAAACTGTTCGTTTTTTGCAAACAATGATATGAAAATATTGAATTCCACGCAAGGATACGGAAAGGGAGTGGGTTACATTCACTTGCATGGCGTTGCAAGAGTTGATCCAAGAAACAGATTTCTTAGCAGGCTCCACACCCGAAAGATACAAATCTAGCTCTGTCTCTTTAACGAGGATGACCCTGCACAATAGCCCTTTTATAGAGAGCACCAAAGATGAGGTTGGATAGATTCTTCATTATGTCTTGTTTTTTTTTTTGTTCTGTGGATGAAGGTGCTGTCCAGAATGACGGCAAGCTACCCATGACTAGCGTGTTTGTGATAGGGTTGGGGAACAACAGCTGAACAAGACCCTGCCTCACCCCTCCGTTGCTACTCACTAGTAACAGGCCTCGCCTGGCTAACGGGGCAGGGGTCGTTTTAGTAACCCATGGTGGTGGAGCCTGCTGAAGAGGTACTGCACATTCTTGCTTTTTTTTAGTCCTATTCATGGATTTAAAAAATGGCTGCCATAACCCACTCCAGTTTCGACTTAACCATCATCACGGAGCCGGCTTCATAGAACATCCTGTTCTCACTTCCAGCGAGACAGAACAATAGCAAAACTAGCACCATTTCCCACATGTTCCTCTATGGGCACTAGTACTATATCCCATAGTTCCTCTGTGAACACTAGCACCATTTCACGTACGCTCCTCAGTGAGCACTGATACCGTATCACATACGTTCCTCTATGACACCACATCTCGTAGTTTCTCTATGGTCTGTCTATAGTCACTAGCAACATATCCCATAGTTCATCTATGGCCACTAGCGTCATATTTCATAGTTCCTCTAAGAACACTAGCATCATATCACACAGTTCCTCTGTGGACACTAGCACCATATCCCATAGTTCCTCTATGAACACTAGATCCCATAGTTCCTCTATGAACATTACCACAATATCCTATAGTTCCTCTATGAACACTACCACAATATCCCATAGTTCCTCTATTATTACTAACATCATATCCCATAGGTTCTCTATAATCACTAGCACCATATCCCGTAGCTCCTCTAGCCCACTCCTCTAATGACATGTTACTCTATCTGATAATCCGGGAACATAGATTCTATAGGCCTGAGATCACGTGAAAAAAGAACATTGTTCCTAAACAACGACAGAACAGACAAAATGTAATATATAACTCATCTATCCATCTTTAGATTCTTGAAAAAGAACACAAACTGCTCTAGGTGTTCAGAAGTACCACCTGACATAATTAGCTGACGAGGCTCCCAGGTTCTGGCCGTGAAATTTAAGAGAGTTGTTTGTCCGATCGGCTACATTATTTTTTTTTCTTATTTTTGTTTTTCTTTGTCGATATCTAGGAACTGCCTTGTATCAAGGTACCCCATTCGTCTAGCTACACCCTGGGTACCCTAGGCAAATATCTCAGCTTATCAAACGCAAAGACAATTACACGTGATGATAAATTTAAAATTTGTTGTATGTATTCCTTGTCTTTAATAGCAATAAACAACTTTTAACATTTCACAGAACTACGGAACGCGTCGTGCAGTTCAAATGTGTTTTTAAATATAATAATGCGTGCTTTAACGTTTGTCTAATGTGCATTATACGTGAGATATATGACGCACATTTCACCTGGACACGGTGTTTAACAATGCTGGTGTTTGTACAATGGAATAGTCTTCCAAACTGTGCTTTATACGTGCGTACATAGATGCATTCAGAGACTCGCTGGTGTCTTCTCGCTGGACTTAAGGTAAGTATCTACAAGCAGGTCCTCATGTAGGGAATCATATTAACTGAAAACTGTTCGTTTTTTGCAAACAATGATATGAAAATATTGAATTCCACGCAAGGATACGGAAAGGGAGTGGGTTACATTCACTTGCATGGCGTTGCAAGAGTTGATCCAAGAAACAGATTTCTTAGCAGGCTCCACACCCGAAAGATACAAATCTAGCTCTGTCTCTTTAACGAGGATGACCCTGCACAATAGCCCTTTTATAGAGAGCACCAAAGATGAGGTTGGATAGATTCTTCATTATGTCTTGTTTTTTTTTTTGTTCTGTGGATGAAGGTGCTGTCCAGAATGACGGCAAGCTACCCATGACTAGCGTGTTTGTGATAGGGTTGGGGAACAACAGCTGAACAAGACCCTGCCTCACCCCTCCGTTGCTACTCACTAGTAACAGGCCTCGCCTGGCTAACGGGGCAGGGGTCGTTTTAGTAACCCATGGTGGTGGAGCCTGCTGAAGAGGTACTGCACATTCTTGCTTTTTTTTAGTCCTATTCATGGATTTAAAAAATGGCTGCCATAACCCACTCCAGTTTCGACTTAACCATCATCACGGAGCCGGCTTCATAGAACATCCTGTTCTCACTTCCAGCGAGACAGAACAATAGCAAAACTAGCACCATTTCCCACATGTTCCTCTATGGGCACTAGTACTATATCCCATAGTTCCTCTGTGAACACTAGCACCATTTCACGTACGCTCCTCAGTGAGCACTGATACCGTATCACATACGTTCCTCTATGACACCACATCTCGTAGTTTCTCTATGGTCTGTCTATAGTCACTAGCAACATATCCCATAGTTCATCTATGGCCACTAGCGTCATATTTCATAGTTCCTCTAAGAACACTAGCATCATATCACACAGTTCCTCTGTGGACACTAGCACCATATCCCATAGTTCCTCTATGAACACTAGATCCCATAGTTCCTCTATGAACATTACCACAATATCCTATAGTTCCTCTATGAACACTACCACAATATCCCATAGTTCCTCTATTATTACTAACATCATATCCCATAGGTTCTCTATAATCACTAGCACCATATCCCGTAGCTCCTCTAGCCCACTCCTCTAATGACATGTTACTCTATCTGATAATCCGGGAACATAGATTCTATAGGCCTGAGATCACGTGAAAAAAGAACATTGTTCCTAAACAACGACAGAACAGACAAAATGTAATATATAACTCATCTATCCATCTTTAGATTCTTGAAAAAGAACACAAACTGCTCTAGGTGTTCAGAAGTACCACCTGACATAATTAGCTGACGTGGCGAAATAAATTACAATATTTCTAGTCTATCGTGGATCCTTCGGATAATCTCATAATATGTGACGTGCGTTATAAGCTGTTCTATGCATCTGCGGTATCTGTACTGTTCTGTTACCGTTCTATATTATAGTTGTATAGTACTATGGTTGTTTTATGTATGTGTATGTAGCAGTATATCGATTACTAGGTATGTCATGGCTGTTCAGGCACATGTTGATCCAAGTGATGATGTGAACGTTGGTCATTTAGTCATGTGACTGAGTTGTTACTAAACTTGCTCACGAAAGAAGGTTTTTGGCGAGGGTTTTGAAGAAGAAGAAGAGCTAAGTGGAAGCTAGATGATGGTAGTATGGAAGTATGTGAGGTCTCTGTCTACACGAGTGCTGAGAAAGTGGTTATATACGGAGTATGCATGTGAGATCTTGAAGTTGGACTTATGCTTGGACCTGTTCTTCAATACTTCTTCGTTCCTGAGTTGCGGTCAAAATCAGCGTGAAGTATTAGTTTGTTTCAATGTTGTTGTATGTAGAGCTGTCACTACTTACATCATTAGTCATTACACATACCACTAGATCATACCACCAACGTATGCAGGGCAAACATCTATCTATCTATCTATCTATCTATCTATCTATCTATCTATCTATCTATCTATCTATCTATCTATCTATCTATCTATCTATCTATCTATCTATCTATCTATCTATCTATCTAACCGTAGATGTTGATAGACAAATAGATTGCAGACAATGAAAGGCAGAAAGACAGATATCCAGCTAGACCTCAGATAGATAAACAGACAGACATACCTCTAATGTGTGTATATAGGTATGCATGTTTATTTGTTTGGAAGGCCTTTAATCTGACAGCAACAGACTCTATAATTTATGGCCAGAGAATGAACCGAAGTGATACAACCGCTCCTTTATGATTTATCTGTAAACGAGCAACGGTCTAACCAATTCACAATTAGTCAGAAACTAGCCTCCTGTTTTTCTCCGTGGCAATATTATTTATCTCCAAGAGCGGTAACTCTGTTCCATGGAATTGATTTGTACTCGGTACTCTCCTCTGACATTTCCAGTCTGCCCAGGGGCATAGACTTGCTGGATGCCCAGGGGCAGCCCATTTATTGAAGGCCCTGTCACTGCTTATTTTTCCACGTTTATGCCTCGCTGTTTATTACTGTCACGTGAGCAGAAAACTGGCGATTTAAATAAATGACATTCACCCAAGGTTGTGGTCACGTGCTCAGCAGAAACAAATAGGAGTTACGTCCCCTGTATCTTTTCTGTTAAAGGACATGGGGACAGCTTCTACACAGAACAAACAAACATGAGTTATATCCCCTGTATCTTTTCTGTTAAAGGACATGGGGACGGCTTCTACACAGAACAAACAAACATGAGTTATATCCCCTGTATCTTTTCTGTTAAAGGACATGGGGACGGCTTCTACACAGAACAAACAAACATGAGTTATATCCCCTGTATCTTTTCTGTTAAAGGACATGGGGACGGCTTCTACACAGAACAAACAAACATGAGTTATATCCCCTGTATCTTTTCTGTTAAAGGACATGGGGACGGCTTCTACACAACACAAACAAACATGAGTTATATCCCCTGTATCTTTTCTGTTAAAGGACATGGGGACGGCTTCTACACAACACAAACAAACTTGAGTTATATCCCCTGTATCTTTTCTGTTAAAGGACATGGGGACGGCTTCTACACAGAACAAACAAACATGAGTTATATCCCCTGTATCTTTTCTGTTAAAGGACATGGGGACGGCTTCTACACAGAACAAACAAACATGAGTTATATCCCCTGTATCTTTTCTGTTAAAGGACATGGGGACGGCTTCTACACAGAACAAACATGTCTCATCATCAGTTATAACAAGCAAGTCCAATTATCTTAATGTACATTCAAATTATATTCACTCTACACATGTGCTTATCAACCCGGGGTCATTTGACCCTCATGGAGCCCATGGGAGTCCATCATCATCATCAGGTGCCGTGCCGACTGGCGTTGGCTATTATGCTTCTCCAGAGTACCCGATCTTTCATGCAGGCCATCAGCTCAGTTGATGATCTCCTCTCACACCATCCCGTCAGACTGTCCAGTATAATTTCTCTTGGTCTTCCTCTTGATCTTCTTCCTTCTATTTTTCCTGTTGTTATAATATTTTCAATGCCCCCTCTTCTCATTGCATGTCCTATGAAAGTACATTGTCTCTCTCTTATCTTTCTGAGAAGGGGGTCCACATACCGCTAAATGGACCGGCTTCATTAAGCGTTATCTGTGTTACTTTTAACTGCTTCATATGAAGGACCCACAGATGTTCTCAGGCCAGAAACGGGGGTCCAAGATCAATATAAAAAGATGTTAACAACCACTGTTCTAGATGAAAAGCCACCGAGTGGTGTAGTAGTTAGTGCTCTCGCCTCACAAGGCAAGGCCAGTGTTTCAAGTGGCCCAGTCACTCTGATGTAGAAGTGGATAACCGGTTGCTTCAGAACATGGCGAAGAGAAGGCACGATATGGTGATACCCACATCAGCCAGGCGTGTGCTGGCAGGACAAACATAGGCACACACATTACATCATACAGGTAGCTTTATTGTTCCCTGCATGCCTTAATGGCACCAGAAACATGTCCGCTAGATACCTCTATCAACATGAAAACCACGTCCTGTATTTGTCTCTATTAGCATCAAAACCAAGTCCGCTATTTGCCTCTATTAACATATAAAACCATGTTCACTATTTGCCTCTATTAACATCAAAACCATGTCCACTTTTTGCCTCTATTAACATCAAAACCACGTCCGCTATTTGTCTCTATTAACATCAAAACCACGTCCGCTATTTGTCTCTATTAACATATAAAACCATGTTCACTATTTGCCTCTATTAACATCAGAACCACGTCCGCTATTTGTCTCTATTAACATATAAAACCATGTTCACTATTTGCCTCTATTAACATCAAAACCAAGTCCGCTATTTGTCTCTATTAACATCAAAACCAAGTCCGCTATTTGTCTCTATTAACATCAAAACCAAGTCCGCTATTTGTCTCTATTAACATCAAAACCAAGTCTGCTATTTGCCCCTATTAACATCAAAATCAAATACACTATTTGCCTCTATTAACATCAAAACCATGTCCGCTATTTGCCTCTATAACATCAAAACCATGTCCGCTATTTGCCTCTATAACATCAAAACCATGTCCGCTATTTGCCTCTATTAACATCAAAACCAAATCCACTATTTGCCTCTATTAACATCAAAACCATGTCCGTTATTTGCCTCTATTAACATCAAAACCAAGTCTGCTATTTGCCTCTATTAACATCAAAACCATGTCCGCTATTTGCCTCTATTAACATCAAAACCATGTCCGCTATTTGCCTCTATTAACATCAAAACCATGTCCGCTATTTGCCTCTATTAACATCAAAACCATGTCCGCTATTTGCCTCTATTAACATCAAAACCATGTCCGCTATTTGCCTCTATTAACATCAAAACCAAATCCACTATTTGCCTCTATTAACATCAAAACCATGTCCGCTATTTGCCTCTATTAACATCAAAACCATGTCCGTTATTTGCCTCTATTAACATCAAAACCAAATCGACTATTTGCGTCTATTAACATCAAAACCACGTCCACTATCTGCCTCTATTAACATCAAAACCATGTTCGGTATTTGCCTTTACTGACACCAAAACCATGTCGGTTAGATGTCGTCATTGGCACATAAACCATTATCCTAAAGGTGTCTCTATGGACACAAAAACCACACTCTCTAGTTTCCTCATTGTGCACTCTCTAGTTTCCTCTAAGGGCACTCTTTAGTTTCCTCTAAGGGCACTCTCTAGTTTCCTCTATGTGATTCTCTAGTTTCCTCTAAGGGCACTCTTTAGTTTCCTCTAAGGGCACTCTCTAGTTTCCTCTAAGGGCACTATCTAGTTCTCTCTAAGGACACTCTCTAGTTTCCTCTATATGACTCTCTAGTTCCTCTAAGGGCACTCATTAGTTTGCTCTAAGGGCACTATCTAGTTTCCTCTAAGGGCACTCTGTAGTTTACTCTATGTGACTATCTGGTTTCCTCTAAGAGCACTCTTTAGTTTCCTCTAAGAGCACTCTCTAGTTTCATCTAAGGGCACCACCCCGTTACTCCCCATGTTCGTCTGCCCGCACGTAAAATAATATCCTTTAGTTTCCTCTAAAACAGTGTTTCCCAAAGTGGGCGATAACGCCCTCCCCATTGGGCGTAGGAAAGAACCAGGGGGCGGTGGAAGAAAAAGGGGCGGGGTGGTGTTGGGGGGGGGCGGGAAACAAAGCAGCGGACGGGTGCAGTAATACCTTCCTTCTTAGCACTTTTCACCCTGATAATTGAGAAACTTGTGCCCCCATACATGAAACTCATCCATCACATTGAAAGCTGAGAAGATAATGCAGTAGTTGAGTTATAAATGTACTCGTTCATATTGTTAAAATATATTGGTTTCCTAGCTGAGGTTTTGTTGTGTAATGCATAAGCTAGTTTAATAAACCGTTGTACGAGAAGTACGGGGGGGGGGGGGGGGGGGAGGGGGTGGGGACATTGCAGACATGACCTGGGAGAAAAGGGGCCGGCAGCCCGAGCAAGCCTGGGAAACACTGCTCTAAAGGCACTAACACCAACCCCCCCCCCCCCCCAACACGAAAGTGCTTCTATTCGCACCAAAACCATATCCTGCAGTTTTCTCTAAAGGCCCTAACTCACTATTCTCTAGATGCCTCTATGACACAGTGGAGCTTTGTATACTGGAAGAAGTAAATGGCCACATAATAAATACAAATACTAAATTAGGGGGAGGGGGGATTTACGGTGTTAGGCCCGTATTTTCCATGACCTTCGGGACATGAAAGTGTGATATGGTCAGTATCACGCCTGGCCCCGCTTTATCTTCCCAGGTTTCTCTGGTACCCATTTTTTAGAGGCTGGGTCAACCCTGGGGCCTTTTTCGGTGTGTACTACTGCTGGGACTGAACCCGGTACCACCAGGTTAGTAAACCATGCGCCTAACCACTCGGCTAACCAGGCCGCCAAATGCTAAATGTTCATTCATTCATTCATTTGCATGTCCCTTGTGGAACTTTGCTTCCCAAACAGCACTCCTGTAGGCCTCTCGGTTGTGAGCAAGATGGCCTGCTGCTGTTGCATCCATTTCCAGATCGTCAACGATGTCTTGCAGCCATCTTCGTCTTGGTCTTCCTCTTTTTCTTTTTCCCATTATGTATCCTTCCAATACGGTCTTCTCTAAATTATCATGACGTTTAATGTGTCCAAAATATTTCAGTTTTCTCTCTTTAATCCTCTTCACTAGCCAGCCTTCTTCAATATTAAGTTCTTGTAGTATAGATATATTTGTTCTTTTTTGTGTCCATGATATTTGGAGAACTCTTCTGTAGCATTTACATTCAAAGGCATTTATGTGTTTCTCAGCTGTTTTGTTAAGTGTCCAGGTCTCACAGGCATATGTTGCTATGGGAAAGATGCATGCCCTTAAAAATCTTATTTTTGTGGTATGCTAAATGTGGCAATCTTAAAAAAAAAGCGACATAGAACAAAAGACAACGAAGACAGAAAGTTCTGATTTTTAGTAGAACTACATGTTGAACACTCCCTTGCATGAATCCAAAACTAGGATTACGGAGGTGGGGGGGGGGGGGTGTTCAAAATATGGGAAAAACTGGGTTTCATGTGTTTTCTGGTAGACGGGGCTCTCCGTAAGAAAGTTTGTGAAGTCGGTTACAAAACTCAGCCCCACCTCTCCTTCCCCTCCCCCCCCCCCCCCATTTTTTTCTTCCACTCCAGGCCCCATCAAGTACTTCGGCCCCATCCTTAAAACTCTAGGCTCCGGAGGAATGCACCATCTGGACCTCCACCCCCCACCACCCCGTTACTCCCCATGTTCGTCTGCCCGCACGTAAAATAATATCCTTTAGTTTCCTCTAAAACAGTGTTTCCCAAAGTGGGCGATAACGCCCTCCCCATTGGGCGTAGGAAAGAACCAGGGGGCGGTGGAAGAAAAAGGGGCGGGGTGGTGTTGGGGGGGGGCGGGAAACAAAGCAGCGGACGGGTGCAGTAATACCTTCCTTCTTAGCACTTTTCACCCTGATAATTGAGAAACTTGTGCCCCCATACATGAAACTCATCCATCACATTGAAAGCTGAGAAGATAATGCAGTAGTTGAGTTATAAATGTACTCGTTCATATTGTTAAAATATATTGGTTTCCTAGCTGAGGTTTTGTTGTGTAATGCATAAGCTAGTTTAATAAACCGTTGTACGAGAAGTACGGGGGGGGGGGGGGGGGGGAGGGGGTGGGGACATTGCAGACATGACCTGGGAGAAAAGGGGCCGGCAGCCCGAGCAAGCCTGGGAAACACTGCTCTAAAGGCACTAACACCAACCCCCCCCCCCCCCCAACACGAAAGTGCTTCTATTCGCACCAAAACCATATCCTGCAGTTTTCTCTAAAGGCCCTAACTCACTATTCTCTAGATGCCTCTATGACACAGTGGAGCTTTGTATACTGGAAGAAGTAAATGGCCACATAATAAATACAAATACTAAATTAGGGGGAGGGGGGATTTACGGTGTTAGGCCCGTATTTTCCATGACCTTCGGGACATGAAAGTGTGATATGGTCAGTATCACGCCTGGCCCCGCTTTATCTTCCCAGGTTTCTCTGGTACCCATTTTTTAGAGGCTGGGTCAACCCTGGGGCCTTTTTCGGTGTGTACTACTGCTGGGACTGAACCCGGTACCACCAGGTTAGTAAACCATGCGCCTAACCACTCGGCTAACCAGGCCGCCAAATGCTAAATGTTCATTCATTCATTCATTTGCATGTCCCTTGTGGAACTTTGCTTCCCAAACAGCACTCCTGTAGGCCTCTCGGTTGTGAGCAAGATGGCCTGCTGCTGTTGCATCCATTTCCAGATCGTCAACGATGTCTTGCAGCCATCTTCGTCTTGGTCTTCCTCTTTTTCTTTTTCCCATTATGTATCCTTCCAATACGGTCTTCTCTAAATTATCATGACGTTTAATGTGTCCAAAATATTTCAGTTTTCTCTCTTTAATCCTCTTCACTAGCCAGCCTTCTTCAATATTAAGTTCTTGTAGTATAGATATATTTGTTCTTTTTTGTGTCCATGATATTTGGAGAACTCTTCTGTAGCATTTACATTCAAAGGCATTTATGTGTTTCTCAGCTGTTTTGTTAAGTGTCCAGGTCTCACAGGCATATGTTGCTATGGGAAAGATGCATGCCCTTAAAAATCTTATTTTTGTGGTATGCTAAATGTGGCAATCTTAAAAAAAAAGCGACATAGAACAAAAGACAACGAAGACAGAAAGTTCTGATTTTTAGTAGAACTACATGTTGAACACTCCCTTGCATGAATCCAAAACTAGGATTACGGAGGTGGGGGGGGGGGGGTGTTCAAAATATGGGAAAAACTGGGTTTCATGTGTTTTCTGGTAGACGGGGCTCTCCGTAAGAAAGTTTGTGAAGTCGGTTACAAAACTCAGCCCCACCTCTCCTTCCCCTCCCCCCCCCCCCCCATTTTTTTCTTCCACTCCAGGCCCCATCAAGTACTTCGGCCCCATCCTTAAAACTCTAGGCTCCGGAGGAATGCACCATCTGGACCTCCACCCCCCACCCCTCCCGTTTTGGTGGCCCTGTATGTATGTATGTAATGTATGTATGTATGTATGTATGTATGTAATGTATATATGTAATGTATGTATGTATGTATGTATGTATGTATGTATGTATGTATGTATGTATGTATGTATGTATGTATGTATGTATGTATATATGTAATGTATGTATGTATATATGTATGTATGTATGTATGTATGTAATGTATGTATGTATGTATGTATGAATGTATGTATGTAATGTATGTATGTATGTATGTAATGTATGTATGTGTGTATATATGTATATGTGCATGTGTGTATATATGTATGTGTCTGTGTATGTGTGTATGTATGTGTGTATGTATGTGTGTATCTGTGTATGTATGTGTATATGTATCTGTGTATGTATGTGTGTATGTATTTATGTGTGTATGTATGTATGTATGTATGTATGTATGTATGTAATGTAAGTATGTATGTATGTATGTATGTGTGTATATATGTATGTGTGCATGTGTGTATATGTGTCTGTTTATGTGTGTATGTATGTGTGTATCTGTGTATGTATGTGTGTATTTATGTGTGTATGTATGTATGTGTGTATGTATGTATGTATGTAATGTATGTATGCATGTATGTAATGTATGTGTGTATGTATGTATGTAATGTATGTATGTAATGTATGTATGTATGCATGTATGTATGTAATGCATGTATGTATGTATATCCCTGCGCTTTTGAACTATTTTTACTTCAAAGAATGCAACGGTGCATGAGCTGATCTTATCTCTGACTTGACCAGATGCAGTAAAGTACCCGATGCCAGCGCTGCATCATCACGTTACGCTTTGTTCCTTATATGGGTTTTCAAACGTGAAAAATTTCTGGATTTCAATTTTATTTCTTGCTGCAATGTTTCATGACCTCATATAAGATATGCTTGTTTATTGAAAAATAATTATTTTATAAATATGGGAATATTTCGTTCTACAAGTACTCTAAAATAGATACAACAGACGGACAGACTGACGGTCGGATGGATGGAAAGATGGACAGACGGGTGGATAGACGGACGGACGGATGGATGGATGGATGGATGGATGTGTGAGTTGGTGAATAGTCAGACAGACAGGCAGGCAGATAGATAGATAGATAGATAGATAGATAGATAGATAGATAGATAGATAGATAGATAGATAGATAGATAGATAGATAGATAGATAGATAGATAGATAGATAGATAGATTAAGCAGAAATTAAATTCAAAACTTAACACTTTGTGCGAGGGAATGGACTTTCCCGATCAAGGTGGAGCCCGTTAAGACCTCGACATCTGCAGCAAAGCCCCTTAACCTCTACCAGACCAATCATCATCATCATCATGTGCCGTGCCGACTGGCGTTGGCTATTATGCTTCTCCAGAGTACACGATCCTTCATGCAGGCCATCAGCTCATTTGGTGATCTCCTCTCACACCATCCCGTCAGACTGTCCAGTATCATTTCTCTTGGTCTTCCTCTTGATCTTCTTCCTTCTATTTTTCCTGTTGTTATAATATTTTCAATGCCCCCTCTTCTCATTGCATGTCCTATGAAAGTACATTGTCTCTCTCTTATCTTTTTGACAAGATTTTTTGTCTCTCCAGCTCTTCTCATACATTCTTCATTAGTTATTTTTGCTGTCCAGGGGATTCGCAACATTCTTCTAATAAACCACATTTCTGCTGCTTCCAATGATTTTTGTGCAGACTTGCCTATTGTCCATGATTCACTTCCATATAACAAGATAGGTTCAATATAGCATTTTAGGACTGGTTTTCTAACATTCATTGATAAGGATGTGTTGGTCAATATGTTTCTCATTCTCTGAAATGCAGTCTTTACTTGGCCTATTCTGTTCCTAATTTCTGTTCTGCATTTCCCATCTGAAGTTATTACTGCTCCAAGGTATTTGAATTTCTGCACCTGCTTTAGAACAGTTCCGTTTAATTTAATACTGCATGCTGGTGGATTCTGTTTCTTAGATATAACCATAGTCTCTGTCTTTTTGATGTTCAAAGTAAGGCCTTTCTGTTCACTTTCTTTGGCCTTAAAAAAAAGTCCCAGGAACAATTGTCATAGCACTGCCTGCGTCGCTGATCTAACTAGACTCAACGGTCCCCACATTGTAGATTTCAACAGCAGAGGCTGGACAGAAGAGCTTATTCTTGGAACTGCCCCAAGTCAAAGTAAACGTTAACGACGACTTAACAAACAACGCAGCGCTCTGGTTCAGCGGTTCTTAAATGTATTGCTGCTTGTGGGCCCTCTTTCCAGTCTGATAAAAGCTGTGGACCCTCTTTCCAGGCTGGGAAAAGCTGTGGACCCACTTTCCAGGCTGGGAAAAGCTGTGGATTCTCGTTCCAGGATGGGAAAAGTTCTTTCCAGGCTGGGAATTACTGTGGACTCTCTTTCCATCCTGGAAAAGCCGTGGACCCTCTTTCCGGTCTGGGAAAATCCGTGGACCCTATTTACACCCTTAGAAAACCTGTGGACCCTCTTTCCACCTGGGAAGAGGCTGTGGACCCTCTTTACAAAAGCTGTGGACCCTCTTTATACCCCGAGAAAATCTGTGTACCTCTCCTGAAAAATAAAACAATAAACAGAAATCAGAGATAATACTCTTGTTTTCTAATCAAGTCAATCCTTTTCCTGGTCCTCTGGCCTCTTGGGATCCATGAAGCTCATGTTAAGGACCACTGCTCTAGGTACAGCTTGTTTATAATTTCAGACGACTCTTTCATGTCGCGCTTTGCGTATTTGTTCATTTTTAAATCATAGGGAAATCCCACGTAAACAAATTCATTTCTATTGACCGCATGCACAGGATTTATCTCAACGTTATCAGTCGTTCTCTTGGCTGCTGTTAGGTTCTGATTTAGCCAGCCAACAAGGTTTATATTTAGCCAGCCAGCAAGATTTATATTTAGCCATCCAACAAGATTTATATTTAGCCGGCCAACAAGGTTTATATTTAGCCAGCCAGCAAGGTTTATATTTAGTCAGCCAGCAAGGTTTATATTTAGCCAGCCAGCAAGGTTTATATTTAGCCAGCCAGCAATGTTTATATTTAGCCAGCCAGCAAATTTATATTTAATATCGTGGTTTCCATTGTCCTTTTGTGATAATGTACTAAATTTGATGCTTCTGGGTTATTTAACATAGTTGTAATGAGGAAATCTGATTTCAAATAGATCTATCTATCTATCTATCTATCTATCTATCTATCTATCTATCTATCTATCTATCTATCTATCTATCTATCTATCTATCTATCTATCTATCTATCTATCTATCTATCTATCTATCTATCTATCTATCTATCTGTCTGTATGTCTATCTATCTATCTGTCTGTCTATCTATCTATCTATCTATCTATCTATCTATCTATCTATCTATCTATCTATCTATCTATCTATCTATCTGTCTGTATGTCTATCTATCTATCTATCTATCTATCTATCTGTCTGTCTGTCTATCTGTCTGTCTATCTATCTATCTATCTATCTATCTATCTATCTATCTATCTATCTGTCTGTCTGTATGTCTATCTATATGTCTGTCTGTCTGTTTGTCTGTATCCCCTAACCCAACACGGTCTTATTTCAATTCAATTTTTAAGCAGTCCCCATACTTCTGATTCCGATCCACTCCCTTCTCGTAGATGTGCCTTGCAAACCTCCATAGAACGGGCACTCATGAATCCCTGAAACATATGTCTATACACGTCCTTGGGGTCTCTAAGATCACACAGCGCTGAAAAAATACAGATACAGTGACAGACAGACAGACAGACAAAGATGAAGGAAATAAATGATGAATCTCTCAAGAGCTTTTTCTGGCCTAAACGTGACGCCTCCCTCCTGTCTGTCCGCCTGTTATTATAAAACAATGGCTCGATTAACGCGAAGATCACAGATCTGGGTCCTATAAATAGGAAAATGGTAATCAAAGGGAGAGAATAGATGAGAGCAGTAAGATGATAAAAATAGACCAAGAACATTAAGGATAACCACAGAAACAAAGAACAAGGCAAGAAAAGGCGTAGACGAGGTCAGAAAGACAGGCTGGGATAGACATGGAGAGGTGAAAGAGCAACAGAAAGAAGCAGTGAAACGATAGGGACATACCAAAGAGGATGTGGAAGAATTCGTTTCACGGAAGAGTCATGCTGACACGTAGTAGTTGTGTGTTAGTAAACAGGTAATGTTTTTTTTTCCTTGTCTTAATTTTGTAGTTTAATGAAACAACTTGACTTCCGTCTATCGTGATAAGTTTCCAGAATTAAGAATACGAGGGAGGGGGTGGGGGGTGGGAGGTGAAAGGAGGAACAAGCGAAGTAAGTAAGAGAGAGGAGAGAGAGAGAGGGAGATAAGGGAGAGAGAGTGAGAGAGGGGGAGGAACAAGCGAAGTAGGTAAGAGAGAGGAGAGAGAGGGAGGTAAGGGGGGAGAGAGTGAGAGAGGGGGAGGAACAAGCGAAGTAGGTAAGAGAGAGAGAAAGAGATAGAGATCGAGCGGGAGGTAAGGGATGAGAGAGTGAGAGAGTGAGAGAGGGGGAGGGACAAGCGAAGTAAGTAAGACAGAGAAAGAGAGAGAGGGAGGGAAGGGGAGGGAGAGAGTGAGAGAGTGGGAGGGACAAGCGAAATAAGTAAGAGAGAGGAAGAGAGAGGGAGAGCGGAAGGTAAGGGGAGAAAGAGTGAGAGAGGGGGAGGAACAAGCGAAGTAAGTAAGAGAGAGGAAGAGAGAGAGAGCGGGAGGTAAGGGGAGAGAGAGAGCGGGAGATAAGGGGAGAGAGAGTGAGAGAGTGAGAGAAGGGGAGGGACAAGCGAAGTAGGTAAGAGAGAGAAAGAGAGAGAGGGAGGAAAGGGGAGGGAGAGTGAGAGAGTGAGAGAAGGGGAGGAACAAGCGAAATAAGTAGAGAGAGAAAGAGAGAGGGAGGAAAGGGGAGGGAGAGTGAGAGTAAAAGAATGAAGAGAGAGGGAAACTAGAGAGAGATGAGAGAAAGACAGAGGAAGAGAGAGAGAAGAGAGAGAGGGAGGAAAGGGGAGGGAGAGTGAGAGAGTGAGAGAAGGGGAGGAACAAGCGAAATAAGTAGAGAGAGAAAGAGAGAGGGAGGAAAGGGGAGGGAGAGTGAGAGTAAAAGAATGAAGAGAGAGGGAAACTAGAGAGAGATGAGAGAAAGACAGAGGAAGAGAGAGAGAAAGAGGGAGAGAATGAAGATAGAGAAAAATCAGAGAAAGACAGAGGCGACCCAAAAAAAAGCTAAGTCGCTGTCATCTATTTTTGTTTGTTTGTTATCTGTTGTGTTATTTTTGTGTGCTATCCCTGAAAAAGGCTTTTTGCCGAAATATTGGATCTGTTGTATGTCCTTCATTTATATGTACTCATCTTACTTTCTGTCATTCTTGTTTCTGACAACTTTCCTCACTCTTTCTGTCCTGTTTGTTTGTTTGTTTGTTTGTAAAATTGAATCATACACTTCCACGTACTTTCATGACGTAGCCAGCATCACATATGATGGTTCATCTTTCACTCATTCCACATGCCAAGGTGCCAATTTCTACAGCCGAGCTGGCTATGGCAACTCCAGAAGGGACCATACCATGAGCTGATGAAGGCGCATGCCGAAATGTCACTCTGTTGACCTAATATCAAATGAAGCTAGTCGGCCCCAACAATTAATGAATAGATGAATTTATTTCGCCAGCGGTTCTAAAGCTTTCTTTTCTCGTGTCCCCAATGGGTTACCCTTTATCTCCTCACATGCCCTCTTCCCAGACTGTTGAAATAATAATAATAATAATAATAATAATAATAATAATAATAATAATAATAATAATAATTGCTTCCGCTAGCTTTACGATTATATTTTGATGCCATTATGAATACCCATTCATTTGCATATCCCTTGTTGAACTTTCTCTCCCCTAACCACTCTCTTGAAGGCCTCTCTGGTGTGGGCAAGATGTCCTGTTGCTGATGCATCCATCCGCAATAATAATAATAATAATAATAATAATAATAATAATAATAATTACTGTTAGATATCAGTGTAATTTTTTTAATGTCAATAAATTGCTCTTCCTGAACAAACGGACAGACAGGAATAGAACAACTGAAGTAAAAGTTCATATCTGCAGACGTAGAAGAACATACTGCTCAGAGATCTAGTTCCAACCACCCCCCTAAGAGGCAAAGACCCTGTCTGATTTGGTATTCAGTGAGCCATAGCTGATACGCTAGCGGCAGAGTTGCTGAACCTTAGCCGACCAAGACCCTGTACCCCCCCCCCCCAGATGGTATCCCTGATACTGCTGGCGAGACTCTTCTGATGCCGCGCGTGGAGTGAAGCTCCTCCCGGCCAAGGAAGAAAATGTGGAAAAACAATCAGGGTTGATGTGCGGCTCCGAAGTCACGGCGCATGTCACGGCACCTCTGCTCTAGAGGTCGGTTACGTCCTAAACACGCCCATACTAGGATAATATGCCTAAATCGGCTCAACCCAAGGATGGAAGTCACTAGTGGCGAGGATTCGTCCTTCTGGACAAAAGCTCCATCCTGGTCACAACTAGGAAGGGTAGCGGCCACGACCACAAAATGCTGAAGTCTGAGACACTGAACCAGTGCAGTCTAGATGGGCAACCACCTCTCACCCGGCGGGGATATAGGCGTATCGTAATCATGCTGATGTTTTCTGTGAGAAAGTCCAACGCTGGACTGGATGGGCAACCACCTCTCACCCGGCGGTGATACACGGGTATCTCATAACACGTCGAGGTTTTCCGGTGAGAAAGTCCAACTCTATCCCAGGTGGTTTACCACCTCTCACCTGGCGGGGATTTACTTATATCCAAAACACGTCGAGGTTTTCCGATGAGAAAGTCCAACTCTAGACTAAACTGGTGCAACGAAAACCACGGTGTCACGCAATCCCGCTTCCGAGACCCACCAAGAATACAGGCTCAAGCCCTGCGATACTCTGAACCTCCTGTGGTCCTTTCGGGTACCACACGGGGGATCACGGGACTTATTGAAGACCACAGGCGTAAATTCAGTAGGATCACAGGGCGGTCTTGGTGGTAGAAGTGAACGAAGAAGAAGATGGTATCCCTTGCAACAGGCCTAGCCTCGCTAACGGGACAAGGACACCATAGGCACGATGGTGGTGGAGACTGCTAAAGAAGCCTTGCACACCCTCTGCTTTCATAGCTCCACTCATTCATTCATTCATTTGCATGTCCCTTGCGGAACTTTGCCTCCCAAACAGCACTCCTGTAGGCCTCTTGGTTGTGAGCAAGATGGCCTACTGCTGTTGCATCCATTTCCAGATCGTCAACGATGTCTTGCAGCCATCTTCGTCTTGGTCTTCCTCTTTTTCTTTTTCCCATTATGTATCCTTCCAATACGGTCTTCTCTAAATTATCATGACGTTTAATGTGTCCAAAATATTTCAGTTTTCTCTCTTTAATCCTCTTCATTAGCCAGCCTTCTTCAATATTAAGCTCTTGTAGTATAGACATATTTGTTCTTTTTTGTGTCCACGATATTTGGAGAACTCTTCTGTAGCATTTACATTCAAAGGCATTTATGTGTTTCTCAGCTGTTTTGATAGCTCCACTCACGGACTAAAATAAAGTAACCGCGGTAACCCGCTCACAAACCAACACGATGCTGTGCCTCAACTTCTTCATCTTATCGGTTGCAAAGAACATCATGCCTGCAACAATTCCAGGGAGATAGAAGAAGACGAAGAAGAAGAAGAAGAAGAAGAAGAAGAAGAACTCTACATTTACTTCACATACCCACTCCACCCGCAAAAAAAGGGTACCACTACCACAGGTTGAGAACCTTTGTATTGGACTCGGACTTATGAAGGCTTATGGATATATCGGCACGTACACATATTCTGGCACATAACTACACACCCCCCATATCACTGAACATAAACAGCAAAACAAACACACACATGCATTTAGACATAAACACACACCAGGACAGAGGTAGACAAACCAATAAAGGCGGGCCAATGCCTGGCATTTGACAGCGAGCTAGCAACTCCCGGGGTATCAATAGCCTCAATTGTGAAGCATCGATATGCAATATGCAGAATCGATAACTGACAATTGCCTCTCTCCTTCTCTCTCTCTCTCTCTCTCTCTCTCTCTCTCTCTGAGCACGTATCTATCCAATCACGTGAGAGCAAGGCGAACACGCAGCAATTTACATGAAATTTGAATAAACTCGTCCCCTCAAATTTCTTTTTTTGTTTTTAAAATCACTCTTCCCCAAGACTCGCAATCCCCCATGAAATCCCTAAATTGCTGAATATTATGAAAACTTTTCCTCTTTCTTCACGATCTTCGCAAACTGATCAAGCAGTCGCTACCGTTTTTCGTTCTCTGTTCTTTGTATTCTTTTTATAAAGTTCATTATTAACTATTTTCTACCTTTGTTTTCTAACTCTTTTGTACCTCTGCATCTCTCTCTAACCAATATTTTTCCAGTAAACTAAAACATGGACGTTTTCTTCTTTTTTTTTTTTTTTGTGCATGCCAAAATATCGCTGTCTCTTTCCAGCTGTTGTGAATGTTAGAATATAGATATCCCTCTCCAATTGTTGTGAATGCTAGAATATAGATATCCCTCTCCAATTGTTGTGAATGCTAGAATATAGATATCCCTCTCCAATTGTTGTGAATGCTAGAATATAGATATCCCTCTCCAATTGTTGTGAATGCTAGAATATAGGATTTCTCTCTCCAGTTGTTGTGTGAAATGTTAAAATATATGTCCCTTTCCAGTTGTTGGTATCGTTAGAATATAGATGTTCCTTTCTGGTTGCTGGTATCGTTACAATACATATTTTCCTTTTCAATTGTTGGTATCGTTACAATACAGATGTTCCTTTCCGATTGTCGGTATCGTTACAATACAGATGTTCCTTTTCAGTTGTTGGTATCGTTACAATATAAATGTCCCTTTTCACTTGTTGGTATCGTTACAAGATAGATGTCTCTTTTCAGTTGTTGGTATCGTTACAAGATAGATGTCTCTTTTCAGTTGTTGTGAATGTTAAAACACATATGTCCCTTTCCACAATATTGTTTGCATTTAGCCACGTAGATACCTAGTTTCCGTGTCCTGTATGTATCAGAATATGTCCATTCCTTTCTGTGTTTTGTCATGTTGGAATATAAGTGTCTCTTTACATCATTTGTATAAGTCAGAAAACAGACTTTTCTTTCTAGATTGTGTATAGGTCAGAAAACAGACATTTCGTTCTAGATTTTGTATATGTCAGAAGATAGACAATTTTTTTCTATCTATGTGGGAATATAGACATTTCTTTCTCTATTCTATGTATGTCAGTATATAGACATTTCTTTATCTATTCTGTGTATGTCAAAATATAGATATTTCTTTATCTATTCTGTGTATGTCAGAATACAGACATTTATTTTTCTATGTATGTCAGGATATAGACATTTCTTTCTCTGTTTGTCAGAATATAGACATTTCTTTCTCTATTCTGCTTATATCAAAATACATACATTTCTTTCTCTAATCTGTGTATGTCACAATACAGACATTTCTTTCTGTGTTCTATGTATGTCGTACGACAGACATCCTTTCCATTTTGTGTCCCTTGTCTATCAGATCTTAAGAAACTGATGTAAGTTTTAATGCGTGCCATAAGATAATATCCTTCTGTGTTTTTTTCTATGCTGTCATAACTTATGATAAACATTCTTTCCTTCCATATTTTTTGTTGTGATCGTATCTATCTATCTGTCTGTCTGTCTGTCTGTCTGTATGTCTGTCTGTATGTCTGCCTGCCTGCCTGCCTGTCTGTCTGTCTGTCTGTCTGTCTGTCTGTCTGTCATGTGCCTAAGGCATATTGGGCTTCCGCAAAGATTTCCCACAAAAGCCCGTCTTTGGCCTGTTTTCTTCGCTCTTGCCCAGGTGAGCCCTCTACAGCTCAAGATCCAGAGCACATGTCCCTGCTATCGCCACCGTCTTTCCTCAACAGCTGATGTCAGCGGCTTCATCTATATGCCATGTATATATCATCTATATGTGATATAATGTGTATATAATACCCCTCGTAATGTGATAAGAGCAATAAGAGAAGACGTACAGTAAAATGACGCTCGGAAAGTCACACAACAGGTAACATCATCTACCTTCTTCACAACCGCTTCCATTTTGATGATGATCGCTGTTATTATACACAACGTAACGTAATACACGATGTATCACAAACATCTCATCCATTATTTGTTTTCTCCTGTAGCGGCATTTCATGACTTCTCCAAAATCTGAAAGTTTCAGAAATTCAGTTTTCTTTCCTTTCATTCTCTGGTTTTCTCGATCGCTTTTTTCACAAAAATTCTCAGATTCCAGTTCATTAAGGATCCATTTCCTTCCTGGCCGTTCGTCTCGTATGGCAAGTTGTTATTCTCATTTTATGTGAGGTATCTGCCAACTTCCCGTCTATTCATGAGATCGGGTGTCTTGAGTGTTGTCATTATCTTTGGCTGATTATCGCTATCTGCGCCTTTATTTTGACATTCTGTTTTTTGTCTGCATGTCAAAACAACATTCCTTGCATGCTTCTGCTTCTTCTTCTTCTTCTTCTTCTGCTTCTTCTGCTTCAATCTCCTGGGAACTGCAAATGGTGCTCTTTGCAGCCGATGCTGTGGAGGTATTGAATCATAGCACCGCGTGGGATTGAGGGCGGGCCACGGCAGTTATTATTTTCAGTTCCTTTAGTGCAGCTAATAAGTGCAGCAAATGTCCCTTAGTGCGGCTAATAAGTGCAGCAAATACGTCCCTTAATGGGATTAATAAGTACAGCAAATAATCTCTTCCCTTAGTGTAGCTAATAAGTGCAGCAAATACGTCCATTAGTGCAGCTAATAAGTGCAGCAAATACGTCCCTTAGTGTGGCTAACAAGTGCAGCAAATAAGTCCCTTAGTGCAGCTAATAAGTGCAGCAAATAAGTACCTTCGAAGACTGCTAAATATCTGTTGGCACGACTTCAGATTGGTTACATCAACAAGACAAGAAACTAAACAAGACTACGTATCAAACTTTATCAGAAGACGTCGCTGGAACTACATCGGCCGCGTACTTAGAATGGACTAAAAACGACTCGCACACCAAGCATTTACGTGGTCACCAGGGGGGTAAAAGAAAGCGGGGAAGATCCAAAGACACACTAAGAAGAGTTATCACCAAGGAGTGTTCAACAATGTTCATCAGAAACACCGAAGATCTAAAGGAAGTAGCAAGGAATCGCCATATATGGAGAGCCTTGTCCTCCGCCCTATTCGCCGCCTTTGGCCCAAGAGGACCAACCAACCAACCAACCAACTAACTAACTAACTAACTAACTACTGCAGCTAAAAAGCAGCAGGTGCTCAGTACTTCTTTAACAGACTCCACTGCCATTGGGAATATGGCAATATATATATATATGATAAGGTGGTTCCAAAAAACAAAAAAAAAAAGAAAAGCAACACTACTGTAGTCGAAATGGACACCAAATTTCGAACTTGTATCAACATTTTTTTATTTTACGGAATTAATGTTTCAACCTTGGCATGAAGAAACTTTAAGACTTTAACAATGAAATGATGTTCATTAAATCTGGTTTGGACTTTTATTCTTTGCGACTGAGGCCTCCGTTTCAGTAAGGTGTATGGCTTCCTCTGGCCTGTATCAGAGAACGACATCTGCTTGACATGGATCCAATTAGCCGTTGGATCTGTTGTTGTGGGATGGCTGCCCACTCTTCCTGCAGTGCAAGAGACAACTGTCGGAGATTGGTTGGCGCCATGTCTCGCTGGCGGACTTGTCTGTTGAGTTCATCCCATAAGTGTTCTGTTGCGTTCAAGTCTGATGACATGGATGGCTACGGAATGGTCTGGACGTTGTTGTCAGCGAGAAACTGAATGGTGAGTTGTGTCAGATGAGGTCGAGCGTCATCCTGCTGAAAAATCGACCCTGGTGCAGCCAGAAGTGGAAGGATGTGAGGACGAGGAATTTCAGCAACGTATCGTTGGGCATTCAGGCGTCCTTCAATTTACACCAGGTCACTTCTTCCCATGAAGTTGATCGTCTCCCACACCAGCACACCTTCACCACCATGTAGAGGAGCCTCATCCACGCAATTCTGGGCATATCTCTCATCGATTCCGCGGTAAACTCTTCTCCGTCTATCGTGTCGCTGGAGCAGAAAGAATGATTCATCACTAAACCAAACCCTTCTCCAATCATTCGCAACGGTACATTGACGATGCTGGTTCGCCCACTGTAATCGTTTATGGCGATGCCGGTCCGTAAGAACATGACCTCTGTAGGGTCTTCTAGCCCAAAGGCCAGCGTCGTGCAGCAGGTTCCTGACCGTTAGATCAAAAATTCGACGAGCTGCTGTCATTGACTGGACTGTTCAGGACGCAGATGCAAATCGATTCCTGAGGTGACGCAGTCGTTTGAGCGGTCTTCGGTAGCAGTTGTGGCTATGGGTCTCCCACTGCGCGGCCGCTCTGCAACTGAACCAGTTTCTTGAAATCGTCTCCAAAAGCGATTAATGGTGCTTCTAACCACATTAAATTGTCTGACAACTACACTTTGTGACTGTCCAGTCTGTAAACGTCCAATGATGATGCATCGTTGTTCTGTAGTGAGATGACCCGTGCCTGCGCATTTAATTTTCGAATGAACTGATTCGAGGAGCGCCAATCTTTTATAGGCATTCAGTAACATGGTAAAACAGAGACCCGGTCTCTACTAAAACAGATTTTCTTCTAAACAGGGAGTCATTCTTCCTGTGTGATGTGACTTGTTTATATTACTGAGCAATAAACTTGTTTGTACATATACTGTTATGTACCGTGACTATTACATTCAGACAATGAGCATTAAGCCCAGTGACACACAGACGTTACAATGATATACACTCTGTAACAGGACAACCCAGGTAACACTGACTCCACTACTCATCAATACACGACATGACCAGTTACATGTAAATCAGCAACTCTGCACCACAGTTAACACTTAACATGAATCCAAACATCACAGGATTCATCAGCCACAATTCAAACAATGTTTAATAATGAAAACCCATTTGTCAGTTGTGTGTTGCACTGATGAAAGTGTAAACTTGATGGAAACAACTACAATGAGAATAGAAAAATGGTCTGGACGATTAACATCGCCATGGGACCCTCAGACTAACATGCAACATCAAAAACATACTAACCTCATATATACCGAAAAACTCCATACTCAACCTTCCAACCAAGAATCACATTTTGTCCTGAAAAGGACAATCAGACTTACAACACTACATAATAACTTAACCTTTTTGTCCTAACAAGGACAATCCACTACAAAACAAACATCCTAACCCTAACAACCCTAACAAACCTCCTTTCCAGAGAAAACTCACACACAACCTGTCTCTACAACATTCAGACGACACAACTCCTCTCTCAACTCGTGCACACCTACCGCCTAACCTAAACCACGTGACTCAGTTGCGCCAGGGAAAAACGTGATACTAACATCGTGCTTGACAGACCACAACCACAGGGTTACACACACAACAATCTGTACAGAATGTTATTCTGTTACAATGGTCAGTGAGTTTTGTGTTCAGTAAGTTTCGTGAGATTCTCATGAACCTATCATGAGTTATTGTCAAAAATGCTGTTTTGACTAGTGTCGCTTTTCTGTGCTAACGAATCATCTGCTGAGAACAATTCAGGTCAGCACATGAAGTTGATGTCCAAGTGAACGTTTCAGGCAATTTGTCCTTGTCTGATCAGCAAACTTCAGTTTAAATCGCAAAATCGTATTTGTTGTGTTTCTGTTTTTGAACAGTATATATATATATCTGAACCTTAAGTGCCCAGGGCACATGGGGCTTCCGCAAGGGTTTTCCACAAATGCCTGTCCTTCGCCTTTTTTTCTGCTCTTGCCCAGGTGAGCCCTCTATTAATCAACATCCTTTCTGTTGTTCTTCTCCATGTCTCTTTTGGTCTACCCTTACTTCTGTTCCCCTGTGGTGTTCATCTTAGTGCTATTTTTGTAATGAGTGAGTTGTCAGTCATTCTGACCACATGTCCCAACCATCGCCAGCGTCTTTCCTCAATAATTGCTGTCAGTGGTTTCATCTGCATTTCTGCTAATAAGATGTTATTTCTTATGGTGTTTGGCCAAAATATTTTTTTAATTCTTCGTAAACATTTAGTCTGGAAAGAATTCAACTTGTTTTCTATGGTTTTGGTGATTATATACATATATATAACTTAAAGATATCCCCGCTTATTCGGCAGTTAAAAAGCAGAGCACCAGAGAACTAACGAATGGCGAAACACAGCCTTTAGTTAGCTTGCAAGAGCATTCTTTGCCACCAGAGAACGTAAATAACACATAACAGCACGCGGAAGTGCGCCAGAAAGCTAAATAAACAAAGCGTAAATGTTACCTTTAATCTCACCACTTTAAACTGCCCTCCAATTTCTAATGACATTATTATGCCCTGGCATTGTGTACTGACACTTTGGCTTTTATTCTTAACAGTTATGCAAGGTATGTTTAACTTGCAGTCTCTGTCAGCCCCGAACATGCCCTGCTCAATAAGTTGTATTATTTCTGTCTATCCCTGCAGATTGCCAACTTTGCTGGTTTATCAACCTTCATGATTACACCTTGATATCTTTATGAATATTCATTCATCCGCATGTTCAAGGTGGAACTTTGCCTCCGTAACAGCTTTCTTGAAGGCCTCTCCCATTGTAAGCAAGATGCCCTGCTGCCGATGCATCCATTCGCAAATCATCAACGCCTTATTTGCCATCTTTGCCTTGGTCTTCCTCTCTTTCTTTTTCCCCAGTATGCACCCTTCCAAGACTGTCTTCTCCAAACTCTCATGAGGTTTATTTGTGAATATTTTAACAACAAATATAAGTATAAATAAACTGTACGAAAGGCGGCCTGGTTAACCGAGTGGTTAGACGGTTGGTTTTACTAACCCGATGGTATCGGGTTCAAGTCCCAGCAGTAGGACTTTTTTTTAGGTACACACCAAAAAGGGCCACCGGGGTCGACCCAGCCTCTAAAAATGGGTACCAAAGAAATCTGGGACGCCAAATGCGACCAGGTGTGATACTGACCACATCACACTTTCATGTGCCAAAGGTTTTGGAAATACGGACCTAACATCATATCCCCAATATACCTTAATGCCTTTCAAACGAGAATTTTACCTTTTATCTGTTTACGCTGCTTTACAAGCACAAATATAAAGAGGCGCTGCCCACAATTTCTACGGGATCCGCTCCGAATGCTTTCTGAATCACGAAAAACATGAGGAAACTTGACGAAACAGCGAAACTACAGAGCGAGTGAATAAGAGATATACGTGAAAAGCGGCGAAAGATCGAAGTGACGAAATGCGAGTGACAAAACACCGGGGGCCTACTGTATACAAGAAACTTGAAGGAAGAAAAAAATGTAGAGTTCCAAAGGGCGTTCTGACTTGTTCTATTACATCCTCTTTCCATGCCGTCCTCTCAAGATAAAGGTACCCTCCACTAGATGCCTCTTTCTCTCACGGTGCATCCTCTCTATAATGCTTCCCCTCCCTCCCCCATCGCTGGCTGTTGTTCATCCATATATACGAGATATGTCACCGCCATTGTCGCACTCTTTCGTTTCAGCATTTTTCCCAAGTTTGATTTTGAATAAATTTCCATTTTTTTTTTTTAGCTATGGCTAAACTACGTGTGGGATTATACCTTTTTTTCCTTCCTTATTGTTTTTCCCATTCAGTTCTTTCAACATTTCGTCTTTTTGCTTTCTTCTTCTTCTTCTTCTCTGTCCAAACAAAAAACCCAACTGAATTATTCCGCATAAATAACCATATTTTTCAATTTTTCAATTTTTATTTGCATTTTTCTAGGTTAATCCTATATCTTTGAATTACAGATTAATGTCAAGTATTCCCAGCGCTCGACAAACTCTTGACTTTAATTAATGAATTATTTCTTCCCAGGTGTAGCGATGTGCCTAATTTTGTAGACAGATGTAGCTGGCCATTGCTGTTTCTATTCGAATATTGATTTCTGCTTGACACTGTTCATTCGCTTTATCTTGTACTCAAAGATGTATGCAACCCGCTGCAGAATTCGTTTCTCAGCTTATATTTCCCTTATGGTTTATTAATTAATTTATTAATTAATATTAATTGATTTCCTCGCTTACTTGATACATAATAATGGCATTATTCTTCCTCATTTAGAAGATGACTTTGTAATATGCAGATCTTAGCTGTGATTTGTGAAGGGAACCGTTTTTCTAACAGCTCAAGTGATGTTTTGTATTCACGTTTTACATGCTTTGCTAACAGCTCAAGTGATGTTTTATGTCCAAGTTTTATATGGTTTGCTAACAGGTCATGCCATGTTTTATATACACGTTTTATATGCTTTGCTAACAGCTCAAGTGATGTTTTATATCCACGTTTTATATGCTTTGCTAACAGTTCAAGTGATGTTTTATGTCCAAGTTTTACATGCTTTGCTAACAGGTCATGCCATGTTTTATATACAAGTTTTATATGCTTTGCTAACAGCTCAAGTGATGTTTTATATCCACGTTTTACATGCTTTGCTGATAGTTCAAGTAATGTTTTATATCCACGTTTTACATGCTTTGCTAACAGCTCAAGTGATGTTTTGTATTCACGTTTTACATGCTTTGCTAACAGCTCAAGTGATGTTTTATGTCCAAGTTTTACATGCTTTGCTAACAGGTCATGCCATGTTTTATATACAAGTTTTATATGCTTTGCTAATAGCTCAAGTGATATTTTATATCCAAGTTTTACATGCTTTGCTAATAGCTCAAGTGATATTTTATATCCAAGTTTTACATGCTTTGCTAATAGCTCAAGTGATGTTTTATGTCCAAGTTTTAAACATTGACAGAGTTTGATATCTCCACTGAGTGCATGTCTTGCTTTGCATGGACAACTTTTATTGAGAAAGTGCTTTTTCCAACTTGGGCTCCCTTCACCTACCCCTCCCCTCAGCTTGAAAGAAAGGACATGGTCCACATGTCTGAAAATCTAGCACATCTGCTGGGGGTATCAGAAAGTGGCTAGACTCTAGAGCCTCCATATCAATTACCTTAGGGTCCATTCCAGATTTCTCTTTCGGGATTTTACTCGTGCAGCTTCTGATTTTTCCGAGCCACTCACGAGGGACAGTTTACATTGTATTCTGTTCTTGTTCTGTCTTCCTCTAACAAAAAGAACAACATGTTCTTTACAGCAGAGGCAGCGAAAGTGCGCACGCATCATGATGGATGGGGAATGGTGCTATATTTGCAGATCCCGTGTGTAGCTAGAAAGCACTGGTGATGCATCTCTAGAAGTCTTCACCGCCATAAGTCAGGTGTGGTTTTCTAGGAGAACGTTAAGAGCATCATGGACATGTGGTTTTCTAGGAGAACGTTAAGAGCATCATGGACATGTGGTTTTCTAGGAGAACGTTAAGAGCATCATGGACATGTGGTTTTCTAGGAGAACGTTAAGAGCATCATGGACATGTGGTTTTCTATGAGAACGTTAAGAGCATCATAGACATGTGGTTTTCTAGGAGAACATTAAGAGCATCATGGACATGTGGTTTTCTAGGAGAACGTTAAGAGCATCATGGACATGTGGTTTTCTAGGAGAACGTAAAGAGTACTACGTACAGCTAAGGTGACAAACAAAGTCTTACGAAAGAAAATGTAGAAAGGAACGTACTTAAATCCATTATGAAACGACGCCATCATTTATGGGGCATATAATAAGAAGGAGAGAGGCTGAAAACATCATAAAAGTAAGGAAGATAAACGGGAAACGAGGCAGGGGAATGCCAAGATACAAAATCATGGGAAGTCTAATCTTATAGCGCCGTACAACGTCATTAACTAAGCCGACAGAAAATGTCAGGGATCGAGATCTATAGAGAAGCTTGCCCGCCAACGCCATCATGCACCGCACGTAATAATGATGACATCCACGAGAAGTATAATAATCTTTGCCCCGGAGAACAGGCGGGGCGGGATACTGGGGCCACCAACGGAGAGGTGGGATTGGGTGTCTGGTTATTTATAGTTCGATCTTTGATAAATCTTTGCCGTAGTTTAACGCTTATGACTAAAATAGAAAATTTTTCATCATCATCAGCATCAACTGCCATGCAGACTGGCCTTGGCTATTATGCTTCTCCAGAGTACACGATCCTTCATACAGGCCATCAGTTCAGTTGGTGATCTCCTCTCACACCATCCCGTCAGACTGTCCAGTATCATTTCTCTTGGTCTTCCTCTTGATCTTCTTCCCTTTGTTTTTCCTGTTATAATATTTTCAATGCCCCCTCTTCTCATTGCATGCCCTATGAAAGTACGTACATTGTCTCCTCTGTAATTTTTGGACAAGATTTGTTTGTCTCTCCAGCTCTTCTCGTTCGTTCCTCATTACTAATCTTTGCTCTACAGGGAATTCGCAACATTCTTCTAATAAACCACATTTCTACCGCTTCATGTGATCTTGGTGCGCACCTGCCTGTTGTCCATGGTTCACTTCCATTTAATGATAGGCTCAATATAGATAGCATTTTAGGACTCGTCTTCTAACATCCATTGACACGGATGCGCTGTATAATACGTTTCTTCTTCTTATATCTTATCTTAAATCCTTCCCGTGCCGTTAAATGTCACACAGGGCTCGCAAGGTAGTTAGCCAAGTTTTCCTGTCTTCGGCGAGTCTTTCAACCTCATCAAGGGATTTTATGCCTGTTAATTTGGCCTCTTTTAACAATTTCCTCTTCACAGTTTCACGCGGTCTGCCTCTTTTTCTCAGGCCTGTTGCGTTCCACTTGATAGCTTGTTTTGGAATTCTCTGATCGTTTCTTCTCATCACGTGACCAACATCTCCTTCTCCTGATCACCCATGAGACTGGTTGTTGTTCAGTTTCTAAGTCTCTGAAATTTCCGTCTTTGCTTGGCCTATTATATTTCTAATTTCTGTTCTGCATTTCTCATTTGAAGTTCTTACTCCTCCAATGTATAAATCTCTGGCGCAACTTAAAACTTATAACCCGATTCTGACTGCTGACAATTTACTTCAACATTCAGCACATAACAGCGACTTTCTCGTTTCAAAAGTCGGCCTTGAAGTAACCGAACCAGAGCTGTTTCTGGGCGGCACTGACGCCAATTCATGTTGAGTATCTTCTGTCATGCTGAGTATCTTCTGTCATGTTGAGTATCTTCTGTCATGCTGAGTATCTTCTGTCATGCTGAGTATCTTCTGTCATGCTGAGTATCTTCTGTCATGTTGAGTATCTTCTGTCATGTTGAGTATCTTCTGTCATGCTGAGTATCTTCTGTCATGCTGAGTATCTTCTGTCATGTTGAGTATCTTCTGTCATGCTGAGTATCTTCTGTCATGTTGAGTATCTTCTGTCATGCTGAGTATCTTCTGTCATGTTGAGTATCTTCTGTCATGCTGAGTATCTTCTGTCATGCTGAGTATCTTCTGTCATGTTGAGTATCTTCTATCATGCTGAGTATCTTCTGTCATGTTGAGTATCTTCTGTCATGCTGAGTATCTTCTGTCATGCTGAGTATCTTCTGTCATATCTGATTTTATCAGTGTTAGATCGTCAGAGTCAGCCACGGCAACAGCGGATTTATTCGCTTCCAGTCTACTCATGTCTGCTTCAGTTCATTTCTCGCATTTCGATTCTACTCGTTTTACGAATACTCGTAGCTTCCTTGCTCTGGATAACGACGCGATCTTTTAAACATTTCATTCCTTCTTTACGGCTAATGAAAAACGCTTAAAAGGATGCCTTGCGGACGTCTCCCTTATCCAAGATTTGACCTGTCTTGTGGTCTCCTTCCTTTCGGCATGTAAACTTTAATTGGGGATGCACTTGATATCTTTTTCTGAAGCGCGCGCCACGGCCAATGACAGTAACAGAAGAACAGGAATTTAAAGAAACCATTCAAGATAATGAGGAAGATCCTTACACCAAAACAAATATCGTGAGGAAGATTCTTACACTAAAACAAATATCGTGAGGAAGATTCTTACACTAAAACAAATATCACAGAATTTGAGATTACGCATAGTAAAAGTGCTACATGTACCCAGTATTCCTTTATGGGATAGAAGCCTTGGGGCGTTGAATAACACAACAGAAAAGAAAATGAGGCCATAGAAATGTGGATATGTAGAAGAATATGGCGTATCCCACGGAGAGTAAACTGAGCGTAGAAGTGCTAAACCAGCTAGGAGAGAAAAGATAAATTCTGGAAATCATAAAAAAAGGACAGCTAAGAAACTTTGTGCACATCAAGAATGATAGTCCAGTTAAAATAATTTTGTCATATACCGAAGACCCTTCTTGAGGGCGAGATCAAAGAGGAAAGAACAAGAGGACATCAGTGATATAGATGGATGGACAACATCAAGAGATGGACAGGGACCAGCTTGGCCCAGCGCACAACCACGGCAAGAAACAGAGCAGAGTGGAGGTGCACTGTAGCCGAACGTTCTTGGTGAGACGGCACGAGGTGATGATGATGATGATGATGATGATATCATAACCTGTTGTCTTTAAGTATTGCCATCACTGATAGAAGTTTAGCTCCAGCCCTCACATCTGCCTGTATTGTCTCGAAGCTGACTTTCCTTTCTGTCTGAAACACAAAAACACACAAAATAGCTCATCTTTTTTTTTTTCCTCATCTCAAAAATATAAAAGCACAAAAACTTCTTCCAGACCTCCAGTTTAGGAAAGCGAAGTTAAAACATGCAAGCACGAACCACATATTTCTGGAAAATGAATGCTTTCAAGAAGAAGAAGAAAAAAAAAACAAACAAAAAAGCTTTTCTTAGAAATGAGAAATTGAAAAGATTTTCACTCGAAAGAGTTCGGCTGTTTTATTGAGAAAAATAAAAAGCAATTCCATTAATCTGGATGGAACAAACTGGATGGAAAAATCTGATCTCTGTCACGTGATCTGCTATTTTCGTCACCACTTGAGGTCGCCACTTACGTTTTGACTTTATAGATAGTAATGGCGTCTCAGTTTCGTATACCATTCTCTGAAAACACAGTCTCCGTTCTGTTTGTTGCTTTTATGTACTCTTCTAATAACACGAAGGTTAAAGGTCGAGAACATTTGGGAGTGTCCTGAGCGCAAGGAAGGCTCATCTCCAGACCAGCAGTAGAGCATGGCCGTTCTTTAAGTTTAAGTTGTTGCCTTTAAAGTAATCATCACCACAGTCGCCTTTCACTCCCTTGAGAGCATAGGCCACGGATAAAGGCTCTCCAGTCATCCCTGTTCTTGGATTTATTCTCTGCTTTCCTTCCATGTGTAATCCCTTGTCTCTGAGCACTGTCATAATTTCTCCTTCTCCGAGTATTATTTCTAGGTCTTCCTCAATTTATATTTTCCTGAGGATTCTATGACAGTGCCCTTTATAATATTACCTATTACCTTTATAGTATTACCTATTGTGTGGAAAAACTTGTAGAGCTCGTTTAGGGCTAGTTGGTCAGGAACGGACACACCTCTCCTTACTTTGACTAAGATGAATCTGTGGTCATCATCGAAGACGATGGGCGAACAACATTACCTGGACGAAATATCTAATGTCTAATCTTGAGCTTAATAACAAATCTGTTTGTCTGATAATGTTTATCTTAATTTTGAAATATGCATCATATAACGTATCCTTTTCATGGCATCGTCCCTCTAATATCATGGACAGCCAAGAAAACCAACGAAGAAGTCTTAAGAGAGGCTGGAGTTAAAAAGCAAATTATAGAAAAGGTCAGAGGCAGACAAGCGAGATTTATAGGACATTTCGTGAGAAGAGGAAAATTGGAACACACTGTGGCAGCAGGAAAAAGTGAAGGAAGAAGAGACAGAGGAAGACAGAGAGAGAAGTTACTGATGGGCTGTCGGTGTGGCTAGGAAGAAAGTCACCGGCGGATTACATAATCAACGCAAAAGACAGGGAATTGTGGAGAGAAATAATCGTTAGGATTTGTTATTTTATGATTTATGTGTATGTGGATAATACTTATTACATGATGTTCTATAAATATTAATCATTTTTTATGTCGATTACCACAGAGGAGGAGCAGGCTATAGGTCGAGGAGACATCATCAGTGCTAGGCTGATCAGACACAGGACTTTACTAACAACTATGAATCAGTGCTAGGCTGATCAGACAAAGGACTTTACTAACAACTATGAATCAATGCTAGGCTGATCAGACAAAGGACCTTACTATGAATCAGTGCTAGGCTGATCAGACAAAGGACTTTAACAGTGCTAGGGTGATCAGACAAAGGACTTTACTAACAACTATGAATCAATGCTAGGCTGATCAGACAAAGGGCCTTACTATGAATCAGTGCTAGGCTGATCAGACAAAGGACTTTAACAGTGCTAGGGTGATCAGACAAAGGACTTTACTAACAACTATGAATCAGTGCTAGGCTGATCAGACAAAGGACTTTACTAACAACTATGAATCAGTGCTAGGCTTATCAGACAAAGGACTTTAATATGTAACAGTGCTAGGGTGATCAGACAAAGGACTTTACTAACAACTATGAATCAGTGCTAGGGTGATCAGACAAAGGACTTTACTAACAACTGTGAATCAATGCTAGGCTGATCAGACAAAGGACTTTACTAACAACTATGAATCAGTGCTAGGCTGATAAAAAATGAAGGAGTTGGGAGGGGTGAGGGAGGGAGGTGAGAAACTTTTGGGTGATGAAAAATGAACAATTCACCACGAGCTTCAGGCAGATGGGGAACCAACAAAGTACGGAAGTCTCACAAAAGTCTTTGTCTACGATTTTTCTCGAAGTCTAAACCTACAAAACTGAGTTCTCCTACTTTACCGTACGAAAGCCTCGTTGTTTCATATTTATAAAAATAAAAAGTGTTTAAAACATTAGTGTCCCGACGACACTAAAATAAAGTACATATGATTATAAGTGATTAAGTGTGAGACAACTGGTCAACCAAAGCAGGACAGGCGCTATCAGCCACAAGACCCTGATGGATATGTTGTGGTGGGGGGGGGGGAATCTGAGCAGTTATGGACATGTCAGGGGTGCAGTGATGACGACCCAGACCAAAAACCATAAATGATTATATTATGATTGCAAAAGCTAAGCGATATTCAGTTTTTATGGCACCTTCCAAGATGTTACCAGTTCACGCAGGCCTTGTGTAGCCTAGGGTACAACCTAACATGTAAACTGCCATAGGTCACCGGTCACGGAGTTTGAAAAAAAAAAAAACAACAACAACAACAACAACATAACCTGGTAGATCAAGGATCAGGCACAAACCAGGTTCAGTCTGTGAGGTTCCGTGAGTGGTAAGGCATAGATCTGTACCCTTACGACAATATTGTAGTGTGAGAAAAAGGTAGTCCCATAGCAAATGCCGTAGGAGATGAAGCGTTAGAGACCTCATTATGCTGGGCCATCAGGGTATGAGGTAGGATGGGCCAGTTCCTTTCCTCGCTGCCTTTCCTTCCCAGATTTTCTCTGGTGCCCATTTTACGAGGCTGGGTCGGCCTCGGTGCCGTATTGGTCGGAAAAAAAAATCCTGCTCAGCTGGGGATTCGGTTGCTAGACGAGTGCCTTGATCACTAAGCTAGCCGGTCCTATGTGACAGCTAGCCACTAAACCCGAAACAAGTTAGCCCACGCAGGTTAGCTATGAGCGCGGATATATCAATATCCGGAAGATTAGACATGTTTTGAGTAAGAACTTCAGCAGAAGAACATCTGCAGCATACAGCCTTTGACCAAAATCCTAACGGGGGAAGAAGTATGAATTTTGACGGAAAATGTGAGGCGTTTAGTTCGTTTTTTCCTTTTTTCCCAGCATATTCCTTCCCACATTATACGCGAGTCTTATACAGCAATGCGTCTTATATACAAATGCGTCTTATACACAAGTGCGTATTAAACGGCAGAAAATATGATAATAATGTTTTGGTTCAATATTGATTCAGTGATTACATTCAAAATAAGGCAGCAATCTCATTTGATGGAAGGATTTTTTTAAAAACTGTATTCTGCTGCTGCTTCAGGAGTTAAACTTGATCTTTATGACGTTTTGGAATCCCTTTCCAATGTTTCATCTGTGGACGTTTCTTCTTCTTCTTTTCTTTTTCTCCTCCTCCTCCTCCTACTTCTTCTTCTTCTTCTTCTCCTTCTTCTTCTTCTTCATTTTCTTCTTCTTCTTCTTCATTTTCTCCTTCTTCTTCCTTATGTTCTTCTTCTGCTTCTTTTTCTTTAGTTTCCTCTTCTTTTCTTTCTTTTTCTTCTTCATTTTCTTATTCTTCTTCATTTTCTTCTTTTTCTTCTTTTTTATTTTCTTCTTCTTTATTTTCTTCTTCTTCTTCTTCTTCTTCCTCTTCTTCTTCTTCTTTTTCTTCTTCTTCTTCTTCTTCTCTTCCTCCTCCTCCTCCTTCTTCCTCTTCTTCTTCTTCATTTTCTTCTCCTTTCTTCTTCTTCTTCTTATTCTTCGTCTTCTTCTCCTTCTCTTCCTCCTCCACCTCCTCCTCCTTCGTCTTCTTCTTCTTATTTCCCTTATATCTCAGCCAATAGTTCCTCTCTTTCCGTATATTTCAGCTGTTCCTAACACTCCACGTGTTTTGCCTACAGTCTATTCGAAGCTTTCCTGCCTTCATTATTTCTCTGCTCTTCCCCATATTTTCCTTCCACTAAATCACTTCAGGATTTCCATCTTTCCCCCCATTTTTTCTTAAATTAGATAATCTCACGATGTTTCTATTTTCCCAAATCCTTATCGAATAGAAAATTCCAGGATTCCCCTGCTTTCCCCATTTCAAGTTGTTCCTTGCTTCCATTGTCTCTATGTCAACAGTGATTACATCTGATTTCTTTGCGGTTTTTATTTTGTCCCTATGAAAGTGTATGTACAGTGTACCATTTTTTTAACCTGGCTATCAGTTCGGCTCAAACATGCGTGTCCACAATCTTCACATTCAGTGATGCGTGACCATGTTGAATGGATCCTGCTGTTACGTCAGCACACGGACCCAAAGCACGCGCACGCCGAGCTAACCGAAGCTGGCAGATTCTGTTTACGTCGGCGAGTTACGTCCCTGTCATGGAAGGATGCTCGCTCGAGCGACTCCTCAGTGGGTGGATAGTGTGGCGGCTTGATTCTATCAGTTTACGGGAGAATTCAAACCAAATTCAGCTCTGTGTAGGTCAAATAAAAATCTACTTGAGCCTAGGAGGTTCACAAACGGCCACTTTATTTTTCATCATCATCATCATCACCACCACCACCACCACCACCATCACCATCATCATCATCATCATCATCATCATCATCATCATCATCATCATCACCACCACATCATCATCATCACCACCACCACCACCATCATCATCACCATCATCATCATCACCAACACCACCACCACCATCATCATCAACATCATCATCACCACCACCACCACCATCATCATCATCATCATCATCATCACCAACACCACCACCATCATCATCATCATCACCACCACCATCATCATCATCATCATCATCATCACCATCATCACCATCATCATCATCATCATCATCACCAACATCACCACCATCATCATCATCATCTTCACCACCATTATCTTCATCATCATCATCATCAGTCCTCTGTACTCCCAATGAAACATGAAGGCATCAACAAAGGTCCTCCAGCAGATCATGCAAGTCCGGGTTCCTTCAAACCATGTCCTTCTCGTTTCCTTAGTTCTTCCTGTAGTGTGCCTCACCATGTTCCTAATGGGCTGCCCCTCTTTCTTTTTCCTTGAGGTGTCCAAGTCAAGGCGATCTATCTATCTATCTATCTATCTATCTATCTATCTATCTATCTATCTATCTATCTATCTATCTATCTATCTATCTATCTATCTATCTATCTATCTATCTATCCCGAAATTTTTGTTTAGTAGATAGTCATTTATATATGTATGTAGTTACTTCTGTACTGAGTGAATGTTTAAGAGCGAAACGTAAATGTTATATTTCATTTTATGTCTCTCAGCTTCAATGTTAATTATGTCTGTTACATGAACAGCATATTTGTAGAATGTCTGGAATAGGGTGAAAGATGTATGATAAAGGCAGAATGTCAGACGGGCCTGCGTGCCCAATTTTTAACCCTTTTGAAATAAAGATAAATCTCTCTCTCTCTCTCTCTCTCTCTCTCTCTCTCTCTCTGAACCTTAAGTGCCCAGGGCACACGGGGCTTCCGCAAGGGTTTTCCACAAATGCCTGTCCTTTGCCTTTTTTTTTGCTCTTGCCCAGGTGAGCCTTATATTGCTCAGTATCCTCTCTGTTGTTCTTCTCCATGTCTCTTTTGGTCTACCTTACTTGTGTTCCCCTGTGGTGTCCATCTTAGTGCTATTTTTGGTTGTGAGTTGTCAGTCATTCGGAGCACATGTCCCAACCATCGCCAGCGTCTTTCCTCAATAATTGCTGTCAGTGGCTTCATCTGCATTTCTACCAACAAGGCAATATAGGAGTGTCTTATCCCCCCTCCCCAATTCGTAGTTTTTAGCCCAAGCATTTCCATCTTCGTTTTTGGTCCTCCTTAGTAGTGTTCCCAGTGTCGTTCTTTTGGTTATTTCCTCGTTTGTCACGCGTTCTTCCCAGTGTATTCTTAAAATTTTCCTAAGGCATCTTGCTTCAGATCCTCTCAATCTACTTTTTAAAAAAAATGTCCAACTGCTTCTCTGTTTCATTACTAAATCTAGCAAATTTCCTTGACTGGGCTATCCAGATCTGTAGAGAAGGAGTCAACAGGTCAAGCTCACTTACATAGAGAAGAGATGGAAGGGAGAAGAGCAAGGGGCAGACCACAGCCGAGATTTGTTGAGACAGTGGAAGAAGATGTGAGAGAACTTTGGAATGAACAAGTGGTTAGAGAAAGCCGGCGACAGAAATAAATGAAAGCTGACTGTGTCATCTTTGTATCTATAGAGGTGAACTTCTGAGGAATTAGAATGGTGGATATATATATATATATATATATATATATATATATATATATATATATAGAGAGAGAGAGAGAGAGAGAGAATTTAAAGCTGCATTATGATGTGAATCATATATATTTCACCTTCCTTGATCGATAATGGCAAACAAACAAAGAGAAAGAAAGAAAACGACAAACTTTACGTCAATCCCATCAACAATCATAACACACAATGAGAAAAAAAGGGGCAACAAATGCTAAGAACTAAATATAGATTTTCCTCCATCTGCCCAATCTCTTCTCTAACAATTCCTCTGTAGTTTTCTTTGCTTTCCCCCATCTCTTTTCTAACAATTCCTATGCTTTCCCCCATCTCTTCTCTAACAGTTCCTCTGTAGTTTTCTATGCTTTCTCCATCTCTTCTCTAACATTTCTTCTGTAGTTTTCTATGCTTTCTCCATCTCTTCTCTAACATTTCTTCTGTAGTTTTCTATGCCCCCCCCCCAATCTCTTTTCTAACAAATCCTCTGTAGTTTTCTATGCTTTCTACATCTTTTCTCTAACATTTCTTCTGTAGTTTTCTATGCTTTCTCCTATCTCTTCTCTAACAGTTCCTCTGTAGTTTTCTATGCTTTCTCCATCTCTTCTCTAACAGTTCCTCTGTAGTTTTCTATGCTTTCACCCATCTCTTTTCTAACAAATCCTCTGTAGTTTTCTATGCTTTCACCCATCTCTTTTCTAACAATTCCTCTGTAGTTTTCTATGCTTTCCCCTATCTCTTTCCTAACAATTCCTCTGTAGTTTTTAGGCTTTCATCTCTCTCCTCTAACAACTCCTCTGTAGTTTTCTATGCTTTCCTCATCTCTCATCCCACAGTTCATCTGTTTATCTATGCCTGGATCGAAAGGCACCGGTGTCAACTTGACCTCAGAAAATACATACCTGGGGACAGCGAGGACAGCTGCCGACCTGCCTGGCTCACACTACTGTGGCCTAGAATGCGAAGGCACTTCACACCCCTACGACACGTAAATTCCAAAGGGATTTTTCTTCCCCTTAATCCTTACACCTCACAAAGGCCCATTGTGTGCTCTTATATTTTGTTAAGAAGAATGCTCACATAACTGTGCAGGCACGCCTTACCAACGGCCAAAACCATGAAAAACTGAAGTGGTTCGGTAAGGGAGCAAAAGTTGAGAAACTGGACCAGTGGTTCAGTATTCAGTACTAGGTTCTCTGTACCATTGTGAATGAGCTACTGCCATAATCGCTCCACCACCCGTGCTAGTGAGTACTGCTCAGAGTGGTCATCACTAGTCTTTCGTATCAGTCCTGATGGTGAGCCACTCAGTGAGGACGCCATTTTTTTTAACTATAAAATATCCAAATGCGAAACTAGTCAGCGTCGCTCTCGGCAAGAACTCCGTAGCTAAGACGCCAAGACGAACCAGCACAACAGAAGACCATCATAGTTCAACACTGGCCGAAAGGACATAAGGAAGAATCATCAATGCAGTTTGTGCGAAGTCCACAGCTCACAGTGACGCCATAGCATTCAGTTAGTAGCTTCGGCACACTGAACCGACCTCCATCTTGAAAAGCAAATGACGGCGCCGTTGCGCATTTGACACGTTCGTGCGTCCCCCCTTCGCACCACACTCAGTCAAGATTCGAAGAGCCGCAACAGGACGCAAATACTCTCAACCAACATCGCAGAAATCCATCTCCGCATCCGACTTCATAACAATCGCTGCGTCCCTTGTGAGAGCGTTAAACGGTCAAATGCGACCTAGGCCATTACTGAACCGAAAGCCCAAGAAACTGGACTAGAGGTTCCCAACTTTTTTTTTTATATCTCAGATCCCACTCTTCAACTTTTTTTTTATATCTGAGATCCCACTCTTCAACTCTGTTTTATATCTGAGATCCCACTCTTCAACTATTTTTTATATCTGAGATCCCACTCTTCAACTATTTTTTATATCTGAGATCCCATTATTCAAATTTTTTTTATATCTGAGATCCCACTCTTCAACTATTTTTTATATCTGAGATCCCACTATTCAAATTTTTTTATATCTGAGATCCCACTCTTCAAATTTTTTTTTTTATATCTGAGATCCCACTCTTCAATTTTTTTTTATATCTGAGATCCCACTATTCAAATTTTTTTTTTATATCTGAGATCCCACTCTTCAACTTTTTTTATATCTGAGATCCCACTCTTCAAATTTTTTTTTATATCTGAGATCCCACTCTTCAGCTTTTTTTTAATATCTGAGATCCCACTCTTCAGCTTTTTTTTTTATATCTGAGATCCCAATCTTCAACTGCTTTTTATATCTGAGATCCCATTCTTCAATTTTTTTATATCTGAGATCCCACTCTTCAATTTTTTTTATATCTGAGATCCCACTCTTCAACTTTTTTTTTATATCTGAGATTCCAAACTACATATAAGCTACAGACCACCAGCTCATGTACAGCTCTGTAGTACAATATCTCAATGCCATAAACTCTTAACTGCTCTTTTTTTAAAAGTCTTCTTACATCTTACATCGTTCCCGTGCTGTTAAATGTTGCATAGGGCTCACATTGTAATTTGCTGCGGTATTTTTCTGCTTTCGGAGAGTTCTTCAGCCTCGTCTAGGGATCATCATCATCATCATCGCTTTTCACTCCCTTGAGAGCATAGGCCACGGATAAAGGCTCTCCAGTCATCCCTGTTCTTGGAATTATTCTCTGCTTCCTTCCATGTGCATCTCTTGTCTCTGAGCACTGTCATAATTCCTCATCTCCAAGCAAGTCTAGGTCTTCCTCGTTTTCTATTTCCTTGAGGATTCCCTGTCAATGCCTGTCTTGCTATGCTGGTGTCGTAACTTACCCCCTTTCAACAATGTTCTCTTTAGAGTTTCACGTGGTAAATATATATTTCTTTACCCTATTGTGACCCATTTGACAGCTTAATTTGGGACTCTCTGATTGTTTATTCTCATCACGTGGCCGATATATGTCCGATTTGAGTATGTATCTTAGATATATGATATTATAAGAAATGAAGAATATGATTCTATCTTGGACGTATGATAATATAAGAAATAAAGAAAATATTGGTAACTTGGATATACGACAACAGTCATTGGATGCAGGAAAGAGCCAGACAACTATCAGAATATCAAAGAAAACAATTACTTTCTATTTATAGTGTCTGTCCGTGTTGCCTTGTCTGTATCTATACGTGTGTGTGTAACTGTTGTTTGTTGCCCTGTCTGTATCTATACGTGTGTGTGTAACTGTTGTTTGTTGCCTTGTCTGTATCTACATGTGTGTGTGTGTGTAACTGTTGTTTGTTGCCTTGCCTGTATCTACATGTGTGTGTGTAACTGTTTGTTGCCCTGTCTTTATCTACATGTGTGTGTAGCTGTTGTTTGTTGCCTTGTCTGTATCTACATGTGTGTGTGTAGCTGTTGTTTGTTGTCGTGTTTTTATCTATGTGTATGTGTAAGTGTTGTTTATTGTGATGCCTTTATCTACATTTGTATGTGTAACTGTTGTTTGTTGTCGTATTTGTTTCTACACGTGTATGTGTAACTGTGGCTTATTGTCGTGTCTGTATCTACACGTATGTGTGTAACTGTGGCTTATTGTCGTGTCTGTATCTACACGTATGTGTGTAACTGTGGCTTATTGTCGTGTCTGTATCTACACGTATGTGTGTAACTGTGGCTTATTGTCGTGTCTGTATCTACACGTATGTGTGTAACTGTGGCTTATTGTCGTGTCTGTATCTACACGTATGTGTGTAACTGTGGCTTATTGTCGTGTCTGTATCTACACGTATGTGTGTAACTGTGGCTTATTGTCGTATCTGTATCTACACGTATGTGTGTAACTGTGGCTTATTGTCGTATCTGTATCTACACGTATGTGTGTAACTGTGGCTTATTGTCGTGTCTGTATCTACACGTATGTGTGTAACTGTGGCTTATTGTCGTGTCTGTATCTACACGTGTATGTGTAACTGTGGCTTATTGTCGTATCTGTATCTACAAGTGTGTGTGTGTGTAACTGTTGCTTTTTGCTGACTCTGCCACTGCTGTTAATGTAGATACTGCTGTTAATGTACTATTAATTTTGCTGCCTCTACTGTTGTTGTTGCTGCTGCTATAGTTGGTACTGCTAACACTGCTTGCTATTGTTCTACTATCACTTCAGAACCTACTTAATTATTCGTTGATGACCTACTCGTCAAACTTCGTCATTTTCCGTGAGATACGAACAATACCGAACTTTAGATCGAGGATTAACGAGCCACGGACATCACAGAAAGTCAGTATCGATTTTTCTGTTCCGATGTAATCGTCATTCTCCAGCGTAAGAGATGCGGGCGATACTTTTGTTGTGGTCTTGTTCTGTGGGACTGACATTGTTCAGTATAATTAAAGTAATCGATCCTAGCATGGGCGGCATGAATTCACATCAAGTCCTGTACGTTTTAAAAAGCGCCTAAATAAGGGCGGTTTTTATGTATGGAATGACGAACGAGCCCTGTAATATCCGGATGACCTAAATACGAAGCCCTTGTTGCTGCCTTATATTCACGGCTGCTTTGTCAGTATTTTATCCGCCCGTATCGAGCCTATTTGAGAAGGATTCGATTTAGTACTCTGTTTCCATGAAATGAATACAGCCACCGTGACATACACTAAGCCCAGCATCAGAACGGATCAGGAGAAAGAGAGAGAGAGAGAGAGAGAGAGAAAGAGAAGAGGGTGGTTGTACCTATGATGACTCTGTTTGCTGGATGGGTGGAACAGACTTTTCTTTTCCCTTCTCCCTTTTCTGTTTTTAGAATAAACATTCATGAAAGGACTTTTCCGGTCATGCCGATAACATTGTTATACTGTTCAAAATAAGAAACGCAACAAATAAGATATTGAGATTTAAACTGAAGTTTGCAGATCAGACAAGGGAAAATTGCCTGAAACGTTCACTTGGGCAACAGCTTCACGTGCTGACCTGAATTGTACTCAGCAGATGATTCATGAGCACAGAAAAGCGACACTAGTCAAAACACCATTTTTGACATTAACTCATGACAGGTTCGTGAGAATCCAGTGAAACTTACTGAACACAAAACTCGCTGACCATGTTATTGAATGCCTATAAAAGATTGACGCTCCTCGAATCAATTCATTTGAAAATTCAATGCAAAAGTATGGCTCATCTCACTGCAGAACAACCACTCATCATCATTTGACGTTTACAGACTGGGCAGTCACGAAGTGTAGTGGCCAGACAATTTAATGTGGTTTGAAGAATCATTAATTGGCTTTGGAGACGATTTCAAGAAACTGGTTCAGTTGCAGATCGGTCGCTCAGTGGAAGACCCGTAGCCACAACTCCTACCGAAGACCGCTCAAACGACTGCGTCACCTCAGGAATCGATTTGCATCTGCGTCCTGAACAGTCCAGTCAATGACAGCAGCTCGTCGAATGTAGATCTAACAGTCAGGGACCTGCTGCACGACGCTGGTCTTTGGGCTAGAAGAGTCTACAGAGGTCCTGTTCTTACGGACCAGCATCGCCAGAACCGACTACAGTGGGCGAACCAGCATAGTCAATGGACCGTTGCGAATAATTGGAGAAGGGTTTGGTTTAGTGATGAATCATTCTATCTGCTCCAACGACGCGATAGACGGAGAAGAGTTTACCGCGGAATCGATTAGAGCTATGCCCAGAACTGCGTGGATGAGGCTCCTCCACATGGTGGTGAAGGTATACTGTTGTGGGGGACTATCAGCTTCATGGAAAGAAGTGATCTGGTGCAAACTGAAGGACGCCTGAATGCCCAACGATACGTCGCTGAATTTCTTCGTCCTCACGTCCTTCCACTTCTGGCTACACCAGGGTCAATTTTTCAATAGGATAACGCTCGACCTCATGTGACACAACTCACCACCCAGTTCCTAGCTGACAACAATGTCTAGACCATTCCGTGACCATCCATGTCATCAGACATGAACCCAATAGAACACTTATGTGATGAACTCAACAGACAAGTCCGCCAGCGAGACATGGCGCCAACCAATCTCCAACAGTTGTCTCTTCCACTGCAGGAAGAGTGGGCAGCCATCCCACAACAACAGATCCAACGGCTAATCGGATCCATGTCAAGGAGATGTCGTTCTCTGATGCAAGCCAGAGGAGAACATACACCTTACTGAAACTGAGGCCTCAGTCGCAAAGAATAAAACTCCAAACCAAATTTAATGAACGTCATTTCATTGTTAAAGTCTTAAAGTTTCTTCATGCCAAGGTTGAAAGATTAATTCCGTAAATAAAATGTAGTTACAAGTTCGAAATTTGGTGTCCATTACGACTACAGTAATGTTACTTTTCTTTTTTTTAACAGTAGATAGTAATAGCATTGTTTTGATAGCGCGCCTATAACTAACTGACCTCCACTCTCTTTCTCTCTCTCCCTCTCTCTCTCTCTCTCTCCTCTCTCAGATGTAAGGTGGGCTGACAGAGTAGGTTAAGATCACGGAATTGGATACCTAAACAACGAATTTTCAAGTTTCAAGAAACTAGAAGAAGACGGAAGAGGATGTATTTTGATGTCAGATGTTGCCTGTAGATATATGCATAGCAAGACAAGGTTATAACAAAGATCGTACTGGCTTTCATATGGGGCTAATATAGGGCGTAACTTCAAGCAACGGTCAGCGACTTCTAGTTGTTGCTACTTCTGTCATTATTGCTACTTCTGTCACTGTTGATACTTCTCTCACTGTTGATACTTCTCTCACTGTTGTTAATTCTGTCACTGTTGTTAATTCTGTCACTGTTGTTACTTCTGTCACTGTTGTTACTTCTGTCACTGTTGTTAATTATGTCACTGTTGTTAGCTCTGTAACTGTTGTTACTTCTGTCACTGTTGTTAGCTCTGTCACTGTTGTTAATTCTGTCACTGTTGTTAGCTCTGTCACTGTTGTTACTTCTGTCACTGTTGTTACTTCTGTCACTGTTGTTAGCTCTGTCACTGTTGTTAGCTCTGTCACTGTTGTTACTTCTGTCACTGTTGTTAGCTCTGTCACTGTTGTTAATTCTGTCACTGTTGTTAGCTCTGTCACTGTTGTTAATTCTGTCACTGTTGTTAGCTCTGTAACTGTTGTTACTTCTGTCACTGTTGTTACCTCTGTAACTGTTGTTAGCTCTGTCACTGTTGTTACTTCTGTCACTGTTTTAGCTCTGTAACTGTTGTTAGCTCTGTCACTGTTGTTACTTCTGTCACTGTTGTTACCTCTGTAACTGTTGTTAGCTCTGTCACTGTTGTTACTTCTGTCACTGTTGTTACCTCTGTAACTGTTGTTAGCTTTGTCACTGTTGTTACTTCTGTCACTGTTGTTAATTCTGTTACTGTTGTTAGCTCTGTCACTGTTGTTAATTCTGTCACTGTTGTTACCTCTGTAACAGTTGTTATCTCTGTAACTGTTGTTACTTCTGTCACTGTTGTTAGCTCTGTCACTGTTGTTAATTCTGTCACTGTTGTTACTTCTGCCACTGTTGTTAATTAGGTCACTGTTGTTACTTCTGTCACTGTTGTTAATTCTGTCACTGTTGTTAGCTCTGTCACTGTTGTTAATTCTGTCACTGTTGTTAGCTCTGTCACTGTTGTTAATTCTGTCACTGTTGTTAGCTCTGTCACTGTTGTTAATTCTGTCACTGTTGTTAATTCTGTCACAGTGTTACTTATGCCACTGTTGTTAATTCTGTCACTGTTGTTAGCTCTGTCACTGTTGTTACTTCTGTCACTGTTGTTAGCTCTGTCACTGTTGTTAATTCTGTCACTGTTGTTAGCTCTGTCACTGTTGTTAATTCTGTCACTGTTGTTAGCTCTGTAACTGTTGTTACTTCTGTCACTGTTGTTACCTCTGTAACTGTTGTTAGCTCTGTCACTGTTGTTACTTCTGGCACTGTTGTTATCTCTGTAACTGTTGTTAGCTCTGTCACTGTTGTTACTTCTGTCACTGTTGTTACCTCTGTAACTGTTGTTAGCTCTGTCACTGTTGTTACTTCTGTCACTGTTGTTACCTCTGTAACTGTTGTTAGCTTTGTCACTGTTGTTACTTCTGTCACTGTTGTTAATTCTGTTACTGTTGTTAGCTCTGTCACTGTTGTTAATTCTGTCACTGTTGTTACCTCTGTAACAGTTGTTATCTCTGTAACTGTTGTTACTTCTGTCACTGTTGTTAGCTCTGTCACTGTTGTTAATTCTGTCACTGTTGTTACTTCTGCCACTGTTGTTAATTAGGTCACTGTTGTTACTTCTGTCACTGTTGTTAATTCTGTCACTGTTGTTAGCTCTGTCACTGTTGTTAATTCTGTCACTGTTGTTAGCTCTGTCACTGTTGTTAATTCTGTCACTGTTGTTAGCTCTGTCACTGTTGTTAATTCTGTCACTGTTGTTAATTCTGTCACAGTGTTACTTATGCCACTGTTGTTAATTCTGTCACTGTTGTTAGCTCTGTCACTGTTGTTAATTCTGTCACTGTTGTTACCTCTACCACTGTTGTTAATTCTGTCACTGTTGTTAGCTCTGTCACTATTGTTAATTCTGTCACTGTTGTTAATTCTGTCACTGTTGTTACCTCTACCACTGTTGTTAATTCTGTCACTGTTGTTAGCTCTGTCACTGTTGTTACTTCTGTCACTGTTGTTAGCTCTGTCACTGTTGTTACCTCTGTCACTGTTGTTAATTCTGTCACTGTTGTTAATTCTGTCACTGTTGTTAGCTCTGTCACTGTTGTTAATTCTGTCACTGTTGTTAGCTCTGTCACTGTTGTTAATTCTGTCACTGTTGTTAATTCTGTCACTGTTGTTAATTCTGTCACTGTTGTTAGCTCTGTCACTGTTGTTAATTCTGTCACTATTGTTAATTCTGTCACTGTTGTTAATTCTGTCACTGTTGTTAGCTCTGTCACTGTTGTTAATTCTGTCACTGTTGTTAGCTCTGTCACTATTGTTAATTCTGTCACTGTTGTTAATTCTGTCACTGTTGTTAATTCTGTCACTGTTGTTAATTCTGTCACTGTTGATAGCTCTGTCACTGTTGTTAATTCTGTCACTATTGTTAATTCTGTCACTGTTGTTAATTCTGTCACTGTTGTTAGCTCTGTCACTGTTGTTAATTCTGTCACTGTTGTTAGCTCTGTCACTGTTGTTACCTCTGTCACTATTGTTACTTCTGTCACTGTTGTTATCTCTGTCACTGTGTTACTTCTGTCACTATTGTTACTTCTGTCACTGTTGTTAGCTCTGTCACTGTTTTCGCCTCTGCCTCTGTTATTACTTCTGCCAATGTTGTTACTTCTGTATCTGTTGCTGTTACTGTCACTGTTATTACTGCCGCAACTGTTATTATTTCTGTTACTGTTGTTATTGCTGTGACTGTTATTGTTAGAATTGACGGTTGCTATTGCTGTCACTATTATTATTAGTTGCTGTCACTGTTAATATTGCTTACTGCTATTATTGCTGACACTGTTATTATTCTATCGCTGATGTTATTGTTAACAGTGTTATTAATTGCTTTAACTGTTACTACTGCTGCCAATATTACTGCTGCTGAAACTGTTAATACTGTTCCTACTGTTGCCGCTGCTGACATTGTTACCTCTGATGACACTGTTTTTACTGCTGGCAACTTTTTTTTAACTGCTGCTGTTTCTGTTATTACTGCTGCTTCCAATGTCATTCTACACATTCAAATATTACTTGCTTGACGTCCTAACCAAGAGGAGCTCTGTTAGCTAAGTGCATATTTTGTGTTTCTTTAATGCTTTTTTATTTTCGTCGTCCTTGATGAAGGTATACCGCCGAAATATTGTTTTGTTACTATTTATTTTACACTGCAATGTGTACATCTCGCAGCTTCTTTTGTTATTTCCTCTCACCTTTTCTTCTTTCTGTCTTTCTTTTTAAAATATACCTCTGGCCATCTCTCCACCAATCATTATTCCAGAACTCATAAGAACCGACACAGATCTTAGAGGATCACGTGATTAGGCTGACCGCTGCCTCGAACCTGGATGACGAAGGATGATATTGACGAGACCCGAGGGTCAGATTTCCCGAGATGCCCCGAGCTGAGCCCGCTGTTTAAAACCAGACACAAGATGCTGACACCTGGCCCAGTTCTGGGAGCTGACGATGGAATTACCTGCGAGTGAAACTTAATAACAAGAATGTATTGCCGTGTTTGATTCCAGGCGCGTTCTTTTACAGAGAACAGTATGTGTCTTTGGGCAATGCGCAAAAATTGTGTAGAGAACTGTGGGGCATGTTCTGTGGTGCTAGATTCTGAAAAGAACAAACTATCAAGATTTGTACTTGTACTTGTACGAACTCCCTGTAATTGCGAGCTGTTGTTCTTTGCAGTCGATGCTGTAGAGATGTTGAGGCACAGCATTATATCGGCGTGGGAGCGGGTTATGGCGGCTACTTTTTCAGTCCCGGAGTACAGCTAAAAAGCAGAGGGTGTGCAGTGCTTCTTTAGCAGACTCCACCACCATGGGGATTATGGCGATCTCTGGTACGTTAGCGAGGTTAGGCCTGTTACCGGGAGTACCACAGAGAGGTGGGACAGGGTCTTAGTCAGCTATGGTTCGCTAACCCTGATGCTGGCATATCAGCTATGGGTCGCTAACCTTGATGCTGGCATATCAGCTATCGGTCGCTGACCCTGATGCTAGCATATCAGCTATGGGTCGCTAACCTTGATGCTGGCATATCAGCTATGGGTCGCTAACCTTGATGCTGGCATATCAGCTATGGTTCGCTAACCCTGATGCTGGCGTATCAGCTATGGGTCGCTGATTGCCTCATTGGACAGCGTCTTCACATATCAACTGTCAAGATAAAGAAGCGTTGTTTGAATTGCGGGAGAGGTATCCAGACAAGTATCCATACCTGTATCCAGACAAATGTCTAGACAGGTATCCAGACAGGTATCCAGACAAGTATTTATACAGGTATCCAGACAGATATCCAGACAAGTATCTATACAGGTATCCAGACAGGTATCCAGACAAGTATCTAGACAGGTATCCAGATAGGTATCCAGACAAGTATCCAGACAAGTATCTAGACCGGTATCCATACAGGTATCTAGACAGGTATCAAGATAGGTGATCAGACAGGTATCCAGACAGGTTTCTAGGCACATATCCAGACAGGCATCTATACAGGTCAGGTACCTAGACAGGTATCCCCTCTACCACGAAGCCTGAACCAGGCTCTAGGCCACAGGGAACTACACTGGAGGGCAAACTTTGGGGCCCAAATCAGACACTGTACAGTTTATTCGGACAAGAAATGTAGACGTCTGAAGCGAGATCCCCGAAATGAAGAAGAAGAAGAAAAAGAAGAAGAAGAAGAAGAAAAAGAAGAAGAAGAAGGGAGGAGTGTTGTTACTTTTGATGTCACATGCAGCTGTTGTTGATTACTGTCTGACTGTTGCTGTTAATCAGCCCTTGTTTTGATGTTTATAAAAAAAATAGCGAGGAAGAACTGCAGGTAACTAGAACATTCTAGCTGCTCCAAGTCCTCGAGGTAAACCCACCGCTGAAGTAAACTTGTGATCAAGTTTAAATAGTCAGGAATGTACGTATTAACCCTTTCAAATTCTGTGTCAAACTTTAATTACTCAAATAATCAAAACAAACTCAGGATCAATTTATTTCTATTAATAGCCATCACTCATCAAAAAAAAAAAAAGTGACAGAAAAAGAAAACAAACTGCAGATTTGACACATTTTAAAGTCAAGAAATTAGCTACTTCATCAGCTTTCCAATCTCTCCGCTGAAGTTAATCAAGACCTGGATGTATCTGATGTTTCCCTATAAAATGCCACAAAATCGAAACTTGTGATCAATCTTGTGAAGATTATAAAAGAGCATTCCCTTCTATGCACATACAAACACGGACCCCACATATACATTCTTTATATAACTAAAAGAGGGGTCTTTTGCGCATGTCTGGGGGGGGGGGGAGGGGGAAGAAATATCGATTTTGAGACGCCTGCAGATAGAACGACACGATTTATGTTCTTAATTTTAAGACGCTAAACAAAACATAACTCGAACAACAACAATGAACGTAACCTTAAATTTCTATTCCCGGAGGTTTGTGCGCAAAATGTGATAACGTCATAAATCACGTGCTTTAAATGTTCGCACTTCCGTGGTTCTTTGAATCTGAGGATAGAGTTAATCGTACACACGAAGTCAGGGGGATTGTGAGTGAGTTTTATAGGTTGATTCAAATATTTCAGTCGGTTTAGTTATTCTTTCGTTCTTTCTTTCTTTCTTTTTTTTTTCTTATTCTCGTCTTTCTTTCACAATTTCTCACCCAACCTCACACACTCACTCTTTCTCTCTCTCTCTCTTTCACACACGTTCTTTCTCTCTCTCTCTCTCTCTCTCTCTCACACTCTCTTATTCTCTCTTATATACACTCTCTCACTCTTTCTCTCTTTTATTTTTTCTCTCTCTTTCTCTCTCATTACTGTCACATTTTCTCTCTATCACATTCTCTCACACACTCTCTCTTTTTTCTGTCTCAAACACCCTCTCAATCTCTCTCTTTCTCTCTCTCTCTATCACTATTTCTCTCACATACACACTTTCTCTCATTCTCTGTCACACTTTCTCTCACACTTTCTTTCGCACTCTCTCATCTCTTTCGTTCCCTCTCGGTCGTTCAATCTCACTTTCTCTTTCTCTCTCTCTCTCTCTCTCTCTCTTATTTTCTCTCTTTTGCCCATCTCTCACTTCCTTTCTTTCTCTCATTTCTCTCTTTCTTTCTCTTCTTTCTCTTCTTTCTGTTTCTTTCAATGATGAGACAAGCGGAATCGATAGTGACACAGCTTCCAAGACTATGTCAGGGGGTTCTGCTCCCGCCGTGACATGCTTCCATATGATAAGAACCTCCTCTAGTTTCATCTATGCTTAAAAATCATAATTCCTGAGGTAGATCTTGGCCCCCCTGTTCACTTATTCAGAGTACAGTGATAATGACGATTACGGTGAAGATGATGATATTCCTTAAATATTAGAGATTTTTCTATTCATTAATTATTAGTTCTTATAAATTTCGCGCTCAGAAATTTTATTTTAAAACAGGTAAAGAAAAATGAATAAAATAAACAAATATGACAAAAAGGAAAAATGAATAAAGGAAACAAATAAGAGAAAAAGAAAAATGAATAAATGACACAAATATGACAAAAAGGAAAAATGAATAAGGGAAACAAATATGACTAAACGAAAAAAGAATAAACAAAACAAATATGACAAAAAGAAAATTGAATAAATGACACAAATATGACAACAATGAAAAATGAATAAAGGAAACAAATATGACAAAAAGAAAAATGAATAAATGACACAAATATGACAAAAAGGAAAAATGAATAAAGGAAATAAATATGACTAAAAGAAAAATGAATAAACGAAACAAATATGACAAAAAGAAAAATGAATAAATGACATAAATATGACACAAAGCAAACATGAATAAAGGAAATAAATATGACTAAAAGAAAAATGAATAAAGAAAACAAATATGACAAAAAGAAAAATGAATAAAGAAAACAAATATGACAAAAAGTAAACATGAATGAAAGAAACAAATATGACAAAAAGAAAAATGAATAAACGAAACAAATATGACAAAAAGGAAAAATGAATAAACGAAACAAATATAACAAAAAGCAAAAATGAATAAAATAAACAAATATGACTGAAAGAAAAATGAATAAAGGAAACAAATGTGACAAAAAGAAAAATGAATAAACGAAACAAAATGACAAAAAAAAAAACATGAATAAACGAAACAAATATGACAAAGAAAAATGAATAAACGAAAAATATGACAAAAAGAAAAATGAATAAATGACATAAATATGACACAAAGCAAACATGAATAAAGGAAATAAATATGACTAAAAGAAAAATGAATAAAGAAAACAAATATGACAAAAAGAAAAATGAATAAAGAAAACAAATATGACAAAAAGTAAACATGAATGAAAGAAACAAATATGACAAAAAGAAAAATGAATAAACGAAACAAATATGACAAAAAGGAAAAATGAATAAACGAAACAAATATAACAAAAAGCAAAAATGAATAAAATAAACAAATATGACTGAAAGAAAAATGAATAAAGGAAACAAATGTGACAAAAAGAAAAATGAATAAACGAAACAAAATGACAAAAAAAAAAACATGAATAAACGAAACAAATATGACAAAGAAAAATGAATAAACGAAAAAATATGACAAAAAGAAAAATGAATAAACGAAACAAATATGACTAAAAGAAAAGATGAATAAACGAACCAAATATGGCATAAAAGAAAAATGAATAAATGAAACAAACAAGACAAAAAGACAAAGAAATAAACGAAACAAATATGACAAAAAGAAAAATGAATAAAGGAAAGAAATATAACAAAATGAAAAAATGAACAAACGAAACAAATATGACACAAAAATATAAAACTGCCACTCAGCTGAGTATATGAACCAACATTTCATTCTTTAATAACGAACTTGAGCAATTAACACGTTTTAAACTGATGCAAATGCGATGGGCACTCATATTAAACTACATTAGACCCTAGCCTGTTTTTAAAACATATATTTGCCTAGTCGTGACAGGGTTTAACATTTTCCTTGTTCTCTCCCTTTGGTGTTTTTTTTTTTCATTCTGTTCTTACAAAACATGACCTTCGTTTCGGTCCGTAAAATGAAGGGTTGATCATGTGGTGTGAGTTTTTTTTAATGTTTCATGTGGATGGAAGCAAAGATTTCGTTGAAAGATGAGAAGAAACTGGAGAGAGAGAGAGAGGAGCAGAGATGATACATTGCTGAGATTAATTTTCTTGCCAATATTTCTAACGTCAGCCATTTTGTGTGTTTATAGACGATGGGTCCCAGAATCCTGCTGTGTTGCTCGTGGCGACAACTGTGTTGTCTTCTCTTGTTTATGTTTACAGATCGTGTTGTCTTCTCTTGTTTATGTTTACAGATCGTGTTGTCTTCTCTTGTTTATGTTTACAGATCGTGTTGTCTTCTCTTGTTTATGTTTACAGATCGTGTTGTCTTCTTTTATTTATGTTTACAGATCGTGTTGCCTTCTCTTGTTTATGTTTACAGATCGTATTGTCTTCTCTTGTTTATATTTACAGATCGTATTGTCCTCTCTTGATTAAGTTTACAGATCGTATTGCCCTCTCTTGTTTACATTTACAGATCCTATTGTCCTCTCTCGTTTACATTTACAGATTATTTTCCATCTTTTGATATTTTAGCAATTGTGTCACATTTTTGCAAGTGTATTAATAAATATAACGAATCTTTCGCCTGTTACTACAGAAATGTTCTGTTTTCTTGTACTTATCACTATTATTAAATGTTCTGTTTTCTTGTACTTATCACTATTACCAAAAGTTCTATTTTCTTGTACTTATCACTATTACCAATTTATTGTACTTATCACTATTATTAAATGTTCTGTTTCCTTGTACTTATCACTATTACCAAATGTTCTATTTTCTTGTACTTATCACTATTACCAAATGTTCAATTTTCTTTTACTTATCACTATTACCAAATGTTCTATTTTCTTGTACTTATCACTGTTGCCAAATGTTCTGCTTCTTGTACTTATCACCACTGCCAAATGTTCTATTTTCTTGTACTTATCACTACTGCCAAATATTCTATTTTCTTGTACTTATCACTATTACTAAATGTTCTATTTTCTTGTACTTATCACTATTACTAAATGTTCTATTTTCTTGTAATTATGCCTATTACCAAATGAACTGTTTTATTGTATTTGCTGCTAGAACTCAAGACATCCTTTGTGGTACTTGCTGCTAGAACTCAAGAATCCTTTGTGGTACTTGCTGCTAGAACTCAAGACAATCTTTGTTGTGTTTGCTGCTAGAACTCAGGAATTATTTGTTGTGTTTGCTGCTAGAACTCAAGACATTCTTTGTTGTTTTTTGCCACTATTTAGCTGTTCATCAGCTTCTCATCCTGATGATAAGAGAAACGACGACCGCGGTAAAACTGTTTCTAGTGATCAGACAGACAAAGGTGTATGGCATCGTTGATAATCTACAAATGAACGCATCAGCAGCCGGCCATCTTGCTTACAACCGAGAGGCCTACAGGAGTGCTGTTAGGGAGGCAGATTTTCGCAAGGGATATACAAATGACTGACTAAGATGTATGGTTTAGTTTAAAACAAAATACAAAGAGTAAGAAAAATGCGCAGATACTAAGTCGACCAGTTATAATAGAAGAACATTCAATAATCCAATATTCCGAAAAGCGCCTTTTCAGAGAGCCCATATAAAAACAACACAAAGAAACAAATAAAAAAACACACACACAAATAGATGAAAAAGTAAACTAGCACCGGGAATCACTCCGCCTCACATAAAAAAAATATATACATATAGGTACCTGGGGCATCCCTAGTAAAACAAGGACAGCGAGTACAGGTACTGACGTCATTGCCTCAATTGCTGCAGTGACCTAGAGATGTGAAGGCACCAACACTTCACAACCCTTACGATATAAATTCACGTGAATGCTGTGTTAAAAAGAAAAAAAAAATAAAATAAAATGAATAGATCGCTTAGCTGTAACTTGTAAGAAGCTGTGGCTTGTCCGACGCCGTGCATCAGAAATGTGCTTGGTGGAGTATAGAGAGTATGTAAATGGAGACTTGGGATGTGTGATAGCTGGGTCGTAACTGAGGGTGGTGGGTGGGGAAACCGTGGAGAGGAGAGAGAGTGATACAACGGTAATCTAGCCGGGAGAAGGTAAAATATGTGATTATAGTAAGGGTATAGTAGGATCACTGCTAACTAATAATGGGGATACAATGAGGGAAATTAAAAGGAGGACATCTATCGCTCTTCAGAAAGTAAAACAACTAAAGAATCTGTGGAGAGGAACAGACAGAACCACAAAAATAAGATTTTTAAGGGCATGCATCTTTCCCAATGCAACATATGCATGTGAGACCTGGACACTTAACAAAACAACTGAGAAACACATAAATGCCTTTGAATGTAAGTGCCACAGAAGAGTTCTTCAAATATCATGGACACAAAAAAGAACAATATATCCATACTACAAGAACTTAGTACTGAAGAAAGCTGGCTAGTAAAGAGGATTAAAGAGAGAAAACTTAAATATTTTGGACACATTAAACGTCATGATAATCTAGAGAAAACTGTTTTGGAAGTGTGCATAATGGGAAAAAGAAAGAGAGGAAAACCAAGGCGAAGATGGCTGCAAGACATCGTTGATGATCTGCAAATGGATGCATCAGCAGCAGGCCATCTTGCTCACAACCGAGAGGCCTACAGGAGTGCTGTTAGGGAGGCAAAGTTCTGCAAGGGGCATGCAAATGAATGAGTTAATGAATAGGGGTAAAGGAGTTCTAATATGATCCTGTGAAGAGGTTCTATGTGTAACAAACGAGAAAGGGGGTGGAATTTAGTGGAGAGGGATTATGATTGTGGAAGAGGAGAATGTTAGGTGTAGCTGAATAACGAGTTCAGCCCATGTGGTTCCAGAGTCCCATATTCCTGAATGTAGCGGTTCTCAAGCTCTAAGCGGGTTCTGTCGTCTGCGTGATACTGTTTGATGGTTGTTACCAGAAAGTCGGATTTGCCTCTGTGGTTGTTGGCTATTGAAGTGATTCTGGACCATTTTCGAAGCATGCTGGGTGATATCGTACAGATGCTTCTGTAACCTGAGTTACAGCTAAGCGCTCTATTCATTTTATTTGATTTTCTTTTTCTTTTTAACACTGCATTCATGTGAATTTATATTTTATCTCCTCTCTCTCTCTCTCTCTCTCTCTCTCTCTCTCTCTGTTTCTTCGTCCAGTGTGTTCTTGTATAATTAAGGCTAACACCGAAACGTCACAACTGTGTACTCGTTAAGTAATAAAGCTGTTCCTACTCTTTTCCTAGTTTATACATCTACGATATGCAAATGAACAATAAATCCACTACTGACAACAGAAAAAAAAACTATAATGTCATCTTAAAATAGCTTTTAAAGTTCGTAACGGACAGTTGTGCATTGCTCCCCCACCCCCACCCACCAACAAAAAACAAAATAAAGACATTCACCAGGTCCTGGTTTTCCCCTTGGTCGCCAACACGAGGACAAGTCTATGGCGGTCTTCGAACAAGACATGTCACGTTCTGGCCCTGGAAATCTCTGCCTCCAGTTTTAATGGATCCTCTTCCTTTAAAGCACACCCCCCCCCCGTAACCCCCCCCCCCCACAACCCCACTTCACACCCGAGCTCTCACCCTATCCAAGGCCCATACACCCCCTCCCCCCAAATTCTCAGTTGACGTACACTCTGACCCCCACAGCTGATGGCCAATGCTAATGAGCTAAGGTCCACAATCCAGTTTTTTCACCTTGCTTCTCCGCTTTCTACGCTTTTATATCCGTTTCAAATTCTCCTTCATTTAACAAGATTCTCCCCCCCCCCTCTACATTGCTCCCTACAAACACATTATGTAGACCCTCCCCCCCCCTCTCTCTCTCTCTCTCTTTCTGGAGAAAGAAGAAGACAAGTTTGTGTTGTAAGAGGTACGGAGGGGACAAACGAGCTCGGAATTACATTTTCTTGGCGGAAGAATATTTTGCTGACGGTCTGGCTTCTGACGTTCACGTCTTTGCTCCACCATCGATTCCGTCATTCCAAGCAAGGCCCGAATATTTGATTTGATGGGCCGGACACGCTGATTAGCATATTGTACATTTATATACGGTCATCTGATTGGCTGGTCTAATGTCTGACATGAGCGACCGCACTTTTGTCGGAGTCGTGGTGTCAGACGCACGTGTTGGTGCTGCTGAGAGAGTCGGAGTAGGTGGGGATGTGCCATTCTATTGAATGAGTCGGAGTCGGAGAGTAGAAGTATGGAGGAACCAAATTTCTTTCTTTCTTTCTTTCTTTCTTTCTTCTCATCATCATGATCATCCTCCTCCTCCTATCCTTTTTTCTTTCCGTCCTTTCTTTCTTTCTTTCTTTCTTCTACTTTCTCCTCCTTCTTCTTCTTCTTCTTCTACGAAAATAAAGTCTATTCGTTCGTTCGTGCGTGCGTTCGTTTGTTCTTTCCTCTTCTTCTTCCTCTTCATCATCTTCTTCATCTTCTTCATCTTGTTCTTTCTCTTCTGCTTCTTCTTCTTCTTCATTTTCTTCATATTCTTCATCTTTTCCTTCCTCTTCATCATCATCATCATCATCATCATCATCATCTTCTGCTTCTTCTTCTTCTTCTTCTGCTTCTTCTTCTTCTTCTCTTCATCTGTCAAAGCATTCAAACACCCTGCTTCAGACACAGAACGTCTTCATTCCTTTTTTTTTGTTTGTTTGTTTCTGTTTTCTTGATTTTCTTTCACCAGTTACCCTCTTAGCGTCCTTGTACATCATTCTTAGAGTTACTGTCTTGATGTACTTCTTGATCGTGCCCAACGCCGATTCTGGAGCTCACATGACTTCAGTTTGTCTGTTCTCTTCCATTTTCCCTAAGTCACACAGACAGACAGATGAACCCACTTTCATAAACAAACTACCCGGCCCCTGAGTGACGTAGTGGTTAGTACACTCGTTTCTCATCGAGAGGTCGGTGGTTCGAGTCCGTCCGACTGGAGTAACACCAGCACCCAGTTCCAGAAAGAGGTACACGCATCCATCTCTAGTTGGGAAGAAAAGGTTGCTAGGCGACATGCTGACCACGCCTTCAAGTCAGCAGGGCACTACATTTTTCCCTTTTACTTTACCCCCACCCCACCCCACCCCCACGTACCAAATTGATTATAATTCTGTTTCCATCCACTACAAGGTCCCTGGAAAGTAAAACAACTAAAGAATCTGTGGAGAGGAACAATCAGAACTACAAAAATAAGATTTTTAACGGAATGCATCTTTCCCATCGCAACATATGCCTGTGAGATCTGGACACTTAACAAAACAGCTGAGAAAAACATAAATGCCTTTGAATGTAAATACTACAGAAGAGTTCTTCAAATATCGTGGACACAAAAAAGAACAAATATATCTATACTGCAAGAACTTGATATTGAAGAAGGCTGGGTAGTAAAGATGATTAAAGAGAGAAAACTTCAATATTTTGGACACATTATTGATAAAATTAACTGTCATGATAATTTAGAGAAGACCGTCTTGGAAGGGTACATAATGGGAAAAATAAACAGAGATAGACCAAGGCGAAGATGGCTGCAAGACATCGTTGATAATCTGCAGATGGATGCATCAGCACCAGGGCATCTTGCTTTCAACCGAGATGCCTACAGGAGAGCTGTTTCAAAGTTCCGCAAGAGACATGCAAATGACTGAACTGACTGACTGATTGACTGAACCCCATGTTACTGAGGAGCAAATTATTTTATAAATAGAAAACAACGAGGCTTTCGTGTGGTAAGGTGAGAGAACCCAGTTTTGTAGGAAACTCTTTGTCTACTATGTTTTCCTACAAAACTGTGCTTTTGTCTACGATTTTTTCGAGGTCTAATCCTAACGTTTGTGATGGGTTTCAGTTCTTTCCCATCTATGTTGATGTCTTCCAGCATTCTTATAATTTCTGTGTATCTCACTTTATCGAATGCTTTACTGTAGTCTATGAAGCATAAGGATAGGTCCGTCTTTACCTCTATTGATCTTTCCATCATTGTTATATATATATATATATATATATATATATATATATAAATGACAATACTTGTGGCTTTTCCTTCGACGAAGCCACACTGTTCTTTAGCGATTTCTGGTTTTATTTTGCCCCTGACTCTTCTCTTGACAATACGAAGCAGGATTTTGGTAACATGTCTCATAAGACTAATGGTTCGATGGTCTTCACATTCAACTGCACCTTGTTTCTTTAGTAGGGCAATGAAAACTGATTGCAAAAGTTCTGATGGGACATAGTTACTGTTATAGATTCATTCAGTAATCTGGTAACTATTTCTATGCCAAGCTCTCCTAAAAACATCAAAAACATATACTGGCAGCAATCAGCAGCAATGAAGGTTGAGAACCAAATAAGAGCATTCCAAGGCATAAAATTGGAAGTGAGACAAGGATGTGTTCTATCTCCTGACCTCTTCTCTTTGTATAGCGAAAACATAATGAGAAACATAGAGAGCTTGCCAGGAATATCAATTGGCGGGTAGAACCTTAACAACTTAAGGTATGCAGACGATACAGTTCCGATTGCTAAAAGTGAAAGGGAGCTACAGGCTCTTCTTTACATCGTGGTTCGTGAAAGTAAAAGTTAAGGTCTCAACCTGAATAAAAAGAAGACTGAAGTGATGGTCATATCAAAGAAAAGAATACCACCAAAATGTAGCATTACCGTCGATGGCACAGAACTGAAACATGTTGATAGGTTCAAGTACTTAGGAACGATTATAACAGCTGATGAGAAATGTCACAACAAAATAAAAAGCAGACGTGCTGAGGCAAAGTCAGCATTCCAGAAAATGTGAAACATCTTGTGCAACAGATCCATATCAATGGAAACAAGATTCCGAGTACTTAAATGTTACATCGAGGTAATTTTATTTTATGGATGTGAAGCATGGTCCATGAATAAGAGAGTACAGTGAGAAATGGAGGCCATGGAAATGTAGTTCATAAGAAGGATGTTGAAGGTACCATGGACAGCTAAGAAAACCAATGAAGGCGTCTTAAGAGAGGCTGGAGTTAAAAGGCAATTTACAGCAAAGATCAGAGGCAGACAAGCGAGATTTGAAGGACATTTTCTGAGAAGAGGAAAATTGGAACACATTGTGGGAACTGGAAAAACTGAGGGAAGAAGAGAAGAGGAAGACAGAGAGAGAAGTTACTGGATGAGCTGTCAGTGTGGCTAGAAAGAAAGTCACCAGTGGACCTCATAATCAAGTCGAAAGATAGGGAATTGTGGACAGAAATGATCGTCTACGCCAGACGGCACGGCACTTGATTGAATGATTGAAGAAAAATACTCCGTACTTTCATCACAAATTATTTTTTACTCGACAAATTTGGCCGCATACCTTCTACTCTCCCGTGGCACACCACAGTGCTGCAGCATACCAGGGTGCTGCGTCACACCGTTTTTAAAACACTGCTCTATGACGTTACAGTAATTTTTAAAAAAACTATGGTGATTAATGGTGATATAATAAACGTTACGCAATATTTTCCTTCCTAACTCACCATTCCAACGTGTTTATTATTGTTTTTACATTTACCTACATACTTATTTCATCTCTTTTTATTATTTTTTTAAAATAAGACTTCTCTTTAGCAGTGAACGGTGAACTTTAAAATGTTTAATAATTTAAATACAATATGGCGTCATTTCCTGTTTTAGAAAAAAACATGGCCGCTGGTGTTTATTGTAAAGGTTTTTGTGTAGTCGTCTCAGAGGCATATCCATCAAATTCTTCTGTGGTTTTGGATTTATTGGACTGAGATTTTCTTGACATCTCGTGTGTGTAATGTGCCTTTCCACAAAACACAATCACGTGAACCGAACTTCATCTTTATGTCCTCTTATCCCCGGGCAGAGAATTCTGGGGTTTATTTTTCATTTCTTTGCTGATGTTTTTTTTTCCTTTCAGTATAATCATAGTAATTCTGCTCCTGTTTGCCTAAGGTGGTCCATTATCGTGTGCTTATTGTCAAAGGGTATTGTTCAAATATTAGTTTTCATTCAAGTTTGTGTATCCGCTATTTCAAAATGAGGACCTGTACGTCCAGTACAGCATGACCTGAGAGAAATCTGGCAATCAGTGTGTTGTGTCCTAATCTGTGCCAGCTTGTAGTATTCTCCAGCCATAATAAGAAAATAAAGCCCCTCCCCCATTTTTTGTGGCTTATTGTGTGATTAAATCTGGCCTCTCCATTTAGTCTCTGAGGTTTTTCTTTTCTCTTACTTGATCAATCTCTCCCAACAGTTTCTACTCTCAGACCTCTGGGTTATTTTGTCATGTTTACCCTTCTCCAGAGAGAAGCATATTTGCTGAGAATCTTGCTATCAAGCAGGCAGGACATTGTCAGATTATCAACAACAAAGATTAATGTTTTCCGCGGCCACATTGGGTCGTCTTGCCTCATTGGCCATTGTTCCCCATAATCCTATAAAATTAGACTCGCATAGCAGGAACAGGCATTCTTTGATTGGTTATTTTTAATTTGCCTTCTCTTTCTTTCTCCGTCATTTTCTGTTAGTAAATATCTTTTGTTTTTCTTCTGAATCCTCTTTGAGTAAATATTGCTAATTCCTGTAAACAGCCCGTGTAAGCCTAGTTCTTTTGTACAAAAATCTTAGTGTAAATCTAGTCCATTTCATTCTTGAATTCCTTGACGAAATCTAATTTCTTTTCTTTCCAAAATTCTTCTGTCGTCCGGGGCGGGGGGGGGGGGGGGGGGGGGCGGCCATTATTCTCCTAGCAACATTCTTTTAGTCTAGACTTTTGTTTCCTGAATATCATTGTGTCGTCTAGACCATTGTTCTCTGAGCAACATTCTGTCGTCTAGACCAAGGGTCTCCAGACTAAGTCCCTCGAGCTACATCCTGCTTCCCAATGGATTTTGAATGTCTCCCTGAGGCTTGAAATATTTATATACCGCCAACCACCGTCACGATGTAGCTGTTTATTTAAGCAAAGTTGAATCACGCGAGAATTACAGTTATTATACATCGACATTCATATCAAAATGCTCGTCCCACATAACCTGGCACTGTCTTATTATCTTGTGTACATCCGTACTTGTACAATTCATGGTACTCGACTGTCTTCGCCCATAGTTTGGCACAATTCACTAGGTAGGCCCCCATGCTAGTAGACATACCAGAAGGTAGTGGAGTGTGGTCGACGAGGGTGCAGGGCCCTCTATTTTTGTATATCTGCAGGGGTGGGGGGACTTGGGTCGGAGCTCGCTACGAGCGTGGGGCGGGCCCCAGCTAGTGAAATGCGCCATAATCCCCATTGCATATACTGCTTAATCTCCTTGTACGCATTCGTGGCGTCGACAGTGAATTTTGTGTGATCCAGGAATTAATATGTATTGCACAGCATGTGAAGAAGACATGGCACTCAGCTATCTAATCATCTTTCATATAGAATCACTCGTATATTACATGATACTCAACTGTATCACCATCTTTCGTATACAAGCACTCATATATTACATGATACTCAACCCTCTTACTATCTTTGCTTCGATCTTCAGTATTTAGTGGAATTAAGACCTCAGACAGCTTTTGAGAACTTCTCAGACAACATCGACTTTTCAGAGACAATTCCATCAATAGAATCGCCAACAATGTAAGAGAAAGGCTCAATGAGAAAGCGTGATTTTGTATGCGAAAGATTTTAAAAAAAACAGTGGCAGGAACCAAGACTTTGATGTCGTATTGTGTGTTACAAGTTTGTTTTTGTTTTTTTTTGGAAAAGGAAAACAGTGCTGAGAAAAACTGTTTTCCTTCTTTTATTTTTCTTTTTTATGTTCTATGAGATCATTCCCTGAAGATGTATTAGTCAAGGAGGAGATAAACAGTCCTATCTAACGTGAATGAAGAGAAAGGTAATAACAAAAGTTGCCATAAATCTGAGATTTTCAGGCAACACAGGAATGTGTCCAAGACGGGGAGGGGAGATAACAAACTGTACAAGTGGAACTGAGGATAGAGAAAAAAAAATATCAAACTGCAGATAAATAAAACGACAAGACGTTTTCGATATCATTCTCTTGCACTTGATGAAGCAACTATAACACATGTCTATAACACATGTCTATAACACATGTCTATAACACATGTCTATAACACATGTCTATAACACATGTCTATAACACATGTCTATAACACATGTCTATAACACATGTCTATAACACATGTCTATAACACATGTCTATAACACATGTCTATAACACATGTCTATAACACGCCACAAGCAGTTTATCATCGTCCACGACACAGATGAATACACGGAGATGTGAAGTAGTAGTACATACGATGGGGGTTCTGGTACATTCTGGGGCAAGTTCACCAGGTAGCGCCCCCCCTCCCCCCCCCCCCGCCACCACCACTACCCCCGACCCAACAAGCCAGCAGACATAGCTGTAAAGTGTGATCCGCGAGGGCAGTTGGCTCTCCAGTTTTATATGTCTGCAGGGGTGGGGGACTTGGGTGTGGCGGGCGCTACCTACTGAACTACGCCGGAATCCCCATTTGTGTATACTAGGTAGAGGCCACCCAGCCCATCAGATATACCAGGAGGTTGTAAAGAGGGGTCTGCGAATGTGGTGGGCTCTCCAGTTTTATATGTCTGCAGGGGTTAGGAACTTGGGTTGGAGGCCCGCCGGCCAAGGTGTAGGCCGGGCCCTACCTAGTGAATTGCACCAGAATCCCCACTGCATGTGCAGCTCCACATGTCCATGTATTAATTCGTGTGGCGTCGACAGTGAATTTCACGTGACCCAAAAATTAACATGTACATCATACTAACTGCAGAAGACATCTTCAAATAAGCGTACAAACTGTGTCAGAATATAACTTGGAACTGAATATAAATGCAGCGAGTCACAAATTATAACGGAGAAAACATGCCTGACGCTAAGTAAATATGTGGCAGTCTTATTCACAAAAGTTTGTGAAGATAAATTCTCAGAGCCGATGTTTCTTCACGGCGTTATTCATCAACAAGTCACGTGTGTCGATAGGCGTGTCCTTTCCAGAGCGATGCCCCTCTCACAGCCTCCTTGAATACAGTACAGTCTCGCCCAAGCTAACCAGATACTCACAATGACATATTCAGACTTTTCGTGGTATCGAATGGTCGTCCCTTTTCCATTTTGCCGGGTACTAAGCCTTCTACTATCAACCTCTCCAAACCATTACGTCTCTTGATGTGGCCGAAGTTTCTCATCTTTCTAACTATGATGGTGATTGCAAGCTATCAACAAGTATCTTATCTTATATCTTATATCCTTCCCGTGCCGTTAGACGTCACATAGGGCTCGCAAAGTAGTTCGCCAATTTTTCCTGTCTTCGGCGAGTCTTTCAACCTCATCAAAGGATTTTATGCCTGTTAATTTGGCCTCTCTTAACAATGTCCTCTTCAGAGTTTCACGCGGTCTGTCTCTCTCTTTTTTTTTTTTTGGCCTGTTGTGTTCCACTTGATAGCTTGTTTTGGGATCCTCTGATCATTTCTTCTCATCAAGTGACCAACATATGTCCATCTCCTTTTCCTGATCACCCATGAGACTGGTTGTTGTTCAGTCATCTGTCTTATCTCTGCATTGTTCTTGAATTCGTTCCACTTGATGCCGAGTATTTTCCTTATGCATTTGTTTTCACAAGTATAGTATGGGAAAATTTTTTATAAATGTGGGCACGTCTTGTATCACGAAACCTGTTAATTCAGCCGAAATTTCTATCAGTCTCATGCGTTTAACCATCGTCAGTTTCATGATTTTCTGAGAGAGAAACTGAATCTGAGTTCACGATGACTTGTTATTAGCAGTTCGACTGCTTACCTGTGAAAAAAAGCTCTATCACTGACTTGTTATACAGCATTTCGATGACTTACCTGTGAAAAAAAGCTCTATCAATGACTTATTATACAGCAGTTCGGTGGCTTACCTGTGAAAAAAAAAGCTCTATCACTGACTTGTTATACAGCAGTTCGACGGCTTACCTGTGAAAAAAAGGTCTATCATTAACTTGTTTATACAACAGTTTGATGGCTTACTTGTGTAAAAAAGTTTAATCACTGACTTGTTATATAGAAGTTCGATGTGGGAAAAGTTCTTTCACTGACTTGTTATATAGCAGTTCGATGCGGAAAAAGTTCTTTCACTGACTTGTTATACAGCAGTTCGATGTGGGAAAAGTTCTTTCACTGACTTGTTATATAGCAGTTCGATGTGGGAAAAGTTCTTTCACTGACTTGTTATACAGCGGTTCGATGTGGGAAAAGTTCTTCCACTGACTTGTTATATAGCAGTTCGATGAGGGAAAAGTTCTTTCACTGACTTGTTATATAGCAGTTCGATGCGGAAAAAGTTCTTTCACTGACTTGTTATACAGCAGTTCGATGTGGGAAAAGTTCTTTCACTGACTTGTTATATAGCAGTTCGATGTGGGAAAAGTTCTTTCACTGACTTGTTATACAGCGGTTCGATGTGGGAAAAGTTCTTCCACTGACTTGTTATATAGCAGTTCGATGAGGGAAAAGTTCTTTCACTGACTTGTTATATAGCAGTTCGATGTGGGAAAAGTTCTTTCACTGACTTGTTATACAGCGGTTCGATGTGGGAAAAGTTCTTCCACTGACTTGTTATATAGCAGTTCGATGAGGGAAAAGTTCTTTCACTGACTTGTTATATAGCAGTACGATGTGGGAAAAGTTCTTTCACTGACTTGTTATATAGCAGTTCGATGTGGGAAAAGTTCTTTCACTGACTTGTTATATAGCAGTTCGATGTGGGAAAAGTTCTTTCACTGACTTGTTATATAGCAGTTCGATGTGGGAAAAGTTCTTTCACTGACTTGTTATATAGCAGTACGATGTGGGAAAAGTTCTTTCACTGACCTGTTATATAGCAGTTCGATGTGGGAAAAGTTCTTTCACTGACTTGTTATATAGCAGTTCGATGTGGGAAAAGTTCTTTCACTGACTTGTTATACAGTAGTTCGATGTGGGAAAAGTTCTTTCACTGACTTGTTATATAGCAGTACGATGGCTTATCTGTGGGAAAAATTCTATCACTAACTTGACTTATTATACAGCAGTTCGATATCTTACCTGTATAAAAAGTTATATCACTGACTTGACTCAGCAACCGAAATGTTAAAAGATATTAACAATGACAACATAAGCCAACTACAGAGAATGTTTAATAAAGTTTGGAAAGAAGAAAATGTCCATTCAAAGTGGAAAAATGGAATCATTGTTAAAATACCCCAAAAAAATGCAACTTTAGTGACTGCAATAATTGGAGAGGAGTAACCTTACTATCACTTGTGTCAAAAGTATTTTGTAAAATCATTCTGATTAGACTTAAAGATATAGTGGATACAGCAATGAGAGAAGAACAAGCAAGATTTCGAAAAGGGAGAAGCTGTCTCGACCAGATCTTTACTCTAAGAATAATACTTGAAGAAAATATTTAAAAGCAAAACCCATTAAACCTGAACTTCATAGACTTCAAAAAGGCACTTTACAGCATACACAGAGATTCATTGTGGAGAATGTTAAGAATATATGACTTACCTGTGGCAAAAGTTCTATCACTGACTTGATCTATTATACAGCAGTTCGATGGCTTACCTGTGGCAAAAGTTCTATATTCTGTTTTCAGCTCAGAAAGGAGATTGATCTATTCCTCATAAAAAAAATATCGACTTTCACCACTTTTATGAGACTCCGACTAGCTTTGGAAACTGGCATTTGTGTGTGTGTGTGTGCGCGCGTGTGTGTGTGCGTGTGTGTGTTTGTTTGTTTGTTTGTTTGTTTGTTTGTTTGTTTGTTCCCCCCGTCCGTCCGACTTGACAGTTCATATGAATCAACCGAAGTGACAAGGTGAAATCAATTTGACTAGCGCATGTCAAGACATTCACCCCAGACCTGACGCTACTCGAAGGCTGGTCCCATTTTTCACAGTAGTGAAATATTTCACGAGCAGCTTTTTTTCTTTCATCTTTTTGCAAAAGAAATAAGTTCTTTCTTCCATAAAAGAAAAAAAAAACAATTTCAGGAACGATTTTTAAAAAATCTTGATGTAGAAGCAGGTGAAGTTAGGCTGCTCCAATATCCATCTGACTGCAGCGTTGAAAAACTCGCAAGTCATTTTCAAATGGAAATTATCGATCTCCAATCAAATGACACTCTGGAAGATAAGTATAAAGAAGGAAATCTGATCCAATATTTTACATTTTTTACCGCCTGAATAATTTCCATATTTGAAGACATTGTGTTTGTGCGCGCGTGCGTACGAGAATGCGTTCGTGTGTGTGTGTGTGTGCGTGCGTTCGTGAGTATGTGCGTTTGTGAGTGTGCGCGTTCGTGTGTGTGTATGTGTGTGTGTTCGTGTGTGTGTGTGCGTGTGTGTGTGTTCGTGTGTGTGTATTCGTGTGTGTGTTCGTGTGTGTGTGTGTTCGTGTGTGTGTGTTCGTGTGTGTGTGTTCGTGTGGGTGTGTTCCTGTGTGTGTATTCGTATGTGTGTTCGTGTGTGTGTTCGTGTGTGTGTTCGTGTGTGTGTATTCGTGTGTGTGTTCGTGTGTGTGTGTTCGTGTGGGTGTGTTCCTGTGTGTGTATTCGTGTGTGTGTTCGTGTGTGTGTATTCGTGTGTGTGTGTTCCTGTGTGTGTATTCGTGTGTGTGTTCGTGTGTGTGTATTCGTGTGTGTGTGTTCGTGTGTGTGTGTTCGTGTGTGTGTGTTCATGTGTGTGTATTCGTGTGTGTGTGTGTTCGTGTGTGTGTGTTCGTGTGTGTGTGTTCGTTTGTGTGTGTTCGTGTGTGTGTTCGTGTGTGTGTGTTCGTGTGTGTCCGTGTGTGTGTTCGTGTGTGTGTGTTCGTGTGTGTGTTCGTGTGTGTGTGTGTTCGTGTGTGTGTGTTCGTGTGTGCGGGTGTATGTGTGCGTGTGTGTGTGTTCGTGTGTGTGTGTTCGTGTGTGTGGGTGTATGTGTGCGTGTATGTGTGTGTGGATTTATTTCAGGAGTTCTATTTTGGTCTGTTCTTTTTCTGTGGTACAACGTACCCGGGGTGGAAAAACATATTCACGGATGAAATATGCCAATCCCAAGTAACAAGCGTATTATCTGATGACTTTTTGAAGTCCAGTTTACTGACTGACTTCATAAGTTCGAACCCCCACTTCACCTTAAAAGCTCAGTTCTGCTTGAAAACCTTACTTCACCTTAAAAGCTCAGTTCTGCTTGAAACCTTATTTCACCTTAAAAGCTCAGTTCTGCTTGAAACCTTATTTCACCTTAAAAGCTCAGTTCTGCTTGAAAACCTTATTTCACCTTAAAAGCTCAGTTCTGCTTGAAACCTTATTTCACCTTAAAAGCTCAGTTCTGCTTGAAAACCTTACTTCACCTTAAAAGCTCAGTTCTGCTTGAAACCTTATTTCACCTTAAAAGCTCAGTTCTGCTTGAAACCTTATTTCAGCTTAAAAATTCAGTTCTGTTTGAAAACCTTATTTCACCTTAAAAGCTCAGTTCTGCTTGAAACCTTACTTCACCTTAAAAGCTCAGTTCTGCTTGAAAACCTTATTTCAGCTCAAAATCTCAGTTCAGTTTGAAACCTCAGTTCAGCTTTAAACCTCATTTCAACTTGAAACTTCAGTTCAGCGATATTGTGAAAATGTATTGAAAAGCACTTCAATCATTCTTATTAATATTATTGTGCAATACTTCACAATTTGTTGATTACGACAGAAATTTTCAGTTGCCAATCGCGAGTAAATACGACTTTGACTTCACGAATATCCCAGCGCCAATTTGCGTGTCTCAATCTGTGAGTTGCCAAGCAACAGCAAGTTTCTGGTTTTAAATTTTCTCTGAGTGTTATCATGGACTCTGCCGTTAAAGGGAGGGGTCAGTTTATTTTGTTCAAACGTTATTGTGGCTGGCCTAGTGGATAGGAGCTCGGTCTACTTATCCGGTGGTACCAGGTTCAAATCCCAGTTGTGGGATTTCTGTAGCATTTACAATGCATTCCTATTTGACTTTCCGTGTTGCTGTAAATGCTACAGAAGAGTTCTTCAAATATCATGGACACAAAAAAGAACAACTATATCCATACTACAAGAACTTAATATTGAAGAAGGCTGGCTAGCAAAGAGGATTAAACAGAGAAAACTTAAATATTTTGGACACATTAAACGTTATGATAATCTAGAGAAGACCGTCTTGGAAGGGTACATAATAGGAAAAAAGAAAGAGAGGAAGACCAAGGCGAAGATGGCTGCAAGACATCGTTGATGATCTGCAAATGGATGCATCAGCAGCAGGCCATCTTGCTCACAACCGAGAGGCCTACAGGAGAGCTGTTAGGGAGGCAAAGTTCCGCAGTGGACATGCAAATGAATGAATGAATGAATGTTGCTGTTTGGGTTTCTTGGTATATTTCCAGATGATAGTTTACCATTGCTTTCCTTCTGGGCATTGACTGTACTAGTCATTGATCGTAGCCATTGTCCCTACATTGAAATCACCTGCCTACCATCATAGGATGGTGACCATAACCAAAATTATATGTTGGCTGCTTCTCCATTCCATCCACCACCTGCTCCCATGGCTTCACGTGATACCCCCACCCCGTCTCCTTTGATAAGAGATACCCCTAGCCCGTCTCCTTTGATAAGAGATACCCCTACCCCGTCTCCTTTGATAAGAGATACCCCTAGCCCGTCTCCTTTGATAGGGGATACCTCTACCCCGTCTCCTTTGATAGGGGATACCTCTACCCCGTCTCCTTTGATAGGGGATACCTCTACCCCGTCTCCTCTGATAAGGGATACCTCTACCCCGTCTCCTCTGATAAGGGATACCTCTACCCCGCCTCTTTTGATAGGGGATACCCCTACCCCGTATCTTTTGATAGGGGATACCTCTACCCCGTCTCCTTTGATAGGGGATACCCCTACCCAGTCTCCTTTGATAGGGGATACCCCTACCCCATCTCTTTTGATAGGGGATACCCCTACCCCATCTCTTTTGATAGGGGATACCCCTACCCCGTATCCTTTGATAGGGGATACCTCTACCCCGTCTCCTTTGATAGGGGATACCCCTACCCAGTCTCCTTTGATAGGGGATACCCCTACCCCATCTCTTTTGATAGGGGATACCCCTACCCCATCTCTTTTGATAGGGGATACCCCTACCCCGTATCCTTTGATAGGGGATACCCCTACCCCGTCTCGAACCAGTTATAAACAAAATATCGACTTACAACCAGAGACGGTTCATAAAATGAGAACCCTTATTGATGATCTATGTCCCAGGTAAAGAAGGTGAGGAGGGAAATGTCAGTGTAACATCCTTCTTAAAGTAATCATCACATTTCTCTTTTGTTCTGAGTTATATCATGTTCTGTCATATTTCTTGGAAAAGATCTGGCAAAAACAACGTACAAAGAACTAGACAAGAAAGTAAAAAAAGTTCAGCTAGAAGGGTTAAAAGAGAATACATGGACAATATGGCAAAAGAAGCAGAGAAAGCAGCAAAAACGGGAGTCAGCAAAACTCTATATAACATACAAAAGAAGCTAACAGGTACTATTACATCTAAAGAAAGATCAATCCTTAGCAAAACTGGAACCCTATTAACATCAAGTAAAGATCAAAAGCAAAGGTGAGCTGAACACTTCCGAGAAAATACTTAATCGGCCGCACCCAAAAGAATTGACGAAACCGACTTAGCAGCCCCACAACTAAATGTCAACCTAGATGAAATTACTTCGAATGAAAGTGAAAGAGCAGTGAATCTAATGGCTAACAACAAAGCTGCAGGTGAAGATGAAATAACAGCCAAAATGTTAAAAGCTATTAACAGTGACAACATGAACCAACTACTGAGAATGTTTAATAAAGTTTGGAAAGAAGAAAAGATCAATTATAAATGGAAAAACGAAACAAAAGGCAACCTTAGCGACTGCAATAATTGAAGAGGAGTAATATTACTATCAGTTATGTCAAAAGTATTTTGAAAAGTCATTCGAAGTAGAATTAAAGATAGTGGATTCTGCGATTAGAGAAGAACAAACAGGTTTTCTTGAAGAACATTTTGAAAAGAAAAAAACCATTAATCCCGAACTTCATAGTCTTTTAAAAAGGCATGTGATAGCATACACAGAGATTCATTGTGGAGAATTTTAAGACTATGTGGAATACCATCTAAGACTGTCAACATCATTAAGAATCTTTACAAGAGAGTCACCACAGAAGAAGGAATGAGCGAATGGTTCCTGATTGAAACAGGCGTGAAACAAGGATGTATATTATATCCATTGCTTTTTGGAACTGCCATAGTCTTCATAATGAAAAATGTTGCACAGGTAACACAGGTATTGACTGTGTACATGGGATCCAACTAAAAGATCTTGATTTTGCAGATGCCATAACTCTTATCAGTGACAATGTGAAATCTATGCAAGAAAAAACAGATACCCTGTCTTCAATGGCTAGTAAAATAGGACTTGAAATTAACAAGGGGAAAAAAATAATGAAACTTCTCATTAATCAAGAAAGAAAATATACGTAGAAGGAACAGCAGTTGACGAAGTAAACTGAGCTGCATATCTCAACAGCTACATAGACCAGGATGGTGACACCAGAAAGGGAGTTAGAATTGGAATTGCAAAAGCAGCATTGACCTTCAAGAATCTTGAGAACAAATAAAAGGTAAAAAGGTAACATTTCCGTTTCCGTGCCGTTAAGGCATATTGGGGAATACGGTGTTAGGCCCGTATTTTCCATGACCTTCGGGACATGAAAGTGTGATGTGGCCAGTATCACGCCCGGCCGCTTTACCTTCCCAGATTTCTCTAGTACCCATTTTTAGAGGCTGGGTGAACCCAGGGGCCTTTTTCAGTGTGTGCCAGAAAAAAAAAATCCCACTGTTGGGACTTGAACCCGGTACCACCGCGTTAGTAAACCACTCAGCTAACCAGGCGCCTTGTACGAGAACATATGGCACTGAAAACGTATAAGCACAAAACCCAAGCTAAGATGATTATTCAATTCAAATGTAATATCCACCCTATTTATGTATGCGAAAACTGGAAAACAACTAAAGAAATAGACAAGAAATTAGACCCTTTTGAAAACAAATGCCTAAGGATTATACTCGGTATAAAATGGAACGACTTCAAGAACAATATAGAGATAATACAGGTGAGAAAACAACAACCTGTCTCATGGGTGATTAGAAAAAGGAGATGGACATATGTCGATCACGTAATGAGAAGAAACGGTCAGGGAATCCCAAAACAAGCTATCAAGTGGAACAAAACAGGCCAAAGAAAAAGAGGTCGATCACGTGAAATTCTAAAGAGGACATTGCTAAGAGAGGCCATTTTAGTAGGCATAACATCCCTTGATAAGATTTAAAAGCTCACCGAAAACAGGAAAACTTGGCAAACTACCATGCGAGTCCATGTGACGTTTAACGGTACGAGAAGGATGTAAGATTACCTACACAACAGAATGTATTAATTAGAAAACGGACTGTAATCTACAAAAACATTTTCCTATAAACCAGACTGCCATCTATAAAAACAGACTGTGTTACCTAGAAAACAGACTGTCATCTATAAAAACAGACTGTGTTACCTAGAAAACAGACTGTCATCTATAAAAACAGACTGTGTTACCTAGAAAACGGACTGTCATCTATAGAAAACAGACTCATCTATAAAAACAGACTGTGTTACCTAGAAAACGGACTGTCATCTATAGAAAACAGACCCTGTTACATTGAAAACAGACTCATCTATAAAAACAGACTGTATTACCTAGACAATGGACTGTCATCCATAAAAAGGGACTTTCATCTATAAAAACGGACTGTTTTACCTTGAAAACAGACTGCCATCTATAAAACAGACTGTTTAACCTATATAACAGACTTTCTTCTGGAAACACGAAGTATATTACAGCACTTTTAAGTGAGATCCAGACTACCATAGTCGGTGCTGAGACAGCTCAGAAACAGGGCATTGGAGGGCATTGTTAAATTACTACGTCCGAGGCAGTGCCTCACACAAGTTACCTTCTCCTGCTATCACCAAGAATACCATCCTCAGCAAGACATTTCAAACAGAAAAAATAAAATGTTATCTTGCTCTTTGCTTTACGTTTCCTTCGGGTTTTTTTTTTTAAATGTGTTTCTCTGAACTTCTGAAGTCGACTTTCTTTGGGGTTGACCAAAGGCTGAGACGTCTATTCTCCAAATTACTCTCTCTGACAGAACTTCAAAGCTTTATTTTAAATCCCACGAAACAAATTCAAACGGATCGGAGCAACTTTCGAGACAGGGAGCGACGGAAATCAATTAGCGCTGGAAACAAATTGGGAGTTACCGCCCCCGTATTTGCTCTTCGTCCGAAAGGGGGCGTTAGGGGACTTCCTGTTGGGCAATGTCCCCACTCTGCGGAGCTGTAGGGAGTGCAATGAACTGAACTTCGTTTATAAGTCGACCATTAGTCGTGTCATGTCAAGTTTATTTTGAAATACGATATTTTCTAAAGAACTTGAATTCTTTCTTCTTCTTCTTTAAAATAGTCAGTCACTTACGTATCGCAGTGAAAACTGCTATCAGATTTTCATTCAACAGACGGAGTGAAGCCCGTCGTGTTGTCATTTTGTACTTCTTTATAAGTTATTCACCCTTCTAAGGACAATTTCCATGGGGAAAAAATTCTTAATTTATTTCGTGTTGAAGAGGCCAAGTTAACAGGCATAAAATCCTTTGATGAGGTTGAAAGACTCGCCGAAGACAGGAAAAATTGGCGAACTACTTTGCGAGCCCTATGTGACGTCTAACGGCACGGGAAGGATATAAGATAAGATAAGATAAGATTTCGTGTTGAAGAGCACTCTGATAACGTGGTGGAATCAATGTTGCTTTCTAGCACGCTTTTAGCAGAAAAGTTGCGGAAATGGATCTCCGAGGGACATTTGCAATCTGCAGAATAAACCTTTGTAGATTTAGAAGAGGGTCTTTAAGTCGAACGAGATAGAATCACAAGCTTGTAGATAGTAGCAGACACAGCCTCTAATGACAGAACATGGAGAGGCTGGAAGAATCGTATAAATCTGTCGATGAGAAATTCAGATACTTGACTGAAAACACAGATTTACTGATAAAGAAACATAAAGACCAGAACAAACACATAAATCTGTATAAAAAGTGTATAAGTTAGAAGGAATTTATCTTTAAACATATAAATCTGTATATAAGAAAAACACAAGCTTGGAGAAAGATGTAAATCTCTCTCTTTCTCTCTCTCTCTCTATATATATATATATATATATATATATATAACTAAATTAGAGATTAGTAGAAAAACATAAATCTATCGGCAAGAAGTTTCGAGCATAGAAGAAAAAGCATAAATCTGTCGATATGAAGTTTAGAGCTAGAACAAACATACAACTCTATCAGCAATACGTTTATATGTTAGAACAAACGTATAACTCTATCGGCAAGCAGTTTAGAGACTAGAACAAACATATAACTCTATCAAAAAGAAATTTATAGATTAGGGCAAACATACAACTCTATCAACAAGATTTTTTTTTAGCCTAGAACAAAAATACAACACTATCGATATGTCGTTTAGAGACTCCATCAAACATACAAGCTTAACAACAAGAGGTTTAGAGATTAGAACAAACATAAATTTATGAACACGAAGTTTAAAAGCTAGAATAAACACAGACATATCACAAGTATATTGGAGACTGAAGAACCAGGTAAAATCTACAAAGAAAAAATATCATCCTATCCATACAATATGCATGGCACACCAACATTGCTTGTAATGAAATAAAATCTCAACCGCGATGTTTTACCGGTATAATTAAACAATGTACAGGGCGTTCCATAAGTACCTGTGCACTAACCTAGTATCGATTCCGGTATCGTAGTGATATCTTAATGTCTGCCGTATCTAGGCACATCTACCTGCGTACTTTAGTGTATTGAAGTCTACTGTATTCAGTCTGTCTTTGTATATTCCGTGTTGTGAACCAGCGAAGCAGTTGTCGAAGCACACGACAGGCGAATCTGTTTATTCACTATAGTACTAGAGGAACGTATTTTTCTTGTTGAACGCATATTTCGAGAAGGCAGTACATACTCTGATTTAGTGCGGGGACAGGAACACCTGTACTACATCGCGATGTAGTTTATAAACTTATTTGAGAAATTTCGCGAAACAGGCTCAGTGTTAGACGCACACAGTAATAGAAGACCATCTTAGTTGAACGAGGAGAAGTTATCGGACATTTCTGACTCTACGCTTCGGAGTCCATCACAGGCTTTGCGTAAGCTGGCACAACAGGAAGGTATCGGGCATGCAACAGGGCATAGATCAGTCAGAGAAAATCTGAATCTCTTCCCATATAAAGTAACAGTGGTCAGAGAAAATTTGATACTCTTCCCATATAAAGTAACAGCGGTCAGAGAAAACTTTAAACTCTTCCCATATAAAGTAACAGCGGTCAGAGAAAACTTTAAACTCTTCCCATATAAAGTAACAGCGGTCAGAGAAAACTTTAAACTCTTCCCATATAAAGTAACAGCGGTCAGAGAAAATTTGATACTCTTCCCATATAAAGTAACAGCGGTCAGAGAAAACTTTAAACTCTTCCCATATAAAGTAACAGCGGTCAGAGAAAATTTGATACTCTTCCCATATAAAGTAACAGTGGTCAGAGAAAACTTTAAACTCTTCCCATATAAAGTAACAGTGGTCAGAGAAAATTTGATACTCTTCCCATATAAAGTAACAGTGGTCAGAGAAAACTTTAAACTCTTCCCATATAAAGTAACAGCGGTCAGAGAAAATTTGATACTCTTCCCATATAAAGTAACAGCGGTCAGAGAAAATTTGATACTCTTCCCATATAAAGTAACAGTGGTCCAACAATTACTGCCAACGGGTCATGAAAGACGACCCCGTTACTGTGAATGATTTGCAAATTTCATTCAAATTAAAACTGCTGATATTCTTGATGTCACCTGTTTTACAGATGAGGCCTGGTTTGACCTCTCGGGTTATGTTAACACATACAGTACACGATTGTCGGCGTCGGAGAGTCCTCACGCTGTGCATGAAACACTCTAGCATGAGCAGAAAGTTGGTTGGAGTGTGGATTGCATTATCTAGACGGTCCGTTGTTGCCCCTATATTCTTTGAAGAGACAGTCAACAGTGAACGTTATTGTTCAATAACCCCGCGATTTCACTGGCCTGCTTGAGAAAGACGAAATCACTTACTCGTGGTTTCAGCAAGATGGCTCTACTGAGCATACTGTTAAAATTCCTTGAAACTTCTGGATTAGATTTTCGGAGATCGTATCATCTCTAAAAACTTATGGCCTCCTCGCTCGATCTAACTCCACCAGACGTTTATCTGTGGGGAGAAGCTAAGTCGGAAGTTTATCGAAATCGCCCACGCACGCAGAATGAATTAAAAAACTCCAATGACTGCCTAAATGAGAAACATTTCACACACATCTAAGAAAAGTGTTTGCGAATAAAATTAAATGTGTTGGAGCTTGTATAAGACGCACAAGAACATCACTTTCAACATTTGTTATAAAGTACGTATCTGATTACCTTATAATGCATAACATTTTTTAATCAGCACGCGTTATTGGCAACTCCAGCAGCGCCAGGCAGATGTGGCTAGACACGGCAGACATTAAGATATCACTACGATACCGGAATCGATACTGGGTTAGTGCACAGCTACTTATGGAACACCCTGTATATTTTTAGCATTTATGGTAGTTTAAAATTACAAATCCCCGATCATTGAACAAAACTAGACAATTGTAGTTATTTAATTTGTTCTCTTAATTCAAAATCGGTTTAAACAGTTCTTCGTGCATTAAGAGTTAAAGATCATGGTGTACTCGAAAATTATATAAAATCAGAGGCAAAAAAAGGAAAATTTTTTTAAAAATGTCCGTCTAGTCAGGAGAAGAAAGTCGTTTGAGGACTAGACTTAAGAACTGACTGAACTAGTGCCGTACCAAGGAAATATAATGACTATGACTGAACTAGTGCCGTACCAAGGAAATATAATGACTATGACTGAACTAGTGGTGTACCAAGGAAATATAATGACTATGACTGAACTAGTGCCGTACCAAGGAAATATAATGACTATGACTGAACTAGTGCCGTACCAAGGAAATATAATGACTATGACTGAACTAGTGGTGTACCAAGGAAATATAATGACTATGACTGAACTAGTGCCGTACCAAGGAAATATAATGACTATGACTGAACTAGTGCCGTACCAAGGAAATACAATGGCAATGACTGAACTAGTGGCGTACCAAGGAAATATACTGGCATTGACTGAACTAGTGGTGTACCAAGGAAATACAATGGCAATGACTGAACTAGTGTCTTACCCAAGGAAATATAATGCCTATGACTGTAAACTAGTGGCATATTCAATCAAATGTAATAACAATGACTGTAAAGTAGTGGCATACCCAAGGAAATACAATGACAATGACTGAACTAGTGGCATACTCAAGGAAATGTAATAACAATGACTGTAAAGTAGTGGCATACCCAAGGAAATATAATGACAATGACTGTAAACTAGTGGCATACCCAAGGAAATATAATGACAATGACTGTAAACTAGTGCATACCCAAGGAAATATAATAACAATCACTGTTAACTAGTGGCATACCCAAGGAAATATAATAACAATCACTGTTAACTAGTGGCATACCCAAGGAAATATAATAACAATCACTGTTAACTAGTGGCATACCCAAGGAAATATAATGACAATGACTGTAAACTAGTTGCATACCAAAGGAAATATAACAAGAGTGACTGAACTAGTGTCATACCTTAACTGTGACCCTCGTGCAACCCGAGACAAAGCAGAAGGACTCTACTCACAAACAGCTGATTACTTTAGAAGATAACTCATTTTATACAAATGTTCCAATTCTCAGATGAGTTATCTATCTTACATCCTAACATTCAATATACTGCTATACTTTGGCATTGAAATCCCCCATTATTACAATTAATTCAGATTGTCTGCATTGTTTCATTGCACTTTCCAACTAATCATAAATTCTTTCCACCATCTCTTTTGAACTACCTGCTGTTTCAATATAGGCCTGTAATGATGTTTCCCAGTGTCCATTAGCAGCATTTGAAATTTTCTTGTCTATGATCATTGCTACACCTTCTTCCCTAGATTCTCTCCCCCTGACTAGAAGATTTTATAACCTTTTCTCTGGAAGAAGTTCTTCTAGTCTCACACAGTTCTAGTATATTCTTCTAGTCTCACACAGTTCTAGTTTATTCTTCTAGTCTCACACAGTTTTAATATATTCTTCTAGTCTCACACAGTTCTAGTATATTCTTCTAGTCTCACACAGTTTTAGTATATTCTTCTAGTCTCACACAGTTTTAATATATTCTTCTAGTCTCACACAGTTCTAGTATATTCTTCTAGTCTCACACAGTTGTAGTATATTCTTCTAGTCTCACACAATCTTAGTATATTCCTCTAGTCTCACACAGTCCTTGTATATTCATCTTGTCTCACACAGTCCTAGTATATTCTTCTAGTCTCACACAGTTCTAGTATATTCTTCTAGTCTCACACAGTTCTAGTACATTCTTCTAGTCTCACACAGTTCTAGTATATTCTTCTAGTCTCACACAGTTCTAGTATATTCTTCTAGTCTCACACAGTTCTAGTATATTCTTCTAGTCTCACACAGTCCTAGTATATCCATCTTGTCTCACACAGTCCTAGTATATCCATCTTGTCTCACACAATCCTAGTATATCCATCTTGTCTCACACAGTCCTAGTATATCCATCTTGTCTCACACAGTTCTAGTATATTCTTCTAGTCTCACACAGTTTTAGTATATTCTTCTAGTCTCACACAGTTTTAGTATATTCTTCTAGTCTCACACAGTTCTAGTATATTCGTCTTGTCTCACACAGTTCTAGTATATTCTTCTAGTCTCACACAGTTCTAGTATATTCTTCTAGTCTCACACAATCCTAGTATATTCCTCTAGTCTCACACAGTCCTAGTATATCCATCTTGTCTCACACAGTCCTTGTATGTTCTTATGTATGACCTTACACAGTCAGATAAATAGAGGTGGTTATCAGGATGGAGCTAGGAAGAAAAATAGAGGTGACTATCAGAACAATGTGTTGAGACTGGCAAACAGTTTTATAATGGCAAAGAAATTAATAAAAAGACAAAAGATTTTTGTGGGAAAAGAACAAGCAAATGACAAGCTCTCTGAAAACAAAGGGAAGTAAAGTTATTGTGGAAAGAGAGGACGTCATGAAGAGGTGGCCAGGGAATATAAGAGATCTGTATAATGACCAGAGAAATGAGCAGTTTAATGTAAGCAAGAATAATGAAGGACAACCAATACTTGAAGTGGAAATAAGAAATGCTGTCAAACAAATGCAGGCAAAGAGGACACCAGGAGCTGATAACACCACAAGAGAAATAATCATGATATTAGGACCTGATAACATCACAAGAGAATGATCATGATATTAGATCTTGATAACATCACAAGAGAAGTGATCATGATATTAAGACCTGATAACATCACAAGAGAAGTAATCATGATATTAGGACCTGATAACATCACAAGAGAATGATCATGATATTAGATCTTGATAACATCACAAGAGAAGTGATCATGATATTAAGACCTGATAACATCACAAGAGAAATGATCATGATATTAGCACCTGATAACATCACAAGAGAAATGATCATGATATTAGCACCTGATAACATCACAAGAGCAATGATCATGATATTAGGACCTGATAACATCAAAAGAGAAGTGATCATGACACTAGAACCTAATAACATCAAAAGAGAAGTGATCATGATATTAAGACCTGATAACATCACAAGAGAAATGATCATGATATTAATACCTGATAACATCAAAAGAGAAATGATCATGATATTAAGACCTGATAACATCAAAAGAGAAATGATCATGATGTTAGGACCTGATAACATCACGAGAGAAACGATCATGACACTAGAACCTGATAACATCACAAGAGAAGTGATCATTACAGCAGGACCTGATAACATCACAAGAGAAGTGATTATGATGCTAGAACCTGTTAACATCACAAGAGAAGTGATCATGACACTAGAACCTGATAACATAAATAGAAAAGTGATCATGACACTAGAAACTTATAACATCACAAGAGAAGTGATCAGTACACTAGGACCTGATAACATCGCAAGAAAAATGATCATGGTACTAGGAAGTATCAGCATAGAAAAAGTAACAACCCTCATGAATGTGATCTATAACACAGGGCATATACCACCAGACCTGGCCAAATCAGTTTTCATTACAACTCCAAAGAAATCTGAAACAGCAGAATGTGATCAACGCTACACAGTTTAATGAGCCACATCATAAAAATACAAAGAATCAATAACCTGAGAATACGAAATAAGATTTTTTTAAAAACTGAAATCGCATAAGAACAATGTGGTTTTCTTGAAGGAAAAACATAAATAACGCAATTTTTATATTACGAATGACAATAGAACAATCTCTGGAGGTAAACATGGATTTATACTTGTGCTTGATTGATTACACAAAAGCTTTTCACAGAGTTAGACAAATGCTAAAAAAATTTAATATAGATGGCAAAGATATAAGAATTATTAAGAATATGTATTTAAAGTACAAAGCAAAAGTAAGAATGGACACTGACATAGATGAGTATTAGGATATAAAACTAAGGGAAAGAAGAAAGTGTGTATTGTTACCTAACCTTTTCTCATTAGACAGCGAAAGCAACATGAGAGGAATCAACAATATGAAACGAATTAAAACTAGGATGCCTTGATATAAATAACCCGAGATACATAGATGACTCGGTTCTAACAGCAGAAAGTGAAAAAACATTTTGCAGAAACTTGTGAATAAGATTATAGAAGAAAGCAATAAAAAAGACCTAGAGCTAAGCAGTAACAAGACAGAAACAATGCTAATATCAGAAATGATGAATATACCCAAAGTGCAATATCCTTTCAAAGGAGAAGACACTGACACAAGTAAATATATTAACTTACCTTGGAACAACACCAGCAGCTGATGGCAAGTGCAGAAATGAAACAAAATTATGAATAGGTAAAGCAAAGGCAGCTTATCTATGACATGAAGAAGTCAGTTAGTCATTTACATGTCCCTTGCAGAACTTTTTCTCCCTAACAGCTCTCCTGTAGGCCTCTCAGTTGTAAACAAGATGCCCTACTGCTGATGCATCCATTTGCAGATTATCAACGATGTCTTGCAGCCAACTTTACTTGGTCTTCCTATCTTTCTTTTTCCCATTATGTACCCTTCCAAGACGATCTTCTCAAGATTATCATGATGTATAATGTGTCCAAAATATTTAAGTTTTCTCTGTTTAATCCTCTTTACTAGCCAGCCTTCTTCAATATTAAGTTCTTGTAGTGTGGATATATGTGTTCTTTTTTGTGTCAATGATATTTGAAGAACTCTTCGGTAGCATTTACATTCAAAGGCATTTATGTGTTTCTCAGCTGTTTTGTTAAGTGTCCAGGTCTCCCAGGCATATGTTGTGGTGGGAAAGATGCATGCCCTTAAAAATCTTATTTTTGTAGTTCTGTCTGTTCCTCTCCACAGATTCTTTATTTGTTTTACTTTCTGAAGAGCGATAGATGTCTTCCGTTTAATTTCCCTCATTGTATCTCCATTATTAGTTAGTAGTGATCCAAGATATTCAAAACTCTTCACTTCTTCCAATTTTTCTTCGTTGGTACACATTGATACACGAAGAAAACACTAACAGATAAGAAAATGTCCCTAAAAGTGAGGAAAAGAGTATTACAGTGCAATATACAGCCAATATTGCTATGTGGCTGTGAAACTCGGACAGTTAACAAGAATACGACAAAGAGACTGAAACCAACAGACATGTGTTTTTGGAGAAAGATGCAAACAAATATCCTGGAAAGACAGAGAAACAAAGGAAGAGGTCCTCAAAGAAGTTTCAGAACAATGAAAACTAGTTAAAATCATATGAAAAAAAAGACAGTCAAAATTTCTCGGACGCGTCATGAGAAAACAGAAGTTGGAGATCTTGGACAAGTCATGAGAAAACAGAAGTTGGAGATCTTAGACACGTCATGAGAAAACAGAAGTTGGAGATCTTAGACACGTCATGAGAAAACAGAAGTTGGAGATCTTAGACACGTCATGAGAAAACAGAAGTTGGAGATCTTAGACACGTCATGAGAAAACAGAAGTTGGAGATCTTAGACACGTCATGAGAAAACAGAAGTTGGAGATCTTAGACACGTCATGAGAAAACAGAAGTTGGAGATCTTAGACACGTCATGAGAAAACAGAAGTTGGAGATCTTAGACACGTCATGAGAAAACAGAAGTTGGAGAATCTAGTAATGACTAGGAAAAAGGAAGAGAGGAAGACCAGGAGAAAAATATCTCTGTGGACTGACCAAGCGGCACGGAAAAGAGAAAAGATAATAATAATAATAATAATAATAATAATAATAATAATAACAATAATTTAATTGTAACAACAATAACAATAATAATCGTAATAACAATAATAATAATAGTAATAATATAAATAATAATAATATAATAACAACAATAATAACGATAAGAATAATACTAATAGCAACAATAATAACAATAATAATAATGCTTATAACAACAATAATACGAATAATAATAATAACAATAGTAATAACAATAATAATTATAACAATAATAATAATAATATTGAAGCATAACCTTCAACACCTACCAGAGCCACAGATAATGAATGTTAAATTTAGTCATTTGCATGTCCCTTGTGGAACTTTGCCTCCCTAACAGCTTCTCCTGTAGGCCTCTCAGTTATAAGCAAGATTCCCTGCTGCTGATGCGTCCATGTGCAGAACTGTGTTAAATTATTTCACTCAGTTTATCTTAAATTTTTTAAAAAAATCTTTCCATTCTTTTGTTGGCGAACAGGAAGAAGATGTGACCCCCTTTTTCTGCTAAGTCCAGGGGCCAGCAAAAAATACTTACAAGATGTTGATGAATGGTCGAGGGTGTAGAAATATAAACTTGGTTTCTTTTGTTTTTGTTTTTGTTGACACATATCAATCTCTAATGGTTCATGAATAAAGAGAGTACAGAGAGAAAGGAGGCCATGGAAATGTGGCTCATAAGAAGGATGTTGAAGGTACCATGGACAGCTAAGAAAACCAACGAAGAAGTCTTAAGAGAGGCTGGAGTTAAAAGGCAAATTACAGCAAAGATAGAGACAGACAAGCGAGATTTATAGGACATTTCATGAGAAGAGGAAAACTGGAACATATCGAGGCAACTGGAAACATTGGAGGGAAGAAGAGACAGAGGAAGACATAGAGAGAAGTTACTTGATGGGATATCAGTGTGTCTAGGAAGAAAGTCACCGGCGGATCTCATAATCAAGTCTAAAGACAGGGAATTATGGAGAGAAATGATCGCCTTCGCCACGCGGCACGGCACCTGATTTATTGATTGAACAAGCTCTAGAATAAACTTTAGTTTCAGCTTATTATACATGTGATATCTCAGTCTGTTGTGATAGATCTTCAGCTTGTTATGTATGTGATATCTCAATATTGTGCCTATAATTAGTCTCTTATTCATGTGATAACTCTGACGGTTGTAACCCATCTTCACCCTCTTATACATATGATATCTCAGTATACTGAGCCTATATTCAGCCTGTTATACATGTGTTATCTCAGTATATTGAGCCTATTTTCAGCCTCTTACACATGTGATGTCTCCAGCTGTTTGTGGCCTGTGCCAAGGCTGACAATCTTGACCTGGTCCTCTGTGTTTAAGGTCATGAGATGCATCATTTCTATGACAGTCCTCCTGCTTTCATTTCCACTTGCTTTTGGATTTGATTTTTATCACAATTTTGGCCTCATCCTAAGACACAGATTTCTCTTCTTCCTAAGTGAATATAATCTTCTTTCCCAGGGACACCAGAGGGATGATAACTCAGCATCTATTGCAGGCTTAACTCTGCGTATGAGAATCAAAGGAGTCACTACGGCTCACCACTAGTACAGACCTATATCAGACTGTGTAAGAGTATTTCACCCTTCCCCAGGGATATTCACATTGACATCTAAGAAGAAGAAGAAGAAGAAGGTGGAGCAGAAGAAGAACACGAACAAGAAGAAGAAAAAGGACAAGAAGGTGGAGAAGAAGAAGAAGGTGGAGGAGGAGGAGGAGGAGAAGAAGAAGGTAGAGGAGGAGGAGAAGAAGAAGAAGGTGGAGCAGAAGAAGAACAAGAACAAGAAGAAGAAAAAGGACAAGAAGGTGGAGGAGAAGAAGAAGAAGGTGGAGGAAGAGGAGGAGGAGGAGGAGGAGAAGAAGAAGAAGAAGAAGAAGAAGAAGAAGAAGAAGAAGAAGAACAACAACAACAACAACAAGGTAGAGGAGGAGGAGGAGAAGAGAAGAAAAAAGAAGAAGAAGAAGGTAGAGAAGTAGGAGGAGAGGAAGAAGAGAAGTAAGAGGAGAGAAGAAGAAGAGAAGAAGAAGAAAAGGTAGAGGAGGAGAAGGAGAAGAAGAAGAGAAGAAGAAGGTGAGCAGAAGAAGAAGAAGAATAAAGAAAAAGGACAAGAAGGTGGAGAAGAAGAAGAAGGTGGAGGAGGAGGAGAAGAAGAAGAAGAAGAAGTAGAGGAGAAGAAGAAGAGAAGAAGGTGGCAGAAGAAAACACGAACAAGAAGAAAAAGGACAAGAAGGTGGAGAAGAAGAAGAAGGTGGAGGAGGAGGAGGAGGAGAAGAAGAAGGTAGAGGAGGAGGAGAAGAGAAGAAGGTGGAGCAGAAGAAGAACAAGAACAAGAAGAAGAAAAAGGACAAGAAGGTGGAGGAGAAGAAGAAGAAGGTGGAGGAAGAGGAGGAGGAGGAGGAGAAGAAGAAGAAGAAGAAGAAGAAGAAGAAGAAGAAGAAGAACAACAACAACAACAAGGTAGAGGAGGAGGAGGAGAAGAAGAAGAAGAAAAAGAAGAAGAAGAAGGTAGAGAAGTAGGAGGAGAGGAAGAAGAAGAAGATAGAGAAGGAGGAGGAGAAGAAGAAGAAGAAGAAGAAGAAGAAGGTAGAGGAGGAGGAGAAGGAGAAGAAGAAGAAGAAGAAGAAGAAGGTGGAGCAGAAGAAGAAGAAGAAGAAGAAGAAAAAGGACAAGAAGGTGGAGAAGAAGAAGAAGGTGGAGGAGGAGGAGAAGAAGAAGAAGAAGAAGGTAGAGGAGAAGAAGAAGAAGAAGAAGGTGGAGCAGAAGAAGAACAAGAACAAGAAAAAGGACAAGAAGGTGGAGAAGAAAGAAGAAGAAGGTGGAGAAGAGGAGGAGAGAGAAAAGAAGAAGAAGGTAGAAAAGAAGAAGAGAAGAAGAAGTATAGGAGGAGGAGGAGGAAAGAAAAGAAGAAGAAGAAGAAGGTAGAGAGTAGGAAGAGAAGAAGAAGAAGAAGTAAGAAGGAGGAGGAGAGGAAGGTAGAGGATGAGGAGGAAAGAATAAAAGAAGTGGAGCAGAAGAACAAGAACAACAAGAAAAAGGACAAGAGAAGAAGAAGAATAGGTGGAGGAGTAGGAAGAGAAGAACAAGAATAAGAAGAAGAAGGTGAGGAGGAGAGAAAAGAAAAAGTGAGCAGAAGAAGAACAACAAGAAGAAGAAAAAGGACAGGAAGTTGGAGAAGATAAGAAGAAGAAGAAGAAAGAAGAAGAAGGTGGAGCAGAAGAAGAACAAGACAAGAATAAGAAAAGACAAGAAAGTGGAGAAGAAGAAGAAAAGGTGGAGGAAGAGGAGGAGGAGAAGAAAAGAAGAGAAGAAGAATAAGAAGAAGAAAGAAGGTAGAGGAGGAGAGAAGAAGAAGAGAAGAAGAATAAGAAGAAGAAGAAGAAAGAAGAAGCAGAAGAAGAAGAAGCAGAAGAAGAAGAAGAAGAAGAAGAAGAGGAGGAGGAGAAGGAGGAGGAGAAGAAGAAGAAGAAGAAGAAGAAGAAGAAGAATTTTAGATCTTCTTGATCGCCACGAATGCAATAAAATCCTACATCACATATCGCTCCCCCTCCGCCCCCCGGCCCCTCTCCCCTAGTATCGAGGACAGTACCTCTCTAAGACATCTAACTCTCCTGCAACAGCAAAACTCCAAATCGATATCGCATTTCTCAGACAACACTTATCAATACCTGGAAATATCGATCTGGCCAATAGCTTTTTCTGGCGTCCCATTAAAGTAATCGATACCGCCATTGATACTGCATAAACTCAAGCCTTTCCCATTTTATTTTCTGTGTTCGATATTCGCGTGAATGAGTCTGTGAGTGACTTGTTTTCTCCCCTTAATTTGTATTTGTTATGGCTAAAGGTAATGGCCTATCAACACGCGGGCTTTGTTGGTGGCGCTATAGTTTTAAATACTTCCTTGTTTGTATTTTAACATCAAAGAAGAAAGGTCAAATCCATTTCTATATAAAGAGATATTTAAAAATGCAGTACTTAAAGCAGAAGAGCATCGTTAATTCGGGATGCAAGGAGGGAAACAACACCAGACAACTGTACGAGCAGATTAGAAAACGATACATCATTAGATTAGACAACAAAACTATATCAGCAAATCATAAATCAACTGCATCAGTAGGCCAGAAAACACTACTACATTTGTAAATCATAAAATAATACATCATCAGTAGTTCCAAAAAAAAAAAATCACTAGATCAGACAACAGTACAACGTCAGCAGATCATAAAACAATACATTATCAGTATTTCATTAAAAAAATATCAGTAGATCATAAACCAATACACTATCGGTATTTAATTTTTTTTTAAATATCCGTAGATCATAAAACAATACAGCACCAGTAGTTCATGCAAAATATCCGTAGATCATAAAACAATACAGAATCAGTAGATCATGAAACAATACAGCATCAATAGATCATAAAACAATACAGCATCAGTAGATCATAAAAATACAATATCAGTAGATTATAAAAAAGGCAGCATCAGTAGATAATGAAACAATACAGCATCAGTAGATCATAAAAAATACAGCATCAATAGGTCATAAAACAATACACCATCAGTAGTTCATGAAACAATAAAGCATCAGTAGTTCACGCAAAATATCAGTATATCATAAAACAATAGTATATCAACAGATCATAAAACAATACAGAATCAGTAGATCATAAAACAATACAGCATCAGCAGATCATGAAACAATACAGCATCAATAGATCATAACACAATACAGCATCAGCAGTTCATGCAAAATAGCAGTAGATCATAAAACAATAGTATACCAACAGATCATAAAACTATACAGTTCAGTAGATCATAAAACAATACAACATCAATAGATCATAAAACAATACAGAATCAGTAGATCATAAAACAATACAGCATCAATAGATCACAAAACAATACAGCATCAATAGATCACAAAACAACACAGCATTATCAGGTCACGAAACAATACAGCATCAGTAGATCATAAAACAATACAGCATCAGTAGATCGTTAAAAATACAGCATCAGTATATCATAAAAACATCAGTTGATGGAAACAATGCAACATCTGTACAAGACAAGAAGCAATGCTATATAACATCGCCAGATGAGATAGTAATATAACATCAGTAGTTGAGAAAAGATGGCCAAGACCTCGTAGGGTCACCGTGGTTTAGTGTGGGGAGGGGGTGAGAGGGGGATGAAGGTAAGAGACAACAAAGACAAGGATATAGTTTTGCTCTGTCTCACAAAATATCTCTCGGGGGGGTCATGCTAATGACACATATCTTTGACATACACATATCTTTGACATGCACGTATCTGTGACATACATGCTAATGACACGTATATGTGACATACATGCTCTTGACACATATATGTGACATACATGCTAATGACACGTATATGTGACATACATGCTCTTGACAGACATCTGTGGCATACAAGCTCTTGACACGTATCTTTGACATATGTGCTAATGACACATGTATGTGACATACAAGCTCTTAACACGTATCTGTGACATACATGCACTTGACACGTATCTGTGACATACATGCACTTGACATGTATCTGTAACATACATGCTAATGACACATATCTGTGACATACACGTATCTGTGACATACATGCTTTTAACACGTATCTGTGACATACACGCTAATGACATGCATCTGTGACATACATGCTCTTAACACGTGTCTGTGACATACATGCTCATGAAACGTATCTGTGACATACACGCTAATGACACGCATCTGTGACACACATACTAACAGTATATATCTTTGACATGCACGTATCTGTGACATACATCCGGACATACACAACAACAACAGTACTACACCGTGCATCAGTCACATACCTACACCGTCAGAAAATCCACAATCTCGTAAACATAATCACAAAATAACAAACGGGGACACCTCCTCTACCCCCTACCCCACCCCACCCACACACACACACGCACACAAACAAACAACAAACAACTACATACAATTACAAACACAACCCTAACATCCCAAACAGGCAGGGGAGAGAAACACTGGTTCTTAACTAATTCCAAGGGCAAATAAGTCCGAGCACTCCTTCAACCGCCCCAAGCTTGTTTCTGTCTGCCCGTCCATCCAGCGAGACTTTAGCTGAGAGCTGGCAGTGCCATAAAATGTACACTCTAGTTAGCCCCCTGCAGAAGAAGGGATTTCTGCTCGTAAAACGTGGCTTCTGGGACACATTTTTTTTTTAGAAACAGGAAAGGAAAAAATAAACATAGAACATAATAAGAGTGGGTGATGTACAGTGGATTCAAATCACGCAGCGGATAGTGGATGGAAAATGCATGCTGGATAGTGGATGGAATCATATATTGGATGGAGTCACGTGTTGGATAGTGAATAGAAATCACATGTTGGATGGTGCAAAGAAATCGTATGTTTGTCACTGCGTAGAAATCACATATTGGTTAGTGCATATAAATCACATCATATGTTGCGTGTGTGGATAGAAATCACATGTTGCGTGTGTGGATAGAAATCATATGTTGCGTGTGTGGATAGAAATCACATGTTGCGTGTGTGGATAGAAATCACAAGTTGGATAGTGAATGGAAATAACATCGTTGAGAGACTCTGTCAATACTGTTCACGTTTCGAATGACTGAGGTGTAGGGATGGAGGTGTGGTATTGGGGAAATATGTACATACTAGCACGTGATGATGATGATGATGATGATGATGATGATGATGATGATGATATGATGATGATGATGGCAATGATAACTGCTCGGAGTGATTTTCTTCATCTGCCGGGAGCTGCAATGGAAGAATATACAATGCCGCTCCTGTGAGTCGTTACGCCAAGACTTCTCACTTAGCTCCACCATTATGTTAATCAAGATGGACCCTACCTTTACTTCCTGTGTCAGACGGGCCTGCGTGCCCAATTCTTAACCCTTTTGAAATAAAAATCAATCAATCAATCCCCTACTCCGGGTGGGGCCAAGTATTCTTTTTCTGCAGCTGAATGACCTGGGACACCTCTAGCAGGTTCGAACCACGGGCTTGCGCCATAAGAGACGAAGGCACTAAGTACTTCACTACTCAGGCGCCAATACTATCTGGAAATTTTTTTTAACTCAAGCTTCTTATCCATCTCCACAACTACAGACATATTGTTTTACTTCGTGTTCGGCATATGTATTTTGTAGTTTTATCTGTTTATCTTCTCTGTTGTCCATGATAATATATTTATGCCGAAATATTGGTGTCTTGCTTTTTCATAATCTTTTCGCGTCTCTTATGTTATTGCTCATTTTTTCAAATTTATTTTTTTACTTTTCATAGTGCACCTAAATGCACTGTAGTGGTGTTTTGTTAGAAATAGTTTTCCCACAGCCTTCACTATGCTTATGTTAAAGAAAGTTTTACCACGGCCTTCACTATACTTATCCTCAAGAAACAGTTTTATCACAGCCTTCACTATACTTATCCTCAAGAAATAGTTTTATCACAGCCTTCACTATACTTATCCTAAAGAAATAGTTTTATCACAGCCTTCACTATACTTATCCTCAAGAAACAGTCTTATCACAGCTTTCACTATACTTATCCTAAAGAAATAGTTTTATCACAGCCTTCACTATACTTATCCTCAAGAAACAGTCTTATCACAGCTTTCACTATACTTATCCTAAAGAAATAGTTTTATCACAGCTTTCACTATACTTATCCTAAAGAAATAGTTTTATCACAGCCTTCACTATACTTATCCTCAAGAAATAGTTTTATCACAGCCTTCACTATACTTATCCTCAAGAAATAGTTTTATCACAGCCTTCACTATACTTATCCTAAAGAAAGTTTTATCACAGCCTTCACTATACTTATCCAAAAAGAACAGTTTCACCACAGCCTTCACTGTATTTATCCTAAATAGGTAGTAGATCAAACCTTTCTTATCCCTCATTTCTTACCTTCTTTTTTTCTCATATTTATGGCGTTATGATCAAAACATTAACTTTGTTTTCTTTGTAAACTTTTTAGAAAAAAACAACAAAAAAAAAACGTAATTTATATTTTTAATGACTTGTCTGGAGTTTAGCATCTGGCCTGGTTTATAGCGGTCATTCCGTCCCACAGTTTGTGGAACTGGTTCCCTGGAGAGAGCATTAAACCTAGGTCAGAGTACTCCCTGAACTAATTTAACACCCCAGGAACTTGTAAGACCTTATCCGCGGATTTGAAGAGCAGGTTTGATGTTGATGCCTTAAGGGACAGCGAAGATGTGATGTTGGTGATGAGGATTATATGATTTTTTTTCTGGTTTCAAAACTAACCAAAGGTGCACGTTCTCTTCACGTGAGTTTTGTGATTTTTTTTTTTTTATTAACTCAATTTTTACCATGAGTCATTTCAAGGCTTTGTTAAAAAAAAAACACACAAATAAAATAACCCTTTTTATGTTTCATTCATGTGTGGACATTCAAGTTTTAAATTACAGTATAGTCTAAATATAGGCTTAATGTCATTTTTAATTTTTTGTTAGAAAGCACTTTTGTGGTCTTTGTTTTTTTTTTGCTCCTGATATTAAAAAAGTTGAATGACGCAAGCGGAGTTTTATTTCTGAAATATTTGTTCAGGATTTTCTTTTCGCGGATTTGCAGGTACGAAACAAACTTTGAAATAACTTTGTGAATTTTTACGTGAAATATTTACTTTTTTTGCTCGGAAAGAGGCGAATGTAAGTGATGGAAATGAAAGAAAGTTTTGTTGTTGTTTTTTTTTTTTACTGATTGGTTTTAAATCTTTTGATTAATTCTTTTTAAATTTACAGACTTTTGCACAATTTTCTTTGTTTATTCTGCTTATTGGTGTTGATTTATTTGTTCATGTTGATTTTGAATGCGATCAGTTGATGACGGAGGATGTTGTACTTGTGGCTGTGAGATTGACGACTGCAGCAAAGCCAAAGTTTTAAAGAGTTAACATAGATACAGTAGCTATTGTTCTTACAAAGGTTCAAAGGTTCAAAAATCAGACTCCGGCATCATTTCTTTCCAGACAACCCTATATATGCCCCGCCGCGTGCCGCAGCAAACATCCTAAAGTATGTTTGCTAACAGTTCCCATCAAGTGTTGGTTCTTTACGATGTGTTTTCTGCCACACAGTTCACGTTTCCTACCAGCAGCCTTAGTTTGTCCTAGCTCTAGCAGTCTCTTCACAGCTACATTGTTCTTCCATTCCCGCTCTTCATTTTCCCGCAGTCTTTCCAATACGGCTTTAGCAATGTCAGCCTTGTCCATTCTCAACACGTGACTCGCCAACATCAAGTACTAAAATGACATAGTTAGAAAAGCAACTTGTTGGATATTGTTAGAAATTATTTTAATGATTCGTAAAAACCATATGTTAGAAGATCTGTATTTACAATGTATTTTTGTTTACGTATATGCCTGCGTTTGTATGTGTGCGTGAGTGCTATTTTATTAGTTTAATTACTTCTTCTCTTTTACTTTGAATGTAGAAGTTAAATCTTACACTCTTTTGATATGTTTTTCCTAATTTAATTTGTATATTTGTACTAAATCAGGTGTGTGGGAAGAATGAAAGATGGAGTGATGAAGGGCAGAATGTAAGACGGGCCCGCGTGCCCAATTCTTTACACTTTAAAAATAAAGATCATTCATTCATTCATTCATTCATTCACCCCGCCATTTATTTTAGCCTGTCCAGCAAGTCTCTCTGCAGCTTTATTGCCATGCGCTCCCGCATGTCCTGGACAGTAAAGCCATGTAGACAGTCAGAAGGTCAAAGAGTTAACACAGATACTGCGGCTGTCTCATCAGACCTGCAGTTAGAAGTTAAAAGAGTTAACATACATTATGTTGTTGCCAGACTTATTACTGTGGACAGTTGAAGGTCCACGCGAGATGTGACTGATAGAAAAGTTATTTCTTCCAAAGCTTGAATAGATAGAAGAAAACTAAAGTGACATCAAAGAGGAAAATTACTACAAGAACTTTAGAGAGAGAGGTGCTGCCAACAATGTCTGCAGATGGAAAGATATATGGACAAAGCGATCAGTAGGGTTTGGGCGTTTTGCTGAGTGCAAGTAATAGAAGTAGTAGTAGTAATAGTAGTAGCAGTAGAAGTAGAACAAGTAGTAGTACAAGTAGTGGTAATAGTAGCACTAGTAGAAGTAGTAGTAATAGTAGTAGTAGCAGTAGAAGTAGTAGTAGTAATTGTAGTAGTAATAGTAATAGTAGTAATAGTAGTAGTAATAGCATTAGTAGTAGTAACAGTAATAGTAGTAGTAGCAGCAGCGACAGTAATAGTAGTACTAATAGTAATAGTAATAGTAGCAATAGCAGCAACAGTAACAGCAGCTGTAGTAGTAGTAGTAGTAGTAGTAGTAGTAGTAGTAGTAGTAGTAGTAGTAGCAGTAGTAGTAGTATTCGTTGTAATAGTTGTGGCATTAGCAGTAATAGTAACAGCAGTATTTGTGATAGTAGTAGTAATAGTTGTGGAAAGACTAGTAGTAGCAGTAGTAGTAACTGTAGTAACAATAGTAATAGTAGTAGTGATAGTAGTAACAGTAGTAGTAATAGTAGTAATAGTAGCAGCCATAGTAATAGTAGTACTAGTAGTAGTAGTAGTAGTAGTAGTAGTAGTAGTAGTAGTTGTTGTTGTATAAAAACTAGTAGTAGCAATAGTTGTAGATGCAGTAACATTAGTAATAGTAGTAGTAGTAGTAATAACAGTAGTAGCAGTAGTAGAAGTAGTAGTAGTAGTAGTAGTAGTAGTAATAGCAGTAGTAGTAATAGCAGTAGTAATAGTAGTAGTAGTAGTAGCAGTGGTAGTAGTAATAGCAGTAGTAGTAGTAGTAGTAGTAGTAGTAGTAATAGTATTAGTAGTAATAGCAGTAGTAATAGTAGTAGTAGTATTAGTAATAGTAGTAGTAGTATTAGTAATAGTAGTAGTAGTAGTAATAGCAGTAGTAGTAGTAGTAGTAGTAGTATTAGTAGCAGTAGTAGTGAAACACGAAGTAAGCAATAGATGAATAATTTTCATCACCCTTATCTTCCTCAAGCACATTTGCTCTTCCTTTCTCCTCTCCTCTTTCTCTCTTTTCTGCTTACTCATTCTTTCTCTCCTCTCTCACATACTCTCTCCCGTCAACTCTCTCTCCCTATCTCTCTCTTGCGTCCTCTTTCTCTCTTTTATGCTTACTCATTCTTCCTCTCCTCTTTCTCTCTTTTATGCTTATTCATTCTTCCTCTCCTCTCTCACACACTCTCTCCCGTCAACTCTCTCCCTCTCTCTCTCTCTCGTGTCCTTTTTCTCTCTCATTTGTAATTATATGCCTTCATAGAATAACCAGCACTCTCTCAACCCATGACTCGCCAACCATCAAATACTAAAATGACACAGTTCGAAAAGTAACGTGTTAGATATTGTTAGAAATTATTTTAATGTTTGTTATATAAAAAAAGCATGTTAGAAAATCTGTACTGACACTGTATTTTTGTTTATGTATATGTCTGTGTATGCGCGTGTATGTATGTGAGAGCAATTTTATTAGGTTAATTACTTCTTCTCTTTTACTTTGAATGTAATCGTTTAATCGGACACTCTTTTGATATGTTTTTTTTTTCCTAATGTAATTTGTATGCTTCTATTAAATCGAGTGTGTGGGAAGAATGAAAGATGGAGTGATGAAGGGCAGAATGTAAGACGGGCCTGCTTGCCCAATTCTTTACCCTCTAAAAATAAAGATCATTCATTCACTCTTTCTCACACTGCTTCAAAGTTTTACAAACATGAAACAACGAGGCTTTCGCACGGTAAAATAACAGAACACAACACGGAATGCTTGGACCTGGAAGAAACCCACAGACAAAGACACTTTTAGACGTGGAAGAAAACCATAGACAAAGACACTTTTAGAAGTGGAAGAAAACCATAGACAAAGACACTCTTAGACGTGGAAGAAACCCAGTAGACAAAGACACTCTTAGATGCGGGAGAAAGAAAAATGACAAGAAAAATTACCCCGGGTTTTGAACGACGACCTCTGGGTAGGACGAACAAGTCTAACCACGACAGAACAGCGCATTCATAAACTTCGCTATCTTGCACGCTCGCTCGCACAGCCACATACATCCTCTAAAAAGGTGTTTGATTATGTAGCTAAAACCACCATCTAGCAACAAAGTTTTATATAAAAAAAAACACTATAGTCTTCAACACACACACTAATATAATAATAAAAAAGTCCGCTTTTCTATCCACACTATCTGGCCAGGCAGTGTACACATGAGCTGTGTGTACATTTCTCCAGCCATGTACACTGGCGGCTACCGAAGCCAACATTGCCACATTTGTATGCTGGCCAGAAATACCCGCCAGTAATATTTTGGTTCGACGCGATAAATTCTTGGTCGAAATTATTCTGACCTCCTGGCACGGTTATGAATACATAGAGCTACCAGTTTGTCTATGGGGAGTTATGCCATTATTTACTTTTACCGCTCAGAATTTTTGGTCATATATTTAAGTTATTATCTGTTCTTTGGTTTGCTAGAGGAAACTCAGTAACTTGTTTACTGGATTACTGGAGTATAGCCATCTTACTTTACACTGAGATATCACGAATATGTCTCTCTGAAATATTTTTGGATGTAAAGATATATAAAACTATAAAAACTGTATTAAAAGTATATAAATCTGTGTTATTATATGGAGCAGAAACCTAGACTCTAAGCAAAAGGATGGAGAGAAAGATTAAAGCAGCAGAAATATGCTTCTACAGGAAACTAGTCCATATAACATGGAGAATGAAAATGACAAATGCACAAGTTTTAGAACAGCTCGAAGTGCCATGTGAACTTCTCAAAGAAATAAGGATCAATAAAACAAAATAGTTTGACCATATCGAAAGACATAACAATATACTGAAGAATATACTAGTAGGAAAGGTGGTGGAAAATAGAGCAAGAGGTAGGCAGAGATGTAGATAGGAAGATGACATACGAGACTGGACAGGATACAGCCTGACTGATCAAGGCGAGGAAGCTAGGCAGCTGGAGATTCATTCCCACCAACCTTCGTTCTGAACAAGGCACATGATGATGGTGGTGATGATGATGATGATGATGATGATGATGATGATGATGATGATGATGATGTAAAAGTAAATATATAACTATGCAAAGCCACTGCAGTAAAGCTGTGATAACAAAATACTGGACTCATTTATTATGTGGAAAGAGCTTTATTCAATAAGAAAGGGACAATTGTAAGTCTTCAGACTGCGATGTAAGCTGCAACGTTGTAAGTCTTCAGACTGCAATGTAAACTGCAACGTTGTAAGTCTTCAGACTGCGACGTAAGCTGCAACGTTGTAAGTCTTCAGACTGCGACGTAAGCTGCAACGTTGTAAGTCTTCAGACCGTGACGTAAGCTGCAACGTTGTAAGTCTTCAGACCGTGACGTAAGCTGCAACGTTGTAAGTCTTCAGACTGCGATGTAAGCTGCAACGTTGTAAGTCTTCAGACTGTGACGTAAGCTGCAACGTTGTAAGTCTTCAGTTCAGACCGTGACGTAAGCTGCAACGTTACAACTGTGTGCTTGTTAACCCTTTCACTTCAAAACAACACTGGCAGTGCTGGTAGATCTTGCAAGCCTATGGGAATCAACGATGAAAGCGATATTTGGACAAAGTCTAAATAATATGAACAGTAACACAATTCTAACCAAATCATATTTTTAAATTATGGAATAACGCCCTTTATGTTTCTTTCTAGCAAAGTTTCTAGTCATAATTTGTTCTGACAGAGCATGGAAATTAACTCAGGAGTGAAAGAATGAAAGAACAAAGTGTTATTGATAATATAATATTTCTCTCTGTACTCACGGCCATGTTATTTCTTCCTTCCTTTTTGAATCTCTAACAATTCGCGATCTTCATTTCGTCTCAACTCTTGTAATAGTTAATATTTTCAAACGAAGGCGTGAAGTCGGACAAGGAGTGGACTGTGTTGGTTTTCTATAATTTCCTCGAGGAAAAGTCACTACCCGTGTTTCGCATGAGGCTCCACTCGCGGTTTAAACACTCCGACACCTACCTCACTGGCCAGGTTGAAGACTGAAGCATCACGTGTCCACGTAGGACAGCCCGACCATCCTACTGTCTTTTATCAGCTTTTATGCGACCTAAGATTCCAAATTTCATCCTTCGTGTTCCGTTCATTTCTGCTTCCATAACTTTCTTTCCCTTTCACTTCACATATCACATAAAGATAAAAGGTAAAATCCCCCGTTTCCGTGCCATTAAAGCATATCTGGGATGCTGTGTTAGGCCCTACTCCCAAGATCCTCGGCACATGAAAGTCTGATGTAGTCAGAATCATTCATGACTGGAATTACCTTTCAAGCTTGTTCTGGTGCCCTTATTTAGAGGCTGGGTGAACGACAAGGCCTTTCAAAAGTAAAATATCCCCACTGCTGGGACTCGAACCCAGTACCAAATCATCAGTAGACTGAACGACATAGTACCTAAACACCGCCCACAAATGTATATATTCTTTTAAACTGTTCAGTGGAACTTGCGCAACGTAAGAGTACGAAATATTAGACTTTACACGTGTTAGCCACAGAACTGTAAGGTAGGTAGATACGCCTCTGTTAGCCACAGAACTGTAAGGTAGGTAGATACGCCTCTGTTAGCCACAGAACTGTAAGGTAGGTAGATACGCCTCTGTTAGCCACAGAACTATAAGGCAGGTAGATACGCCTCTGTTAGCCACAGAACTGTAAGGTAGGTAGATACGCCTCTGTAAGCCACAGAACTGTAAAGTAGGTAGATACGCCTCTGCAAGCTACAGAACTGTAAGGTAGGTAGATACGCCTCTGTTAGCCACAGAACTGTAAGGTAGGTAGATACGCCTCTGTTAGCCACAGAACTGTAAGGTAGGTAGATACGCCTCTGTTAGCCACAGAACTATAAGGCAGGTAGATACGCCTCTGTTAGCCACAGAACTGTAAGGTAGGTAGATACGCCTCTGTAAGCCACAGAACTGTAAAGTAGGTAGATACGCCTCTGCAAGCCACAGAACTGTAAAGTAGGTAGATACGCCTCTGTAAGCCACAGAACTGTAAAGTAGGTAGATACGCCTCTGTAAGCCACAGAACTGTAAAGTAGGTAGATACGCCTCTGCAAGCCACAGAACTGTAAAGTAGGTAGATACGCCTCTGTAAGCCACAGAACTGTAAAGTAGGTAGATACGCCTCTGTAAGCCACAGAACTGTAAGGTAGGTAGATACGCCTCTGCAAGCCACAGAACTGTAAAGTAGGTAGACACGCCTCTGTAAGCCACAGAACTGTAAGGTAGGTAGATACGCCTCTGTAAGCCACAGAACTGTAAAGTAGGTAGATACGCCTCTGTAAGCCACAGAACTGTAAAGTAGGTAGATACGCCTCTGCAAGCTACAGAACTGTAAAGTAGGTAGATACGCCTCTGCAAGCTACAGAACTGTAAAGTAGGTAGATACGCCTCTGTAAGCCACAGAACTGTAAAGTAGGTAGATACGCCTCTGTAAGCCACAGAACTGTAAGGTAGGTAGATACGCCTCTGTAAGCCACAGAACTGTAAAGTAGGTAGATACGCCTCTGCAAACCACAGAACTGTAAAGTAGGTAGATACGCCTCTGTAAGCCACAGAACTGTAAAGTAGGTAGATACACCTCTGTAAGCCACAGAACTGTAAAGTAGGTAGATACGCCTCTGTAAGCCACAGAACTGTAAGGTAGGTGGATACGCCTCTGTAAGCCACAGAACTGTAAGGTAGGTAGATACGCCTCTGTAAGCCACAGAACTGTAAAGTAGGTAGATACGCCTCTATCCTTGCTGTCTTTATTATCCTAGTGGAAAATCGTCAATGCCGATTTCTTGAGGCTGGGTATACCTCACACACACACATACAAAATAAAGAAGAAATATATCCATACTACAAGAACTTAATACTGAAGAATCTTGGTTAGTAAAAGGGATTAAACAAAGAAAACTTAAATATTTTCGACACATCAAACGTCATGAGAATTTAGGGAAGATATTCTTGGAAGGGTACGTAATAGGAAAAAGAAAGAGAGGAAGACCAAGGCGAAGATGAGTGCAAGAATCATTGATAATCTGCAAATGGATGCAGCAGCAGGCCATCTTGCTTACAACCGAGAGGCCTACAGGAGAGCTGTTAGGGAGGCAAAGTTCCGCGAGGGACATGCAAATGAATGACTGAATGGGTATACCTCAGTTCCGGTAGATCCAAAATAAATTCTGCCCCCATTAGAAGCCCCTAGTGTGGATTGGATGGGGGAGGGGGAGGTGTCCAGCCGAAGAATTGCTCAGGGGCTCAGACTGGTTTATCTGTCTTAAGAGTGGGCCTGCAGGGCCAGTAGTCGATGGACACAGATAAATATATATATATATGCACATATGGTGACTAACTGAAATAACAATATATACATATATAGTGACTAACTGAAATAGCTATATATATATAAATATATAGGGACTAAATGAAATAACTATATATATATATATAATGGTTTATTAATTGAATGGGCAAGAATACATAGCATGGTTGTAGGAAACACCTGGTTTAAACAACATCCTCGAAGACTGGCAACGTGGTGCAGCCCAGACAAAAAGACATTTAACCAGATAGACTACATATTGGGTGTCTGAGTGGCGAAGTGGTTAGTGCACTGGTCTCTCATGGCGAAGGTCGGGGGTTCGAATCCGCCTGGCGGCACCCCAGTCACCCAGCTGTAGAAATGGGTACCCGACTTCCTCTGGAGTTGGGGAAGGAAAGGCAGCCAGGCGTGATACTGACCATATCACCCTCTAGTGTGCTGACAGGTCAAGGAAAATATGGGCACTAACACAATATGCCTATGTGCCTCCAAGGCATGACAGTGCCACCTTTACCTTTTTTTTTCGACTACATATTAATCAACAAACGATTCCGCAATGCATTACTGACAACAAAAACCATGCCAGGAGCTGACTGCAATAGTGACCATGATCCACTCTGTGGAAAAGTTAGAATAAAGCTAAAGAAAGCAGGCAGAAAAGTGAGAAACATCAAACTGAATACAGAACTTCTTAAAAATGACCAAGAACTGCGAGAACAATACAAAGTTATTATAACAAATAGATACAATGCAATAGCAAAGATAAATAGTATAGATGAACAATGGGAAATGTTAAGAGATTCTATCCACCAAACTGTTAAGGAGATAATACCACCGAAAAAAGAATCCCCTAAAAATAAATGGACGACAGACGACATCTTAGGACTGATGGACAAGAGGAGGAGAAGTAAAAATAACTAGGAAAAATATAGCAAGATAAATAAAGAAATAAGACGCAAATGCAGAGAAGCAAAAGAAGTGTGGTTAAATGAACAGTGCAGACAGATAGAGGACGCTCATAATAAAGACAGCAAAAACATGCATAAACGAATTAATGAACTCACAGGCAGGAAAACAAAATATACCACAGGATGCGTGAAATCGAAAGAAGGTAAAATGTTAATGGCAAAAGAAGACATTGTGGACAGGTGGACAGAGTATATCGGTGAGCTATATGGAGGAGAAAGACCAGAATTAACACCAGATACTGAAAACTATGATGGACCACCAATACTTGAAGATGAAATCATAGATGCCATCAAACATATGAAGAAAGGTAAAGCGACTGGGCCTGATTATATAACAATAGAAGAAATAGAGGCACTAGAGAAGACAGGAATAAAAATAATAGCCAAGTTACTGAATGATATTTACAGCAGTGGTTATATTCCCAGTGACCTGATTAAATCCACGTTTATAGCACTACCAAAGAAACCAGGTGCAAAGGAATGTGACGACCACCGGACTATCAGCCTCACATGTCACATAACGAAGCTACTTCTGAGAATAATTATGAGAAGAACAAGGAAAAAGATAAAAATGGAAATAGCAGATGAACAGTTTGGATTTGTTGAAGGAAAGGGAACACACAATGCCATTTATGCTTTACGAACACTAACAGAAAGAGCTTTAGAAGTACAGAAAGATCTCTACTTATGCTTCATTGATTACACCAAGGCATTTGACAAGGTGAAACATAGTGAAATTATTAAAATGCTTGAAGACATCAATATAGACGGCAAAGACTTGAGGATTGTAAAACATCTATACTGGCAGCAAGAAGCAGCAGTTCGAGTTGAAAATAGAATTGGAAAATACCAACCTATAAAACAAGGGGTGCGACAAGGATGTGTACTATCTCCAGACCTTTTTTCTCTGTACAGCGAGAATATTCTAAGAACAATCATCACAGAACCAGGCATAAAAATTGGAGGATACAATATTAACAACCTTCGGTATGCTGACGACACAGTACTGATAGCTGAGAACCAACAAGACCTGCAAAATCTCTTGGATAAAGTCGCCAAAGAAAGTGAACAGAAAGGCCTTACTTTGAACATCAAAAAGACAGAGACTATGGTTATATCTAAGAAACAGAATCCACCAGCATGCAGTATAAAATTAAACGGAACCATTCTAAAGCAGGTGCAGAAATTCAAATACCTTGGAGCAGTAATAACTTCAGATGGGAAATGCAGAACAGAAATTAGGAACAGAATAGGTCAAGCAAAGACTGCATTTCAGAGAATGAGAAACATATTAGCTAACACATCTTTATCAATGAATGTTAGAAAACGAGTCCTAAAATGCTATATTGAGCCTATCTTGTTATATGGAAGTGAATCATGGACAATAGGCAAGTCTGCACAAAAATCATTGTAAGCAGCAGAAATGTGGTTTATTAGAAGAATGTTGCGAATCCCCTGGACAGCAAAAATAACTAATGAAGAATGTATGAGAAGAGCTGGAGAGACAAAAAACCTTGTCAGAAAGATAAGAAAGAGACAATGTACTTTCATAGGACATGCAATGAGAAGAGGGGTAATTGAAAATATTATAACAGGAAAAATAGAAGGAAGAAGATCAAGAGGAAGACCAAGAGAAATGATACTGGACAGTCTGACGGGATGGTGTGAGAGGAGATCATCAACTGAACTGATGGCCTGCATGAAGGATCGGGTACTCTGGAGAAGCATAATAGCCAACGCCAGTCGGCACGGCACCTGATGATGATGATGATGATGATATAAAATGACTAACTGAAATATCTTATCTTATACCCTTCCCGTGCCGTTAAACGTCACATAGGGCTTGCAAAGTAGTTCGCCAATTTTTCCTGTCTTGGCGAGTCTTTCAACCTCATCAAGGGATTTTATGCCTGTTAACTTGGCCTCTCTTAACAATGTCCTCTTCAGAGTTTCACGCGGTCTGCCTCTTTTTCTTTGGCCTGTTGTGTTCCACTTGACAGTTTGTTTTGGGATTCTCTGATCATTTCATAACTCGCAGAGAAATTGAAATATATATATATATATATATATATATATAGTGACTAACTAAAATAACTATCTCTTTCTCTCTCTCTCTCTCTCTCTCTCTCTCTCTCTCCCTCTTCGGACCTTAAGTGCCCAGGTCACATGGGGGTTCCGCAAGGGTTTTCCACAAATGCCTGTCCTTTGCCTTTTTTTCTGCTCTTGCCCAGGTGAACCCTCTATTGCTCAACATCCTTTCTGTTGTTCTTCTCCATGTCTCCCTTACTTCTGTTCCCGTGTAGTGTCCATCTTAGTGATATTTTTGGAAGTGAGTTGTCAGTCATTCGGAGCACATTTCCCAACCATCGCCAACATCTTTCCTCAACAATTGCTATCAGTGGCTTCATCTGCATTTCTGTCAAGAAGATGTTATTTCTTATAGTGTTTGGCCAAAATATTTGTCTAATTCTTCGCAAACATTTAATCTGAAAATAATTCAACTTGTTTTCTATGGTGTTGGTGATTTTCCAGCATTCACTTCCATAGAATAATACACTTAGAACATTACTCTTAAATATCCTGATTTTCGTATTTTTGCTTAGTTTTTTTAGATTTTCATATAGTCTGCAGCACTGCAAAAGCCTGGTTTGCTCTAGTAAGTCTGCTGTTGATGTCCTCTGTGCTGTCTCCATTTTCTACTACTCTACTGCCAAGGTATACAAATTCATTGAAATCCTCCACTAACTTGCTCTCTACTCTGAGTACATTTCTGTTGTTCACATTTTGCTTCATTAACTTTGTCTTTCCTACGTTGATCTTTAGTCCTATGTTGTTTGCATTCTGAGTTAGCTTGTTTATTTTATCTTGCATATCTTTGTGGCTGCTTGATAGTAGACAAATGTCGTCCGCAAAGTCAAGGTCCTCCAGCACTGTGTCAAGGGTCCATTGTAATCCTCTGCGTTTGTCTGATGTTGCCTCCTTCATTAACCAGTCCACTGCCAAGATAAATAATGTTGGTGATATAACTATATATATATATATAATGATTAATCGAAATAACCTATTTTTTCCTATTTTTGTTTCCTCTTTTGGTCTATAAATGACCTTATATTTCATTACTCCACTCACACTGTAAAAATTATTAGCGTTATAAATATAAATGACAATTTTAAAATTCATAAAATTACTCCATTCTCTCTCTCTCTCTCTCTCTCTCTCTCTCTCTCTCTCTCTCTCTCTCTCTGCTGTATACAGAGTACCCCATAACGTGTCCTTGAGAATATTTCATTTGTTTAGTTCAAATGGGAGTGTAAGTCGGAAAAAAGAGTGGGCAGTGTAGATGTACTACAATGTAGATGTACTACAATGTCCTAAAACAAAAGGCCACGACGGATGCTTCGCATGAGGCTCCACTCGTGGTTGAAACACACCAAAACTTACCTTGGTGTGCAGGAAAAAAAACAAACATTGCATGCCTATATAAGATAGGCAGATCTTCATTTTGTCTTTTATTAGCTCTTTTAATAACTTTTGTAGCCTGCATTTTATTATCAAACATTACGATAGCAGAGTTTCCAGTGTTTTGAGATTCTGTATAGAATGATAAAGGTAGTCTCATAGCAAATACCGTAGGGGTTGAAGCATTAGGGACTTCATTATGCTGGGCCATCTTGGTATGAGGTAGGATGGGCCAGTTACTTTCCTCGCTGCCTTTTCCTTCCAAGATTTTCTCTGGTACCCATTTTACTAGGCTAGGTCAACCTGGGTATTGGTCGGAAAAAAAATCCTCCTCAGCTGGGGATTCGAACCCTCAACCATTCGGTTGCTAGACAAGTGCTCTAACCACTGCGCTAACCGAAATATGTAGATTGATACTATTCAAAAATTATACATCTGCCGGCTCATTCGTCTTTCTGTCGGTCTGGTTATCTGTTAGTTCTTTTGTTTGCTGTTCTGCTGGTCTGTCTGTAGATCTTGTCTCAGTGTATGTTTCTATACATGTTGGGGGCCAGAAACACAGAGAAATAGATAAGGCAGACAGACATAAAACGGACACACAACAGAAGACAGATAGATACATACACATACAGGCAGACAGACAGACAACCAGACAGACAAGAAGACAGATAGGTACATACACATACAGGCAGACAAGAAGACAGATAGGTACATACACATACAGGCAGACAGACAGACAACCAGACAGACAAGAAGACAGATAGATACATACAGGCAGACAAGAAGACAGACAAATACATACATATACAGGCAGACAGACAGACAACCAGGCAGACAGACAGACAGACAGACAGACAGATAAATATATAGATAGATAGATAGATAGATAGATAGATAGATAGATAGATAGATAGATAGATAGATAGATAGATAGATAGATAGATAGATAGATAGATCTTTATGCTCATATAAAACTATATTTTAAACACTCAAACATTCTTGCATCCCACATTCTCTAAGAACCCACCAAAAGAACTTGGAAACAAACAAGGTTTTACAATGTAAGACACGTCTGTCTAGATCCCTACGGAATTTCTCATTAACCAAATGACACATTCTTGCACCCACTCTGTACCCCGACAGTTCTAAATTTAAGATCCATTAGAATCCCCAGCAATTTCGGACACACCGGAAGGCATTTCCAAGAGCCCTTTGATGCTAGTACTTAGTAGTTTGCGCAGAATGTCAGAGGGGAAAGAAACAGAAGATCAAAAAATGATCACTCCACAAACAGTGTCATGTCTGCTGGCCGCTATAAAAGCCTTAGGGGACGCGCGAGATCTTCTGTTAGGCGCTTCTATATAGTGGATCACGTGGGATGAAACCTTTAGGGCATGAAACAGAGTAACCACCGCACAGAGAAGCCATTTGTTTGTTTTTGTCCCTTCCAAACTATATCTTCAGGCAAGCTTTTCGGCCTTTCAAGTTTCTTAAAAATCACACAAAACAAACAAAATTCCCAGTTATTCCAGGAGCTTACCTGTAGGTTTTCTTAATGCAAAAGATTATTGCTACCGAATATAACATAACATAGCATAACATAACATAACATAACATAACATAACATAACATAACATGACATGACACGACACAGAACAACACAGCACAGAACACAATACAACACAATATAATATCATCATCAGGTGCCGTGCTAGTATCATGCTTCTCAAAAGATCTCATTCTTTGATATTTTCCATCAGCGCAGTTGCTGATTTTATGTTGTGCCACCACGCAAAGACTGTTCATGATTTGTTTTATCTCTTAGTCTTCTCCTGCTTCTCTTCCCATATATTTTTCCTGTTGTTATGACGTTTTCAACCCCTCCTCTTCTCACTATATGTCCAGTGAATGATGGCTGCCATTTTCTTATGGATTTAATTAGACTACTTTCTACATTTGCTTTTCTTAGACATTGTCTGTCATCTTAGCTGTCCATAGAACTCTCAACATTCTTCTAATGAACAACTTCTATTGTCCTAACATAACATAAAAAAGCATAATATAACATAATTTAACATGATATAGTATAGTATAGTCAGTCAGTCATGTGCATGTCCCTTGTGAACTTTGCCTCCCTAACAGCTCTCCTGTATGCCTCTCGGTTGTAACCAAGGAGCTCTGCTGCTGATGCATCCATTTGTAGATCATCAACGATGTCTTGCAGCCATCTTCGCTTTGGTCTTCCCCTCTTTCTTTTTCCCATTATGTACCATTCCAAGACGGTCTTCTCTAGATTCTCATGACGTTTAATGTGTCCAAAATATTTAAGTTTTCTTTGTTCAGTCCTCTTTACTAGTCAGCCTTCTTCAATATTAAGTTCTTGTAGTATGGATATATTGATATATATAAAGTGTAGTATAGGACAATACAGTAAAAATAATATAATATAATATAATATAATATATCATCATCACCATCATCATCATCAGGTGCCGTGCCTACTCACGTTGGCTATTATGCTTCTCCAGAGTACACGATCCCTCATGCAGGCCATCAGTTCAGTTGGTCTTCTTCTCCTTCATTCGCTTCTACCACCAAGACCGCCCCGTGATCCTCTTGAATTTACTCCTGTGGTCCTCGATAGGTCCCGTGGTCCCCCTGTGAACGCCGAAAGGACCACACGAGATCCACGAGAGGATCACAAGAGGTTCAGAGTATCGTAGGGTTTGAGCGTGTATTTCTGGTGGGTCTCAGAAGCGGGAATGCGTGACACCGTGGTTTTCGTTGCACCAGTTTATATCCAGCATAGAGTTGGACTTCCTCACCGGAAAACTTCGACATGATTAGGATACGCATACATCCCTGCAGGGTGAGAGGTGGTTGCCTATCTAGACTGCACTGGTCTGGTGTCTCCGACTTCAACACTTGTGGTCGTGGCCGCCACCCTTCCTAGTTGTGACCTGGACAGAGCTTTTGTCCAGGAGGACGAAGTTTCACCCCTGGGTTGAGCCGGTGTAGGCATATTATTCCAGTATGAGCGTGCTTAGGACGTGAACGACCTCTAGAGCGGAGGTACCGTGACATGAGTAGCCATCAAGTTTCACTCCTGCTTTAAGCCGGTTTAGGCATATTTCACCATTATGGGTGTATATCGGACGTGGCCGGCCTCTAGAGCAGAGGTGCCGTGGTATGAGTAACTCTCGCAGCGAGACCACTGGGCATACCGACTTAGCTTCACTTTATCCTTTCATCACTTTTTCACATCGGCGCCGCACGACAATACTAATTTCTTTTTCGCATTTTCTTCATTGGCCAGAACGAGTTTCACTCCACGCGCGGCAGCCGAAGAATCTCGTCAGCAGTGTAGTTCAGTTGGTTATCTCCTCTCACACCATCCCGTCAGACTGTCCAGTATCATTTCTCTTGGTCTTCCTCTTGATCTTCTTCCTTTTATTTTTCCTGTTGTTAAAATATTTTCAATGCCCCCTCTTCTCATTGCATGTCCTATGAAAGTACATTGTCTCTCTCTTATTTTTTGTCTCTCCAGCTCTTCTCATACATTCTTCATTAGTTATTTTTGCTGTTCAGGGGATTCGCAACATTCTTCTAATAAACCACATTTCTGCTACCTCTAATGATTTTTGTGTAGACCTGCCTATTGTCCATGTTTCACTCCCATACAACACATAATATAATAATAATATAATATAATATAATATAATATAATATAATATAATATAATATAACATATTCAGTCATTCATTTTCATGTCCCTTGCGGAACTTTGCCTCCCTAACAGCCCTTCTGTAGGCCTCTCGGTTGTGAGCAAGATGGCCTGCTGCTGCTGATGCATCCATTCGCAGATCATCAGCGATGTCTTGCAGCCATCTTCGCCTTGGTCTTCCTCTCTTTCTTTTTCCCATTATATACCCTTCCAAGACAGTTTTCTCTAGATTATCGTGACGTTTAATGTGTCCAGAATATTTAAGTTTTCTCTCCTTAATCCTCTTTACTACCCAACCTTATTCAATACTAAGTTCTTGTAGTATAGATATATTTGTTCTTTTTTGTGTCCGTGATATTTGAAGAATTCTTCTGTAGCTTTTACATTCAAAGGCATTTATGTGTTTCTCGGCTGTTTTGTTAAACGTCCAGGTTATTATATTATAATATTTTTTGTTATATTATATTATATTATAATACACTTATTTATAATTAATACATTTGTTATATTATGTTATAATATATTAATTTATAATTAATAAATGCGTTATATTATATTATATTATATTATATTATATATAACAAAGTGTAAAACTGAGAGCACTAGGAAGCCGTTATAAGTAGCACAGATTCTTAATCTCTTTCACTCCTGCATTAATTGCATTTCTCTACCAAAACAAACTTGGATGAAAGAAAGAAAGAAAGAAAGAAAACTAGAAATATAGACGGAAAGAAAGAAAGAAAGATAGAAAGAAAGAAAGATAGAAAGAAAGAAAGAGAGAAAACTAGAAAGATGGAAGGAAGGAAGGAAAGAAAGAAAGAAAGAAAGAAAGAAAAAGAAAGAAAGAAAGATACTCTATAATTTAAAAATGCAGGCTGGGTTAGAAATGTCTTGCTTTTCATTTTATTTGACCCTCGCCTAAATACCGCATTGTGCACTGATTCAGATGTGTATGGAAAATCTATCAACACCGGACACGTTGTTTGAGTTTGGAAGAGTTAATGTTAGAACACACACAAAAATCTAGATCTACGCCGAACAGTCTACAACTTTATAGTTACGTATAACGTGCTTCATGCGTCTCCATCTCGTGCGGTCCTTGGTGTTTCGGATCAGCTCAAATACGTTTTTGTCCCACGTTTGTTTTTTTTTTTTCGTTTTTGGTTAGTTTTAGTTTTTTTGTTTTCTTGTTGGCCTTCATTTTCTTATTTTTCTCTTGAAATTTCCAGCCATTGCTAAGGTCTTCAACTTCTGTCTTCTCATGGCATGTCCAAGATCTTCAACTTGTGTCTTCTCATGGCATGTCCAAGATCTTCAACTTCTGTCTTCTCATGGCATGTCCAAGATCTTCAACTTCTGTCTTCTCATGGCATGTCCAAGATCTTCAACTTCTGTCTTCTCATGGCATGTCCAAGATCTTCAACTTCTGTCTTGTCATGGCATGTCCAAGATCTTCAACTTCTGTCTTCTCATGGCATGTCCAAGATCTTCAACTTCTGTCTTCTCATTGCGTGTCCAAGATCTCCAACTTGTGTCTTCTCATGGCATGTCCAAGATCGTCAACTTCTGTCTTCTCATGACATGTCCAAGATCTCCAACTTGTGTCTTCTCATGACATGTCCAAGATCTTCAACTTCTGTCTTCTCATTGCGTGTCCAAGATCTCCAACTTCTGTCTTCTCATGGCATGTCCAAGATCTTCAACTTCTGTCTTCTCATTGCGTGTCCAAGATCTCCAACTTCAGTCTTCTCATGACATTTACAAGAAATTTTGATTGTTTTTCTTATATTTTCAACTAGTTTTCGCTCTTCTGAAACTTCTTTACCCCACCAGTGGTCCATTTTATGGATCATTGCCTGTTCCAAGTCAGGAAAAAGGGGGAGGGTTGGCTTAAGGCCAGCAACCTTATCCTATAAAAAGAACTTTGCTACAGAAACGCCAAAAAGAGGCTCAAGAGATATTTCGGCCCTGGGGGAGGACGGGCCTCCAGCTGGAGGAAGCATGAAGCCGGACAGTGAAAGCCAGGGAAACCAGGAAGCTGTCAGACCGACAACCGCCATCTCCACCAGGACCACCATTATTATAGAATCATGGAACGTTAGGACTATGTTTGAAGCAGGGAAATCAATGCAGGTTGCAGCGGAAATGAAAAAATACAACATCACCATCCTGGGAATCAACGAAACAAGATGGACTGGAACTGGGCAAACAAGGATTAGCACGAGAGAGCTTTTGTTGTACTCAGGACACGAGGAGGACACCGCACCACACACGTATGGGGTGCCCCTGATGCTGTCAAAGACAGCTCAGGGAGCGCTAATTGGATGGGAGGCGCATGGCCCACGGATTATTATAGCCACCTTCAAAACCCAAAAGAGAAGGATAAATATGGATGTCATTCAGTGTTATGCACCAACAAATGAAAGCAGCAATGGTACGAAGGAGGAATTCTATGAGAGATTGCTGGGTATTGTGCAGAGTCGTCCAGAGCGGAACATGGTTATCGCCATGGGTGATTTCAATGCTAAGATCGGAAGTGACAACAGGGGATACGAAGATATCATGGGGCAGCAAGGATTGGGTGTAATGAATGACAACGGAGAGAGATTTGCTGTTTTTTGTGCCACAAACAATTTGGTCATTGGAGGGAGTTTCTTCCATCATAAAAGGATACACAAAGTTACATGGGTTTCTCCGGATCAGGTAACAGAGAATCAGATCGACCATATATGCATTGGGAAGAAATACAGAAGATCTCTTCATGACGTGAGGGGCAAAAGAGGAGCCGATGTTGCATCAGACCACCATCTAATTGTGGCCCGTTTGAAGTTTAAACTAAAGAGGACTGGGATAGGAGTCAACAGTAGACAACGCCAGAGATACAACACCACAGTTCTAAAAGACAGAACTAAGCAGGAAGAATTTAAGATCGCACTCGCCAATAAGTTTCAGATTCTACAAGATCTACCTGAAGAAGAGTCAATTGATAAGAGATGGCAAGGAGTGAAAGAAGCATTTACCTCATCATGTCAAGAAGTGCTTGGACCCAGGAAGCTGTGCCACAAGGAGTGGATCTCTGCAGAATCCATAAGGAGAACAGAGGAGAGAAAGATGAAAAAAGCAGCACTCAACAACAGCCGCACAAGAGCCAGTAAAATTATTGTACAAGAAGAATATAGGGAAGCATGTAGGAAAACAAAGAGGAGCATCAGGACAGACAAAAGGAACTACATAGAATCACTGGGAACAGAGGCAGAAGGAGCTGCCCAGCAGGGAAATATACAGGATCTATACTCCACAATTAAGAAGATGACTGGAAATTATAGTGTGCCGATGAGGCCAGTGAAAGACAAGAACGGAAAAACAATACCCAATGACTGGGGACAGAGAGACAGATGGAGGCAGCACTTTGAAGAATTGTTGAATAGACCAGCCCCTCATAACCCACCGAATATTGAACCAGCCGATAGAGATCTACGAATAGATTGTGGTATACCAACAAGGGAAGAGATTTGTAAAGCCATAAAACAGCTGAAGCATGGCAAGGCAGCAGGACCTGATAACATCCCGGCAGAAGCATTGAAAACAGATATTGAGACCAGCGTAGACATTCTTCACCCCCTCTTCAGGAAGATCTGGGAAGAGGAGCAAGTGCCTACAGAGTGGAAAGAAGGTTACCTTGTCAAGCTACCAAAGAAAGGTGACTTGAGCTCCTGCTCCAACTACGGAAGTATAACACTGCTATCAATACCAGGAAAGGTACTCAACCGAGTTCTTCTAAATAGGACAAAGGACGCGGTAGATCCACAACTCAGGGACCAACAAGCAGGATTCCGGAAGAACAGATCCTGTACAGACCAAATAGCAAGATTACGTATCATCGTAGAACAATCACTGGAGTGGAACTCACCTCTCTATGTCAATTGTATTGACTACGAGAAGGCTTTCGACAGCGTCGACAGACAGACCCTATGGAAGCTGTTGAGACACTACGGAGTACCGGAGAAGATTACCAACATCATTAAAAACTCCTATGAAGGGATGACATGTATGGTAATCCATGGACAACAACTAACAGATGCCTTTCAAGTTAACACCGGAGTGAGACAGGGATGCCTGCTGTCACCATTTCTATTTATCCTGGCCATAGACTGGATTATGAGAAAATCAACAGAATATAGGAGAAATGGTATTCAATGGACGCTCTGGACTCAACTTGATGACCTAGACTTTGCTGACGACCTGGCACTTCTCTCCCAGACTAAGCAACAGATGCAAGAGAAAACCATATTAGTGGCAGAAAATTCCTCAAGACTAGGCCTTACCATCCACAAGGGAAAGAGTAAAGTTCTTAGAGTAAATGAGGTCAATGAAATGCCCATTATATTGGAAGGAGAGGAACTGGAAGAGGTTGAAAAGTTTACTTATCTGGGAAGTGTGATAGACAAGCAGGGAGGAACAGAAGCTGATGTAAAAGCAAGAATGGGCAAGGCAAGAGTAAAATTCCATCAGATGAAGAAAATATGGGGAACTTCAGCCTTGTCAAATAAATTGAAGATCAGAGTATTTAACACCATGATAAAGCCCATTCTGCTATACGGTTCAGAAACTTGGAGAACTACTGTTACGATCATGAAACGAATCCAGACATTTATTAACACATGCCTTAGAAGGATTCTACAAATACGATGGCCAGATACCATAAGTAACCAAGAACTGCAGCAGCGAACAGGCCAGCAACCAGTGGAAGACGACATCCTACGAAGAAGATGGGGATGGATCGGACACACCCTACGGAAATCCACATCCAGCACCACAAGGCAAGCCCTAACATGGAACCCACAGGGTAAAAGGAGGAGAGGGAGACCTAGGAACTCCTGGCGCAGAAGTCTGGACACGGACATCAAAATAATGAACCAGACATGGAGACAGTTGGAAAGAGTGGCCCAGGACCGAACTGCCTGGCGAGCTCTTGTTGGCGGCCTATGCTCCACGAGGGGTCAGAGGCATAGATAGATAGATAGATAGATAGATAGATAGATAGATAGATAGATAGATAGATAGATAGATAGATAGATAGATAGATAGATAGATAGATAGATAGATAGATACTTCTTTTGAGCTCATCAACTATAAATCTGTGAACATTACAGTTTACAAACTTTAGACCTGAGACCGTTAAAACAATTAACATATTTCGGAAAATATTAGCTGTGTATCTAATAATGAGATGCCGTGGTGGTGTAGTTGTTATACCATTCGCTTGACGATCAGAAGATCCCCGGTTCGATTTCACACTCGAGCCGAATTTTTTTTTTTTTTTTGACCCAACGGCAATTGGGGGGGGGGGGGGGTATAATCAGCCTCGAAAAGTGGGTACCTGGAAGCTTTCCTAGGCAAACGAGGTAGCCAGGACAGGTGCTGGCTTAACATCACATGCTATAGTGGGGGCCGAAATGTGGAGGCACTAACTCTTCATACCTGTAAGGCATGCAAATACTACGGGACTTAGATAAAAATCTAAAAGTAAAGGTACGTTTTAGCTTGTCTTGTCTTGTCGCCTTCCTCACATACCTTTCGGTGTTGAGGGGACAAATAGACGTCCTGACAGGGCTGGGCGATTTGCTTCGTATAATGGGATATTTAATGCTTCTGTAATTTCCTCTATCCATCTCCTGCGTGGGCGGCCTCTTTCTCTGCTATGTTTCAGCTGTGCCTCCACATTGGTATAGCGGCCTCTTTCTCTGCTATGTTTCAGCTGTGCCTCCACATTGGTATAGCGGCCTCTTTTTCTGCTATGTTTCAGCTGTGCCTCCACATTGGTATAGCGGCCTCTTTCTTTGCTATGTTTCAGCTTTGCCTCCACATTGGTATAGCGGCCTCTTTCTGTGCTATGTTTCAGCTTTGCCTCCACATTGGTATACCGGCCTCTTTCTCTGCTATGTTTTAGCTTTGCCTCCACATTGGTATAAGTAGTTAGGTCCATTCAGACCTCGAAGGAAATACAAGCTCCGAAGTGAACACAGATAATGACTGAAATGTAACAGTTCTTGTATCGGTGTTTAAAGTAGTACTAACATAGGAGATTTATTTGTCTCTGGGTCAGTTAAATGCCCGATGTCACTCAACAAACAAGTGATAAATCGTTCCTTTTCCTGCAATAAATTTCAAATAAAAGCTCAACAAGAAAACTTTAAAAACTCAGTAAGAAAACTAAAAACTCGACAAGAAGTATCAAAACTCAACAAGAAATCTCAGAACTCAACAGGAAAACCCAAAAACTCAACAAAGAAGCCCGGAACTCAACAAGAAAACAAAACTCAACAAGGTAACTCAAAACTCAACAACAGCATTCATTCGTTCATTCATGCGACATATCCTTTCCAGAACATTGTCCTTCTGTGACACAGCCTCGCTCAACAACAACAAAACTGAAAACTCAACAAAAAACAAACAAAAAAAAAAACTGTCTGGAGATCACATTCCCATGACCTGGGTGACAGAGGTCTTTGCTAAACTTCCCTCTCTACTAACCAGGCCCTAGACTCTACTGACATTGCTTAACTCCCCTAGTAGACTCAGATTACCTCCCCTGATTGGTGACTGCCATATATATAACACATCAAAGCCCGAGGAGTGAAAGTTTCGGCTCTGATCAAAAAAGTCATCAAAGGGTCTTTATTCAACACCTCACTAATATGTTAGTTAGAGACACTGACAAGCGCCTCTTACGTCCAGTCCAACAGGCAAAGTGCCATAAATTATTTCTTTTAAAAAATACATATACATATATACAAGTGTATATATATATATAGAGCAAGGGCATTGAGAAGCCTTTCAGAAACAGCAGAAAAGGCCTCATGCTGGCTGTGGAGTATGCGAAAAAAGCATTGGGAACATAAGCAATTTCATTTGCCACAACCAATACCAGTCCTCCGTAGCTAACTCGCTAAAGACGCACTTCAAAAGTGCAGTGCCAGCTGGAAGATCATGGGTTCAATCCCGGGACAAAAAAAAAAAAGCAACAACTCACAAGACCTCTGGGAGTCATGACCCAGAGGGGCCCACCCCTCTTAGAGTGTCAAGAGTTTAATAGGGCCGAAACACTTGTCTGGGGGTGGGTACTTCCTCTGATGATCTGAAGGAGTTGTGTTGTTGTTCCGCTCAACGATATGCAACTATTGTTTATCTTTCTTTGTTGTACTCCATGTTTCTGATCCATACATGATGGCTGGTCTTATTATAGTTTTGTAGATTGTTATTTTGGTGTTTGGGACAGGATTTTGGATTTTAACAGGTGTTGCAAGGTAAAGTTTATATATAAGAAAAATTGAAAGAGGAAATTACAAAAAGGAAGATAATGATAGAGAGAAGTAGACAGCATGATACAGAAAAGGAGACAGCATGATACAGAGAAGTGCAGCATAATACAGAGAAGTAGTCAACATGATACATTGTGTCTTACACCATGATACAGAGAAGCAGACAGCAGGATATAGAGAAGTAGAGAGCATGATACAGAGAAGTAAATAGCATGATACACAGAGGTAGAGAGCATGATATAGAGAAGTAGACAGCATGATACCGAGAAGTAGAACGCATGATACAGAAAAGTAGACAGCGTGATATAGAAAACTGGAGAGCTTGATGCAGAGAAATAGACAGCATGATATAGAGAAGTAGACAGCATGATACACAGGAGTAGACAGCATGATACACAGGAGTAGACAGCATGATACAGAGAAGTAGACAGCATAATTTGCAGAATTCAACTTGGCGGGGTCTAGGATTTGCTGGAACAAGATGGAGATCAGTAGCGGCCAAATTTCCATGTGGGAACTGCACGAGATCAGGAACGAGGAGGTCTGGGAAATGGAAGGACAAGATCAGGAACGAGGAGGTCTGGGAAATGGAAGGACAAGATCAGGAACGAGGAGGTCTGGGAAATGGAAGTCAAGATCAGGAATGAGGAGGTCTGGGAAATGGAAGGACAAGATCAGGAATGAGGTCTGGGAAATGGAAGGACAAGATCAGGAATGAGGAGGTCCGGGGAAATGGAAGGACAAGATCAGGAACGAGGAGGTCTGGGAAATGGAAGGAAAAGATCAGGAATGAGGAGGTCTGGGAAATGGAAGGACAAGATCAGGAATGAGGTCTGGGAAATGGAAGGACAAGATCAGGAACGAGGAGGTCTGGGAAATGGAAGGACAAGATCAGGAATGAGGTCTGGGAAATGGAAGGACAAGATCAGGAACGAGGAGGTCTGGGAAAGGGCAGGACAAGATCAGGAATGAGGTCTGGGAAATGGAAGGACAAGATCAGGAACGAGGAGGTCTGGGAAATGGAAGGACAAGATCAGGAATGAGGTCTGGGAAATGGAAGGACAAGATCAGGAACGAGGAGGTCTGGGATAGGGCAGGACAAGGAACTATGAACCCACAAATCATGTCTAGGAAGTGGAGATGGATCGGCCACACTCTGAGGAAACCCGATACCAGCATAGCAAGACAGGCACTGACATGGAATCCTCAAGGAAATAGAAAACGAGGAAGACCTAGACTTACTTGAAGAAGAGAAATCATGACAGTGCTCAGAGACAAGGGATACACATGTAAGGAAGCAGAGAATAATTCCAAGATCAGGGATGACTGGAGAACCTTTATCCGTGGCCTATGCTCTCAAGGGAGTGAAAGGCGATGATAGTGATGATGAACTGCACGAAATAATGACGATAAGAGCAATATATTCTTTAGCTTCCTCTCTTCTTCTTCTTTCTTTTTTTTCAAATATACGGGAAATGTTTCAGCTCTTACAGCGACAAGGTCAGTTCTTTAACCCCCCCCCCCCCAACCTCCTATTTCAGGCAACAAGTAACATCACTCAATATTGACTTTGCTCTCCCCATCCTTCTCCCAAAACTCCAAGAACTGACCATTGGTAAAATTTCCCAGAGTTCAACAGCAAATACTAGACAGCTTTCGCAGCATTTCTGCCGCTTTCTGTGCACTGGCTGAGACAATATGGCGACTTTCTGAAATCAATCGATTTTTTTCCAATGATCGTGTAAGTTGAGCTCTGCTGAGAGAGCCCTTAAACCTGAATATGATTCATAGCAGGCCCTGGGGTTTTTGTTTTTTTATTTCATCTGTCATCGTGTCATGACGCTCTCCTGAGGGCAAGGTTATACAAAGTGTATGCACGTGTGCCTTTGATGTGAACGTTAAGTATAAGTACATGTACGTGAATTGAGTGAGCGAGTATTGTTGAATGATGAATGATTTATCTCGAGGTTGTACGTAAAAAGTTCAAATAATAACATAAAAAAATGAGTGCCCGAGTTACTGAATTACTACACAAGAGATGAGTGATTCATTCATTCAGCTTTCCGAGACATTGCAGCTCATTGCTGCAGACATGACTTGTCTCCCTTCCTCTCTGTTCTTAGTCTTCTCCTGCCAGTTGCCTCCCTTCCTCTCTGTTCTTAGTCTTCTCCTGCCAGTTGTCTCCCTTCCTCTCTGTTCTTAGTCTTCTCCTGCCAGTTGTCTCCCTTCCTCTCTGTTCTTAGCCTTCTCCTGCCAGTTGTCTCCCTTCCTCTCTGTTCTTAGTCTTCTCCTGCCAGTTGTCTCCCTTCCTCTCTGTTCTTACTCTTCTCCTGCCAGTTGTCTCCCTTCCTCTCTGTTCTTAGTCTTCTCCTGCCAGTTGTCTCCCTTCCTCTCTGTTCTTAGTCTTCTCCTGCCAGTTGTCTCCCTTCCTCTCTGTTCTTAGTCTTCTCCTGCCAGTTGTCTCCCTTCCTCTCTGTTCTTAGCCTTCTCCTGCCAGTTGTCTCCCTTCCTCTCTGTTCTTAGTCTTCTCCTGCCAGTTGTCTCCCTTCCTCTCTGTTCTTAGTCTTCTCCTGCCTGTTGTTCACTCCGAGAGCTAGTAGGTCTTTTTTCCAGGTTGTCACGACACCGTTGTCTTGGTCTGCCTCTTTGTCTGTCTCTTGGTCTGTCTCTTGGTCTGCCTCTTGGTCTGCCTCTTGGTCTGCTTCTTGGTCTGCCTCTTGGACTGTCTCTTGGTCTGTCTCTTGGTCTGTCTCTTGGTCTGCTTCTTGGTCTGCCTCTTGGACTGTCTCTTGGTCTGTCTCTTGGACTGTCTCTTGGTCTGTCTCTTGGTTTGTCTCTTGGTCTGCTTCTTGGTCTGTCTCTCGATCTGTCTCTTGGTCTGTCTCTTGTTCTGTCTCCTGGTATGTATCTTGGTCTGTTTTTTGGTCTGCTTCTTGTTCTGTCTCTTGGTCTGTTTCTTGGTTTTTCTCTTAGTCTGTGTCTTGGTCGGTCTGCCTCTTGGTCTGTTTCTTAGTCTGTCTCTTGTTCTGTCTCTTGGCCTGCCTCTTTGTCTGTCTCTTGGTCTGTCTCTTTGCCTGTCTCTTGGACTGTCTCGTGGTCTGTCTCGTGGTCTGTTTCTTGGTCTGTCTCTTGGTCTGCCTCTTGGTCTGTTTCTTGGTTGATCTCTTAGTCTATCTCTTGGTCTGTCTCTTGATCTGTCTCTTGGGTCTGTTTCTTAGTCTGTCTCTTGGTCTGTCTCTTGATCTGCCTCATGGTCTGTTTCTTAGTCTGTCTATTGGTCTGTCTCTTGATCTGCCTCATGGTCTGTTTCTTGGTCTATCTCTTAGTCTGTCTCTTGGTCTGCCTCATGGTCTATCTCTTGATCTGTCTCTTGGTCTGTCTCTTGGTCTGTCTCTGTATCTTGGTCTGATTTTTGGTCTGTCTCTTGGTCTGCCTGTTGGCCTGTCTCCTTTAATTACTTCTGAATAATCTCTTTTTTTTTTGTCTGTCTGTCTGTAGTCGTCCACCCTCTCCAAGTGTCCTGGACATCTCAGTCTGTTGTTTTTCTTAATGGTAGTTATAAGCTGAGAGTGTGTGTATTTCTTTGTTATTGATGAGTGATCACTTTAAAAAAAATGTTTTTTATGAAAACAAAAACTAAAACAAAACTTATTTCTTCTTCTTCTTTCTCACTGGAATTGCCAGTTATTACTCGCTGACTCTGACGCTATCATGCCAGGTATTAGCTGCTAACCCTAACCCTATCATGCCAGCTATGGGTAGTTAACCCTGACGCTATCATGCCAGGTATTAGCCGCTAACCCCGACCCTATCATGCCAGCTATGGGTAGTTAACCCTGACGCTAGCATGTCAGTTATGGATCGCTAACCCTGACGCTATCATGCCAGCTATGGGTAGTTAACCCTGACGCTAGCATGTCAGTTATGGATCGCTAACCCTGACGCTATCATGCCAGCTATGGGTAGTTAACCCTGACGCTAGCATGTCAGTTATGGATCGCTAACCCTGACGCTATCATGCCAGCTATGGGTAGTTAACCCTGATGCTAGCATGTCAGTTATGGATCGCTAACCCTGACGCTATCATGCCAGCTATGGCTCGCTGACAGCCAATACAAATCAAAACAGACATCTGCAGTATAGGATATTATTATCACATCCAAGAATGCATCAGATAAGTTTAGCAGAGAAAAGCACCATTTTTTTCAATTTAAAAAGAAAATGTAAGCGATAATGAAAGCTTATTTTAGACATTTCTTCCAAAAGCACTGGATGGAACGTCCTTCGTGAGTTCTTAGCATTTCCTGTGTATTCAATTTGCGTCAAAAGATAAAAAAAAAACGAAGACGAAACTTGAATATTCATTATTTATTTTCCTTGAATAGCTTCTTAACTTTAATGGAATATTTTTTCAGCAAAATGTAGCTTTCCTAAAAAAATAATAATAAAATCTAAAACATGGGAACTAGGTAGTTCTTTCGTTTCTTTGTTATGTTATAATGTCTTATCTTTCCGGCAGAAAAATCTACAACCTGTGAGCTAAGCAGCTCTTTCTTTTCTCTGTTATGTTATATAATGTCTTAACGAGAAGATAGACGAGACACAAAGACAGAAAGACCGACAGATAGTTAGTTTGTATACGTATCTCTGGCTACCTGTATGTCTTTTTTTCTGTCCATCAATTTCTCCAATAGCCTGCCTCCCTATCCGTATTTCTCACTTTCTTCTCCATGTCTATATCTGTCTTTCTTTCACTTTCTACTCCCTGTCCCTTAATCTATTTTTCTATTTCATTCTTCGTGTTTCTGATTTCTTCATGTGAACCAGCTGTTTCACTTCTACATTGTACGACAGCGCTGGACTTAAATAGTTAAAAATTGATAACCATTTGAAATAAATCTTAGTTCAATCAGTCAGTCATTTGCATGTCCCTTGCGGAACTTTGCCTCCCTAACAGCTCTCCTGTAGGCCTCTCGGTTGTAACCAAGATGGCCTGCTGTTGATGTATCCATTTGCATATCATCAACGATGTTTTGCAGCCATCTTCGCCGTGATCTTCATCTCTTTCTTTTTTCCATTATGTATCCTTCCAAGATGGTCTTCTCTAGATTAACATGACGTTTACTGATTCCAAAATATTTAAGTTTTCTTTGTTTAATCCTCTTTTCTAGCCAGCCTTCTTCAATATTAAGTTCTTGTAGTATGGATATATTTCTTCTTTTTTGTGTGTCCATGATATTTGAAGAACTCTCCTGTAGCATTTACATTCAAAGGTATTTATGTGTTTCTCAGCTGTTTTGCTAAATGTCCAGGTCTCACAGGCATCTGTTGCGATAGGAAAGATGCATGCCCTTAAAAATCTTATTTTTGTATTTTTATCTGTTCTTCTCCACAGATTCTTTAGTTGTTTTACTTTCTGAAGAGCAATAGATGTCCTCTTTTAAATTTACATCATTGGAACACCCTCCCCTACCATTCAAAATCCATTGGTAATACTTCACCTTTAACTCAAACCTGTTTCATTATTTACTTGCTTGTAATTATATGCCTCCATAGAATAACCAGCACTCTCTCAACACAGACTTGTCAACCGTCAAATACTAAAATGACATAGTTCAAAAAGTAACTTGATAGATATTGTTAGCAATTATTTTAATGTTTGTTTAAAAATATATGTTTGAGGATCTGTACTGACAATGTATTTTCATTATGTATATGTCTTTGTGTGCACGTGTTTGTGTGTGTGAGAGTGCTATTTTATTAGGTTAATTACATCTTCTCTTTTACTTTGAATGTAATAGTTTAATCTTACACTCTTTTGATGTTTTTTTTTCCTAATGTAATTTGTATACTTGTATTAAATCAAGTGTGTGGGAAGAATGAAAGATGGTGTGATGAAGGGCAGAATGTAAGACGGGCCTGCGTGCCCAGTTCTTTAACCTTTAAAAATAAAGATTATTCATTCATTCATTCATTCATTCATTGTATCTCCATTATTAGTTAGAAGTGATCCAAGATATTCAGAACTCTCCACTTCTTCCAGTTTTTCCTCATTGATACATATTTCAGCTGTCTTGTTTGCTTTGTCAGTTGTCATCAATTTAGTTTTCTCCGCATTAAGATAGAGGTTTTGCTCTTCGCTGTTCTTACGGACTGACATAATTAGTTTTTCCATTCCTTTTTGTGTTGTGGACAGTAATCTTAGTTAGTTAATATATATATATCTTTTGGAAACTAATAATATGATCTGTCTGTCTGACTATCTATAACCTGGAAGCTAAGAATTTTCTTTCTTTATTTATATGTTATAATGTCTTATCTTTCTTAGACAGAAAAGTCTACAACCTATGAATAGTTCTTCGTTTTCTTTATTTTGTTATAATATATAAAGATACGTACTTAACTCACATATTATAGATTTTTCTGTCTTGGAAGGTAAGACATTATATTATATATTATAATGTTTTTTTTCTTTAACATTTTGTCTAGTTCTCTCTTTCTCGCTTCTCTTTCTGATTCTGCATGTGTAAAATTATCATGCATTTCGACATGTCCCAGCTACGTACTTTGTTCTAGATTAGATGTCACAGCTACTTTGTTCTTGATTAGACGTACAGCTAAGTACTTTGTTCTAGACTAGATGTCACAGCTATGTACTTTGTTCTTGATTAGACGTACAGCTACGTTCTTTGTTCTAAATTAGATGTCACAGCTATGTTCTTTGTTCTTACTTAGATGTCACAGCTGCATACTTTGTTCATTATTATATGTCACAGCTGCATATTTAGTTTTAGATTAGATGTCACAGATATGTAGTTTGTTATTGATTAGATGTCACAGCTACGTAGTTTGTTATTGATTAGATCCCACAGCTACGTACTTCGTTCTTGATTAGAAGCACTCCTACATTTTGCTTCATAAACTAAGTGTCATTTGAAGAACAAGAAAGCATGAAAAGCCTTTACCATGTGATTCACATGGCACCCGATACAAACAACTTATGAGTCCGAGATAATGGAATTGACAACTACGATAAAACTGTTGATGACAACTGACAAAACAAACAAGGCAGCTGAAATATGTATCAATGAGGAGAAACTGGAAGAAATGGAGAGTTTTGAATATCTTGGATCACTACTAACTAATAATGGAGGTACAATGAGGGATATTAAAAGGAGGACATCTATAGCTCTTCAGAAAGTAAAACAACTAAAGAATCTGTGGATAGGAACAGACAGAACAACAAAACTAAGATTTTTAAGGGCATGCATCTTTCCCATCGCAACATATGCCTGTGAGACCTGGACACTTAACAAAACAACTGAGAAACACATAAATGGCTTTGAATGTAAATGCTACAGAAGAGTTCTCCAAATATCGTGGACACAGAAAAGAACAAATATATCCATACTACAAGAACTTGATATTGAAGAAGCCTGGCTAGTAAAGAGGATTAAAGAGAGAAAACTGAAATATTTTGGACACATTAAACTCCATGATAATCTAGAGAAGATCGTCTTGGAAGGGTACATAATGGGAAAAAAGAAAAAGAGGAAGACCAAGGCGAAGATGACTGCAAGACATCGTTGACAATCTGGAAATGGATGCAGCAGCAGCAGGCCATCTTGCTCACAACCGAGAGGCCTACAGGAGTGCTGTTAGGGAAGCAAAGTTCCGCAAGGCTCATGCAAATGAATGAATGAATGGTAAAATTGTTTCTAGTAACAAATGTGGACAGAGATGTATGAGTCAGTTTGACAAATAAACAAAAGAAGAACTATGATAGTGAGGAAAGCGGGTATGAACACGAGTGGCAGAAAGTAAGATGAGTACGAATATAAACAAAGAACATTCATTCATTCATTCTTTCATTCATTCATTCATTCATTCATTCATATAGCGCATCCTTTCCAGAACGTTGTCCCTCTCACAGCCTCCCTGAATGTAATACGGTCTTGCGCAAGTTGACCAGCGTCTCACAGTGACATATTCAGACCATCCCTGATGTCCTGGGTCCATCTTTGGCGAGGTCGTCCCTTTTTCCCTTTTGCCGGGCGCTATGTCTTCTACAGCAACCTCACCAAGCTGTTGTGTCTCTTAATGTGGCCGAAGTATCTCAGCTTTCTAATTCTGACAGTGTTAACGAGCCAGTTTTCTGCAACACCTAATCCTATCAATCTCTCTTTATCTGATTTCCCTTCTATTCAGTGATATTCTACGTGTCCTTCTGTAACATTTCACTTCAGTTCCTGTTATTCTCTTCTCTAGTTATTTGGACACTTAACAAATCACTAGAAAACAAAGAACATACAACAATATTTCGGCATTTGCCTTTTCAAGGACCACATACAAAACGCACTGATTTGGATATCTCAGGGGTACATTGGTAAGAGTAGACCAAAGGAGACGCGGAGAAGATCAAGAGAGAGGATGTAATAGAGTGCTTACATGGGTAAGAGAGGGGAACGAAAAAAATAGAAAGACAGGTGTTTGTTGAAAACCCTTGCGAAAACCCTGTGTGTCTTGAGCACCTGCGGGTTCAAAGTGAAGGAGGCGGGAAGAGAGAGATAGGCGGGGAGAGAGAAGGTGGGAAGAGAGAGAATGAATGAATGAATGAATGAATAATCTTTATTTTTAAAGGGTAAAGAATTGGGCACGCAGGCCCGTCTTACATTCTGCCCTTCATCACTCCATCTTTCATTCTTCTCACATACTTGATTTAGTAAAAAAAAAATACACATTAAATTAGGAAAAACATATCAAAAGAGTGTAAAATTTAACTATTACATTCAAGGTGAAAGAGAAGAAGTCATTAAGCTAATAAAATAGCATTCACGCACACATACACACGCAGACATATACATAAATAAAAATACATTGTAAATCATCTTCTAACATATGTTTTTTTTTAACAAACATTAAAATAATTTCTAACAATATCTAACAAGTTGCTTTTCTAACTATGTCATTGAAGTACTTGATGGTTTACGAGCCATGTGTTGAGAGAGTGCTGGCTATTTTATCTTATCTTATATCTTATATCCTTCCCGTGCCGTTAGACGTCACATAGGGCTCGCAAAGTAGTTCGCCAATTTTTCCTGTCTTCGGCGAGTCTTTCAACCTCAACAAAGGATTTTATGCCTGTTAACTTGGCCTCTCTTAATAATGTCCTCTTCAGAGTTTCACGCGGTCTGCCCCTTTTTCTTCGGCCTGTTGTGTTCCACTTGATAGCTTGTTTTGGGATTCTCTGATCATTTCTTCTCATCAAGTGACCAACATATGTCCATCTCCTTTTCCTGATCACCCATGAGACTGGTTGTTGTTCAGTCATCTGTCTTATCTCTGCATTGTTCTTGAATTCATTCCACTTGATGCCGAGTATTTTCCTTAGGCATTTGTTTTCAAAAGAGTCTAATTTCCTTTCTATTTCTTTAGTTGTTTTCCAGCTTTCGCATGCATAAATGAGGGTGGATATTACATTTGAATTGAATAGTCTTAACTTGGTTTTTGTGCTTATAACTTTTGAATTCCATATGTTCTCAAGATTCTTGAAGATTGATGCTGCTTTTGCAATTCTGATCCTAACTTCCTTTCTAGTGTCACCATCCTGGTCTATGTAGCTGCCAAGGTATGCAAATTGATTGACTTCTTCAATATCTGTCCCTTCTATGTGTATTTTTCCATTTTGATTGATGGGAATTTTCATTATTTTTGTTTTGTCCTTGTTAATTTCAAGTCCTATTTTGCTAGCCAGAGAAGATAGGCTGTCTGTTTTTTCTTGCATGGAATTCACATTACTACTGATAAGAGTTATGTCATCAGCAAAATCAAGATCTTCTAGTTGGGTCCCATGTACCCAGTCAATACCTGTGTTACCTGTGCAGCATTTTGTCATTATGAAGTCTATTGTAATCCCAAAAAGTAAAGGAGACAGTATACATCCTTGTTTCACGCCTGTTTCAATCTGGAACCATTCACTCATCCCTTCTTCTGTCTTGACTGCACAACCATATCCATTGTATAAGTCCTTAATGATGTTGACAATTTTAGATGGTATTCCATATAGACATAAAATTCTCCATAATGAATCTCTGTGTATGCTATCAAATGCCATCTTAAAATCTATGAAATTCAGTATTAATGGTTTCTGCTTTTCAATATGTTCTTCAAGTATTATTCTGAGAGTAAAGATCTGGTCTAGACAGCTTCTCCCTTTTCGAAATCCTGCTTGTTCTTCTCTCATTGCAGTATCCACTATATCTTTGAGTCTATTCAAAATGACCTTGCAAAATACTTTTGACACAACTGATATTAAGGTTACTCCTCTCCAGTTGTTACAGTCACTAAGGTTGCCCTTTTTTGGTATTTTAACAATGATTCCCTTCTTCCAATTAGAAGGGACCTTTTCTTCTTTCCAAATCTTGTTAAACATTCTCTGTAGTTGTCTCATGTTGTCACTATTCATAGCTTTTAGCATCTCGGCTGTTATTTCATCTTCACCTGCAGCTTTGTTGTTAGCCATTAAATTCACTGCTGTTTCAATTTCATGCAATTTAATTTCATCTAGATTGACATTTAGTTGTGGGGCTGGTAAGTCAGTTTCAAGGTTTAACAATTCTTTTGGGTGTGGTCGATTGAGTATCTCTTGGAAGTGTTCAGCCCATCTTTGCTTTTGGTCTTTATTTGATGTTAATAGTGTTCCAGTTTTGCTAAGGATTGGTCTTTCTTTAGATGTAATAGTACCTGTTAGCCTCTTTTGTATGTTATATAAAGTTTTGCTGTCTCCTGTTTTTGCTGCTTTTTCTGCCTCTTTCGCCATATTGTCTATGTATTCTCTTTTATCCCTTCTAGCTGAACTTTTTACTTTCTTGTCTATGTCTTTGTATTTTGCTTTTGCTGAATCTCTTTCATGATCTGCTTTTGCATTCAACATGTTTAATTTGACTGCTCGTCTTTCATGTATATACTTCCATGTTTTATCTGATATCCATGCTTTTCTATTTGGTTTTTCCAATCCAGCGCTTACTTTTGCTGCTGTGATTATGGCTGTGCTGTAAGAATTCCATAACTCATCTATACCTATCTCCTCAACTTCACTGGGTGTTTTGGAATGATTGGCAAGTTCCTGATTGAAATTAATGTTAGTATTTTCTTCTTGTAGGCTGTGGATGTTTATCTTTCTGTGTACTGATTTCTTGTGTTGACTTTTCAATTTTAGTTTTATTTTCCCTATGCACAGGTTGTGATCACTGTTGACATCTGCACCCCTATAAGCCCTTACATCCATGAGAGATGTTCTGTATTGCTTTCTAATACAAAAATGGTCTATCTGGTTTCTAGTTCTATCATCTGGAGATATCCATGTTGTTTTATGTATCTCTTTGTGTGGGAATATTGTGCCTCCAATGACCATGCCCTCTGTTAGACATATTTCAATTAATCTTTCTCCATTCTGATTAACCATGTCAATTCCTTCTTTCCCCATCACTTTTTCAACGTCGGTATTATCCTTCCCTACCTTAGCATTGAAGTCCCCCATAGCAATTAGGATGTCGTGTTTAGGGACTTTGTTGATGATTTGTTGTAGTTGGTGATAGAAGTCGTCTTTCACATCATCATCTGCATCATTCGTGGGTGCATAACACTGTACTATTGTCATTCTTCCGTGTCGTAGGTTGTATCGTGCTCTTATTATACGACTGTTCACTGGTTCCCATTCTACAAAGTTCTTTGCAGCTACATTTGACATAATAATGCCCACTCCGTCTCGGAATTTATTGTCATTTCTGCCTGAATGTATAATTAACTTACCGTTTTCCGCCGATCTTTTACCTGCTTCTGGCCATCGCATTTCGCTGATGCCCAGTATGTCTAGATGGTATCTCTCCATTTCTTTGATGACCTGGTTAGTTCTTGTTGGTGCTGCCATCGTTCTCACATTCCAGAATCCAACCCTTGTCACATGTTTGGGGCCGACGAATGAGCTATTCGGAGTTGGCATCCCTGATGCTCGGTTGGTTTCTCTGCGAGTTTCCATAACGATATCTTTTTTTCCCATCTGGAGTTGCCTCTAGATAGGTCCCAGGATAAGGTTGTTAGCCTTATGCCCAACTCCCGGTACATGATATGTAACAGATCAAGCGGAATTCCGCTGATTTCTGCATGCCGGCGAGAGCGTTTTAAAAACGACCGCCATCTTGCACGTCACGCCGGAAGCTATTTTATGGAGGCATATAATTACAAGCAAGTAAATTGTAGGGGAGGGTGTTCCAGAGCTGTACTGCAGAGTATGCAAGGCTTTTCTTGTACAGACCAATCCTGGGTTTAGGAAGAAGACAGTTTTTTAAACCCTGGCTATGTTTAGTGTTATACGTAAACAGTGACCACAAGTAAGGCGGAGCATTGTGCGACAGAATTCTGTGAACAAACTTAACTTTGTTAAAAATGATTCTATTTTTGAGGGGTAGAATTTTGAGTTGTTTGTGTTGATCTACAGTCTGTACTGGGTGTTTGTCACAAATAAGATTTAATGCTCGCTTGTGAAGTGAGTGGAGCCTTTTTGTGTTTGAGACTGAGCATCCATCCCAGATTGTGGAACAGTAATCTAAGTGTGTTTGTATGTGTGATATGTAGTATATTTTTCTTGTGTCTCTGTCGATAAAGTGTTTAATTTTGGCTAATTGGTAAACTTTCTTCCCGCGGGAATAGAGAGTCGAGAAGAGAGAGAGGCGGGAAGAAAGAGAGAAAGGCGGGAAGAGAGAGAGGCGGGAAGAGACAGAGGCGGGAGAGAGAAAGAGAAAGGCGGGGAGAGTAAAGGCGTTAAGAGAGAGAGGCGGGAAGAGAGAGACGGGAGGAGAGAGAGGTGGGAATAGAGAGAGGCGGGTAGAGAAAGATAGGCGGAGAGAGAAGCGGGAAGAAAGAAGCGGGAAGAGAGAGAGGCCGGTAGAGAAAAACAGGCGCAGAGAGAGACGGGAAGAGAGAGAGAAGCGGGAAGAGAGAGAGGCGGGTAGAGAAAGATAGGCGAAGAGAGAGGCGGGAAGAGAGGGAGAGGCGGAGAGAGAAGCGGGAAGAGAGAGAGGCAGGTAGAGAAAGACAGGCGGAGAGAGAAGCGGGAAGAGAGAGTGGCGGGAAGAGAAAGACAGGCGGAGAGAGAAGTGGGAAGAGAGAGAGGCGGGAAGAGAAAGATAGGCGGAGAGAGAGGCGAAAAGAGAAAGATAGACGGAGAGAGAGGCGGTTAGAGAAAAATAGGCGAGGAGAGAGGTGAGAAGAGAAAGATAGGCTGAGAGAGAGGCAGGAAGAGAAAGATAGGCGGAAAGAGAGGTGGGAAGAAAGAGAGGCGATTAGAGAAAGATAGGCGCAGAGAGAGGTGAGAAGAGAAAGATAGGCGGAGAGAGAGGCAGGAAGAGAAAGATAGGCGGAAAGAGAGGTGGGAAGAGAGAGATGCGGGAAGAGAAAGATAGACGGAGGGAGAAGCGGGAAGAGAAAGATAGGCGGAGAGATAGGAGGGAAGAGAGAGAGGCGGGAAGTGGAAGATAAGCGGAGAGAGAGGCAGGAAGAGAGAGATAGGCGGAGAGATAGGAGGGAAGAGAGAGAGAGGTGGGAAGAGAAAGATAGGCGTATAGAGAGGTGGGAAGAGAGACAGGCGGGAATAGAAAGATAGGCGGAGAGAGAGGCGGGAATAGAAGGATAGGCGGAGAGAGAGGCGGGAAGAGAGAGAGGCGGGAATAGAAAGATAGGCGGAGAGAGAGGCGGGAAGAGAGAGAGGCGGGAATAGAAAGATAGGCGGAGAGAGCGGTGGGAATAGAAAGATAGGCGGAGAGAGAAGCGGGAAGAGAGAGAGTCGGGTAGAGAAAGACAGGCGGAGAGAGAAGCGGGAAGAAAGAAGCGGGAAGAGAGAGAGGCCGGTAGAGAAAAACAGGCGCAGAGAGAGACGGGAAGAGAGAGAGAAGCGGAAGAGAGAGAGGCGGTAGAGAAAGATAGGCGAAGAGAGAGGCGGGAAGAGAGGGAGAGGCGGAGAGAGAAGCGGGAAGAGAGAGAGGCAGGTAGAGAAAGACAGGCGGAGAGAGAAGCGGGAAGAGAGAGTGGCGGGAAGAGAAAGACAGGCGGAGAGAGAAGTGGGAAGAGAGAGAGGCGGGAAGAGAAAGATAGGCGGAGAGAGAGGCGAAAAGAGAAAGATAGACGGAGAGAGAGGCGGTTAGAGAAAAATAGGCGAGGAGAGAGGTGAGAAGAGAAAGATAGGCTGAGAGAGAGGCAGGAAGAGAAAGATAGGCGGAAAGAGAGGTGGGAAGAAAGAGAGGCGATTAGAGAAAGATAGGCGGAGAGAGAGGTGAGAAGAGAAAGATAGGCGGAGAGAGAGGTGAGAAGAGAAAGATAGGCGGAAAGAGAGGTGGGAAGAGAGAGATGCGGGAAGAGAAAGATAGACGGAGGGAGAAGCGGGAAGAGAAAGATAGGCGGAGAGATAGGAGGGAAGAGAGAGAGGCGGCAAGTGAAAGATAAGCGGAGAGAGAGGCGGGAAGAGAGAGATAGGCGGAGAGATAGGAGGGAAGAGAGAGAGAGGTGGGAAGAGAAAGATAGGCGGAGAGAGAGGCGGGAAGAGAGAGAGGCGGAATGAGAAAGAGAGATGAAGAGAGAGGCAAGAAGAGAGAGAGAGGCGGGAAGAGAGAGAGAGGTTGAAAGAGAGAGGCAGGAAGAGAGAGGCGTGTAGAGAGAGAGAGAGGTTGAAAGAGAGAGGCAGAAAGAGAGAAAGGCGGGAAGAGAGAGAGGCGTGATGAGAAAGAGAGGTGGAGAGAGAGGCGGGATGAGAGAGAGGCAGGAAGAGTGAGAGACAAAATAAATAAATAAAAACTAGGCAGGAAGAGAGAGAGAGAGAGAGAGATAAAATAAACAAATAAAAACAAGCACATTAAAACTCGAAAATAGGTAAACAACAAAAACATGAAGCAATTAGCTTTTTTTTTAGGTATCCTTGTACGAAAAACAGGCACAAAATGCCACCAGAAATTCTTCATTTAATTTCTTACACGCAGACATCTGTGTTTAACACTCCTTCCTCGTCCAAGTTTCACTTTTCAAACACTGCTGCCATATCCATTCCTTCCCACTTTCCTAATCTGTCTATCAGTTTTCAGAACGCTCATTTCTGGAACATCGTTATAGTTCTTTCAACCTCACATTCCAGACACTTCGTAATTATCTACTCTCACATTTTCTCACATTTTTTTTTCTCTCGTATTTTCTCTTTCTTTGCCCTTTCAGAACACTTTGCCTGTTTCTCAACTTTCTCCACTTACTCGGCTTAAACAAACTACAATAAGTAAGAAAGATTGTTTCTTAAAGACTTAACGAACGTTTTCGGAGATTTCACATTTTAAACTACGGTATAAACTAAATATAGAACTAGTGACAGTGAAATATGGCAGGTGTGTTTGTTGAGAACATATTTGCATCATCATCCTCATCTTCATCATCATCATCATTATCATGTGCCATGCCTGGAGGCGTTTGCGAACACAGTTTTCGATCTTTCATTTTATTCATCAGTTCTGTTGTTGTGTTTCTCCCATGCCATTTTGTCAAGCCATCTAAGATGTTCTCTTTTGGTCTACCTCTCCCTTTCCTGCCTCCAATCTTCCCTGTTGTCACGATATTTCCTATCCTTCCTCTTCTCATTATATGGCCAATAAACTTTGACTCCCCCCCCCCCACCCGTAGTGTTTATTAAGTTTCGTTTCTCACTGGCTTTTTCTTAGGCATTCCTCATTTGTTATTTTAGCTGTCCGTAGTATTCTTAATAAATAACATCTTGTTGGCAGAGATGCAGATGAAGCCACTGACAGCAGTTATTGAGGAAAGACGCTGGCGATGGTTGGGACATGTGCTCCGAATGACGGACAACTCACTACCAAAAAACAGCACTAAGATGGACACCACAGGGGAACAGAAGTAAGGGTAGACCAAAAGAGACATGGAGAAGAACAACAACAGAAAGGATGTTGAGCAATAAAGGGCTCACCTGGGCAAGGGCAGAAAAAAAGACAAAGGACAGGCATTTGTGGAAAACCCTTGCGGAAGCCCCATGTGCCCTGGGCACTTAAGGTTCAGAGAGAGAAAGAGTATTCTTAATATTCCTCGTAGGAACCACATTTCAGTTGCCCCTAATGTTCTCTTGTTGTTGTTTTTGTTAGTGACCATGAATCGCTTCCATATAGTGGTACTGGCTCAATGTAGCATTTTCAGGACTATTTTCCTAGTATCTGCTGACAAAAATGGGCTGCACAAAAGAGATTTCATTTTCTGAAATGCTACCTTCGCCTGGCATATTCCATTTTTGACCTCTGTTGTACATCTGCCATCTGATGTTAACGTTGTACCAAGATACTTGAATCTGTGCACTTATTTTAATGTTATTCCTTTGACTTTTTACATTGCATTGTGGATACGACCATCGTTTCCGTTTTTTCTTACTGTTCTAGTGACAGTCCTTTATATTCACTTTCTGCTACTACTACATCTAGCAGCTCTTGTAGATCTTTGTCCACTATCAGGATTGTGTCGTCAGCGTATCTCAGGTTATTGATGTTATGTCCTCCAACTTTTATCCCAGCCTTGTTGGTAATAGCTCTGATAATATTCTCACCGTAGAGAGAAAACAGGTTTGGGGAATATTTGCATGGGCGTATTACTTTTTTTTCATGTTTGGTACGAAGAGAGTTAAACTGGATTTCCATGCTTTTTTTAAAGCTGCCACACTTTCCAACATTGCTCCCATTTGTCTCTTGTTTTCTTTTCTTTCTCTGGCCTCTTCATTTTATAAATCTGCTCAATTTCTCTGACATTCTCTTTCAAACAATATTCTTATTTCTCTGACCTTTTCTTTCAAACAGTTCTCTTATTTCTCTGTTAGTAAAGTGATATAACACAGTTTTGTAGGATTAGACCTCGACAAAAATCGTAGACAAAGCACTTTTAAACGTGAGAGAAAGAAAAATTGCCTGGGATTCGAACCACGGATTCCGGTAGGGGCGAGCAACCGTCTATCCACGAGAGAACAGCATACCAACGAAATAACAGGGAGTGCTAGATAGTGCTAGTTCGTTGGCTCGCTGTTCTCTCTTGGCTAGACGGCTGGTCGCCATACCGGAGTCCGTGGTTCGAGCCTCAAGTAATTCTCTTGTAATTTTTCTTTCTCTCACGTCTCATTAACTCTCTTCGTCTATAATTTGTTTTCGAGGTCTAGTCCTACAAACTATGTTCTCTTACTTTACCATACGAAAGCTTCGTTATTTCCTATTTATAAAACAACATTTCTCTGCTCGCCTACTTCTCCCACAATGCTTCATTGTTCTTGTCTCTGATAGGCCGGCAAAAGGAAACACAATCTTCCCTCAGCATGTATTATACATATGAGTCCAGTCTGTGTGTTCTAGGGTGATTTGATCAGTGGGCCCATAACACGGCCAGGTCATTAATTCTTTAAATCTCTGGGTCTGGCCGTTGTACCCGATAGCCTGGACCAGACGAAGCTGGACAGGGTAGGACTTCTCAAGAGAGTTCTGACCAGTGGTTATCTTGCTCTGTGTGTGTGTGTGTCGTAGGGTGCTTATTTTCTTCCATTTCTGTTTACTACTTGAAAGATGGGGTTATTTCCTTTTATATCAGTTCATTATAAAGCTTTGAATGTTTTCTTTTATATCAGTTCACTATAAAGTGTTGAATGTTTTCTTTTATATCAGTTCACTATAAAGCATTGAATGTTTTCTTTTATATCAGTTCACTATAAAGCATTGCATGTTTTCTTCTATATCAGCTTACTATAAAGTGTTGAATGCTTTCTTCTATATCAGTTTACTATAAAGTGTTAATTGCTTCCTTCTGTATCAGCTTATTAGAAAGCGTTGAATGTTTTCTTCTATATCAGTTTACTATAAAATGTTGATGGCTTCCTTCTGTATCAGCTTATTAGAAAGCGTTGAATGTTTTCTTCTATATCAGTTTACTATAAAGCGTTTGAATGTTTCCTTCTATATCAGTTTACTATAAAGTGTTGATGGCTTCCTTCTGTATCAGCTTATTAGAAAGCGTTGAATGTTTTCTTCTATATAAGTTTACTATAAAGCGTTTGAATGTTTCCTTCTATATCAGTTTACTATAAAGTGTTGATGGCTTCCTTCTGTATCAGCTTATTAGAAAGATATGGCTGTTATAAGACTCTCGGGTTTGTAAATGTTCCAAACTCCCCATATCTCCACAGCGCAGTGTGACCACGTCCAGACGCATACAAACATGGATGAAACCAGAAACAGCTTTCTGAACATAATTTTCATATGGAAACCGTTAGATGTTTCTAGAAACTTGGGTGAGAAATCAGATTTCTTCAGTTGGGTGTTACTAGAATCTGTCATTCATTTTTAACTAGACGATCGGGGGGGGGGGGGGGTTTGCTGTGCGATATTTCTTGTACAGACTCCAGTATGGGTACTCCAGCGATCCCTGACCTATAGCCAGTCCATGCCTGTTACTGGGAGTGCCAATGGAAAGGTGGGACAGGGTCTTGGCCACCTGTGGTTCGCCAGACCTGAATGGTCTATATAAAACAGAGAAGCAATTTGTCCCTGTTTACCCGTACTGAGTTCGGAGTGGTCCCGTATTTAAAGGGGTTAAGTTATTCCCAGACATCCTACGTTGTCCTTCATCTAACTGACAACCCCGTTCATGCTGTGTAATCCAGTGAGTCTCGCCGTGCAAGTTTGTTTTTCTCTGTTTTTCGAAGCAAGTTACCCACCACTCATTGTGTCGAGTACCCTCTCATACAGTTGGACTGAGGGTGACCGGCTGGATTCTGTTCTACAACGTCTTCAATCCAAAACTGGGACAGAAATAGCTTCGGCATCCATTCAACCAATCATATCCTGGTGAAGCATGATCACTAACGTCTACCTGCATAACACGTATTGAATGAATGATTTCATTTAGAAATGCTTAAAAATTGGAAAATAAATTTATGTTTCAAGTTAGAATTGTTAAGTCGATGTGGAGTAATAACAACTAACAGTTGCTTTGTGCGTCCCTACTAAATGCTACGCAAATTAGTTACATAAAAATATCAAAACAAGACAGCAGAAAAACACTATAGAACCAGAACAAATATCCACCTGGGTCCACTGACCAACGACTTCAGTGGTACAGCCGTGTCAGGGGCTGCTAGGCCATGTTGGATGTACTGGATGGACCACTCTGGAATTATTTTTCTTCTCCTTGCTCAGCGCTTCAGCCACAGCTCCAGAGAGAATATGCACAGAGCGTGCTCGCATGCACAAACGAGAAGTGATATTAAAGCTCTTGCCAATGTCCTACAAGAAACGATGTACGGTTCAACAATTTCAACAGGCAACCTTACATTATCAATCTATGGAGAAACATTCAGAGCAGTTTCATTGGCTGCTCTACGCGTTATATAATGGAACACATAGACTTCCCTTCGATTATTCCTGCCATGATGATGATTATTATTATCCTGTTGTATACGATGATGATGATTATAATGACGATGATGATGATGATAATGACAATGTCCTCCAAAAAAAAAAAAGATGAAAGGACAGCCCCGCCGTCAATTCACGTTTAACTGGCACACGCAACTAAAATGGCAGAAACAATCTAAGAATATCCCTAGCAATAATTTCTACTCATCTTCAGCGTGACATGCGTGTCAGAACGAGAATTGTTTGGCGCTTTTGAAAGCTTGAAAAATGTACGTCATACATCTTCCCTCGTGCTGCATGCAAATTCTCTCCCTCGCCAATGAAGTTCGTGTGAATTATTTCCAAAAGCTTCGGAATATGAAGGACAACTGAAAAGTTACGTGAATGGCTCTCTCACTCGTAGATTCCGCTGTTCGTTTTTATATTTAAAAAAGCGATATTTTAATTGCAAGTGCTCTTTACCAATTTCATGACAGACCGAGCCCTTGAAGCCCTTGTCTGTTATTAGTTTTCTCTTATTTTCTCTCTCTCTCTCTTCTCTCTCTCTTCTCTCCTCTCTCTCTCAGTCTCTTCTCTCTCACTCTTCTTTCTCTCTCTTCTCTCTTTTTTCTCTCTCTTCTTTCTCTCTCTCTTCTCTCTCTATTCTCTCTCTTCTCTATCTCTCTCTTCTCTCTCTCTTCTTTCTCTCTCCTCTCTCCTTCTCTTCTCTCTATTCTTTCTCTCTTTTCTCTCTGTTTCTCTCTCTCTTCTCACTTCTCTATCTCTCTCTTCTCTCTCTTCTCTCTCTTTTCTCTCTCTTTTCTCTCCCTCTCTTCTCACTCTCTTTTCTCCCTCTCTCTTCTCTCTCTCTTCTCTCTCTTCTCTCTATAATCTCTCTCTTCTCTCCCTCTCTTCTCTCCCTCTTTTCTCTCTCTTCTCTCTTCTCTATCTTCTCTCTTCTCTCTCTCTTCTCCCTTCTCTATCTTCTCTCTCTCTTCCCTCTCTTCTCTCTCTTCTCTTCTCTCCCTCTCTTTTCTCTCTCTTCTCTCCCTCTCTTCTCTCTCTCTTTTCTCTCTGTTTTCTATCTCTCTCTTCTCTCTCTCTCTTTTCTGTCTCTCTTCTCCCTTCTCGATCTTTCTCTTCTCTCTTTTCTCTCTCTTCTCTTCTCTCTCTCTTTTCTCTCTCTTCTCTTCTCTCTCTCTTCTCTCCCTCTTTTCTCTCTCTCTTTTCTCTCTCTCTTCTCCCTTCTCTATCTTTCTCTTCTCTCTCTTCTCTTCTCTTTTCTCTCTCTTCTCTCTCTTCTTTCTCTCTCTTCTCTCTCTTCTCGCCTCTCTCTCTATCCCTGTACATAGTTACGAGATATTAGCCACTATCTCCCTTCTTATTTTCTTTGCAAAAAGAGACTGTTACACCGTTACTTGTTACGTCACAAAACAGAGGTGGCTTTTCATTTCGTGTTGGCTATCTTAATTAATTATTATGCTACTAAGCGATGGCGACTTCTTCGGTTCTAATTATATTACAAGATAAATGTGGCTAATTCATTCTTTGCTGTGTTACAAGACCATGGTTAGAATTTCATTATTATCTACGTTACAAGACACATGGTGGCTATTTTATTATTATCTACGTTACAAGACACATGGTGGCTATTTTATTATTATCTACGTTAAAAGACAAAGGTGGCTATTTCATTATTTGCCACGCTACAAGACAAAAATGGTTATTTCATTATTTAATAAGTTGCAAGAAAAATGTGACTTTTTGAAAAATAATTGTTACATTACTAATCAGATGGTACTGGGTTCAGTCCCAGCAGTGGGACTTTTTTCTGGTAAAAGGCCCAGGGCTCACCCAGCCTCTAAAAATGGGTACCAGAGAAATCTGTGAAGGCAAAGCGGCCAGGCGTGATACTGACCACATCATGTGCCGAAAGTCACGGAAAATACGGGCCTCTGTATTCCCCAATATGCCTTAATGTCGTGGAAACGGGGATTTTACGTTTTTTTTACATTTTACTTTACGCGAGACAAGCGGCTATTTCAACTCCTCGTGTTGCAAGATACAGGTGGCTATTTCATTACTTCTCGTGTTACAACATAGAAGTGGCTATTTCATGTTACAAATGGCTATTTCATTACTTCTTGTGATACAAGATACAAGTGGCTATTTCATTACTTCTTGTGTTACAACATAGAAGTGGCTATTTCATTACTTATTGTGTTGCAAGATACAGATGATGGTTATTCATTCCCGCTCCCCTTACGTTTTTCATCCCCTGTTTCATTATTACTTTGTTATAAGATATTTCAGTCATAAAGTTTCCTCATTTTTTTGTTTCCTTTCATTGCAAGATGTTTTTACGTCCAGACTCTATCAGTTTAAGAATTACACCAGTAAGATATATCGTTCATTATGAGCAGTGCCGGAAGGCGTTGGAGATCATGCTTCCTCATTAAAACGGTCCTTGGCGTTTCAAACATAACAGAAATAACAGATTATATCGCTGTTTCACTCTTGCGCCATACTCCTGCATTAAAAGAAAAGTCACCACGACAGAATTGAGTTGTCTGAGGAGAATATTAAATGTGACAAGAAGAAATCAAATCAGAAATGACACCATCAGGGCAAGAGTTGGAATAACACCAGTTCTACACTAAATCCACAAACAAATCAAATAGTTTGGCCACATTACACGACTACTACCAGACAGTATATCATAGAAAACAAGACAAATAGTTTGGCCACATTACACGACTACTACCAGACAGTATATCACAGAAAACAAGACAAATAGTTTGGTCACATTACACGACTACTACCAGACAGTATATCACAGAAAACAAGACAAATAGTTTGGTCACATTACACGACTACTACCAGACAGTATATCACAGAAAACAAGACAAATAGTTTGGTCACATTACACGACTACTACAAGACAGTATATCATAGAAAACAAGACAAATAGTTTGGTCACATTACACGACTACTACCAGACAGTATATCATAGAAAACAAGACAAATAGTTTGGTCACATTACACGACTACTACTAGACAGTATATCATAGAAAACAAGACAAATAGTTTGGCCACATTACACGACTACTACCAGACAGTATATCATAGAAAACAAGACAAATAGTTTGGTCACATTACATGACTACTACCAGACAGTATATCACAGAAAAGATTCAAATTAAGAATTGTAGGAAACAGAGGGAGAGGCCACCAATGAAGGAGGCATTTGGAGGAGATATCTAAAATATTCTTTTAAATAACCTCAGAGCATATTTTGGAAAATAAGAACTAATTTTACCCTCAGCACTGAAGACTACTTGAAAAAAAAAGACAAGACAAGAAAAGACAATATTAGACATTTTGTCAGATCTCAGAGATAACTTTTCTGTTGGTCTCCGCCTGTCTTTTTTTCCCTCTGAGTTTTCTAGTGATTATCGGGCTCTCTAACTTCTATCTTCTCACAACCTTGTCCAAGGAGCTATGATTATCGTTCCCCCCCCCCCTTAAGATTCCAATGTTCGATGTTCGGACACGTCTCTTAGAACTTTCCCTTGTTCTTCTGGCTTTCCAGAATGTATAAACTAGGAAAAATATAGGAGCAGCTTTATTACTTAATGACTACAAAATTGTGACGTTTCGCCGTGAGCCTTAGTCATATAAAAACATACAAGACGAGGAAACAGAGAGAGGAGATAAAGTATAGATTCACATGAATACTATTAAAAAGAAAAAAAAAAGAGTACTTAGCTGTAAATTGTAAGGTGTGGCTTGTCCGGCGGTGTGTGTGAGGAGGTTTGACAAGTAAGAAGGGGGTGGAGCTTAGTGGAGAGGTACTATAATGATTGAAGAGAATGTTAAGTGTAGTTGAACAGCGAGTTTAACCCATGTGGCTTCAGCATTCCATAATTTTGAACGCACCGGTTCTCAAGCGCCAGGCGGTTTGTGTCATCTGCGTGACATTGTTTGATGGCTGTTGCTAGAAAATCAGATTTGCCTATGTGGTTGGGGCTATTGAAATGATTTGGGACTGGTTTCGAAGCATGCTGGGTGATGTCGTACAGATGTTTTTGCATGCGGTCCCCTAATCTGAGGCCAGTCTCACTGATACATGTTATCCTGCATCTTTTGCAAACGATGACATATATCACATTACGGGACTCGCATGTGAATCCCTCATGAAGAGTGAGGATAGTTTTGGGAAAGGTGATTGCTTTCGTTTCCCAGACTACAGGGCAGGTAACGCAGCGGGGGCGGTTACATTTTCTGGTGCCAACATATGTAAGGCTCTGCTTCAAGTGGCTGTGGACGAAGATGTGCTTAAGGCTTGGCTCCTGTTTGTATGCCAATAGGGGTGGATCAGAGAAAATGTCGCGAGTGTCGGGGTCGAGTTGGATTAGCGGCAGATAACGATAAAGAATTTTCTTAACCATCTGACCGTGCGGGTGGAAAGGCAGTACTAACTTAACTCTGTCAGATGGAGTAACTGGCTTTTTCCTGAATACATCTGGCCTTCCAGGGTATTTGGTAGATCTCAGATCTGCAGAAGAGTTCTTCAAATATCATGGACACAAAAATTAACAAATATATCCATACTGTAAGAACTTAATACTGAAGACGGCTGGGTAGTAAAGAGGATTAAACAGAGAAAACTTAAATGTTTTGGACATATTAAACGTCATGATAATCTAGAGAAGACCATCTTTTAAGGGTACATAATGGGAAAAAAGAAAAAGAGGAAGACCAACGCAAAGATGGCTGGAAGACATCGTTGATGATCTACGAATGGACACATCTTGCTTACAACCGAGGGGCCTATAGGAGAGCCGTTAGGGAGGCAAAGTTCCTAAAGGAACATGCAAATGACTGACTGATTGACAGATCATGCTTCCATGCAACATCAGTGTTGCTCCTAACTTCTGCCTAACCTGTTTTTTTTTTGTCCAAGCTGGGAGGGGGGAGGGGGGGTGGGCAAGTTTCTGTTCGTTTTGGTCATCCATCAGCGACCAGCTGCTAACAAGCTGGCGCCAGGACTGGCAAACCCTTGCTGACCAAGACCCTCTCCCACATCTCCGTTGGTACCCCCAGTGACAGGCCTAGCCTGACCAAGAAGCAGGAATCACCATAGTCCACGTTGTGCTGGAGTCTGCTTAAGAAGTATTCCACACACGCAAACCCCTGCTTATTAACTTCCCTGAGGTACAGCATACACGGCCGCCGTAACCCGCTCCTTATCCAAGGCGAAAGCACAGTTCTACATCTTCACAACGTCGGCTGCAAAGCTCACCAGCTCGCATTCCAGGGAGACAGAAGAAGACACTGTCCAAGTTCCACAAACATTTAATAACACTGCCCCAAGTTCCACACGCAATTAATAACACTGCCCACATTCCACAAACAATAAATAGCAACGTTCTACAAACAATTAATAGCAAAGTTACACGAACAATTAATAGCACTGGCCAAGTTCCACAAACAGTTAATAGCAAAGTCTAACAAACAATTAATAGCAAAGTTCCACACGCAGTTAATAGCAAAGTTACACAAACAATTAATAGCAAAACACCACAAACAATTAATACACTGCCCAAGTTCCACAAACACTTAATAGCACTGGTCAAGTTCCACAAACAATTAATAACACTGGCCAAGTTCTACAAACAACTAATAGCACTTACCAAGTTCTACAAATAATTAATAAAACTGCCCACGTTCCATTAAAAATTAATAACACTACCAAAGTTCAACAAACAATTAATAACACTGGTCAAGTTCCATAAACAATTATTAACACTGCCCAAGTTCCACAAACAATTAATAGCACTAGTCAAGTTCCACAAACATTTAACAACGCTGGCCAAGTTCCACAAATAATTAACAACACTGACCAAGTTCGACAAACAATTAATAACACTGCCCAATTTCCACAAACAGTTAATAGCACTGGTCACGTTCCACAAACAGTTAATAGCACTGATCAAGTTCCACAAACAATAAATAACACTGTCTAAGTTCCACAAACAAATAAAGCACTGGCCAAGTTCCACAAACAATTAACAATACTGGCCAAGTTCTACAAACAATTAATAGCACTGGTCACGTTCCACAAACAATTAATAGCACTGCCGATATTCGACAAACAACTAACAACACTGGCTGAGTTCGACAAACAATTTATAGCACTGCTGAAGTTCCACAAACAATTAACAACACTGTCTGTATACTGAGCTAAACCGAACATGTTTCCTCAAATTTTCAGGTATATTTTATTATTTACGACACAAAAGATAACATGTAATCTATTTGGCAGGTGGTTGTTTTTGCTATTTTTATCTGTCTATCTTTCTTTCTATCTTTTTAATCTTTCTAAGTCCCGTAACATGACGTAGGGATGTGAAGTGTTCGTGCCTTCACATTTCTAGGCCAATACAGCATTTGAGATTTTTTTTTATAAATAGGAAACAACCAGGCTTTCGTATTGTAGGGTAATATAACACAGTTTTGTAGGATTACACCTCGAAAAAAATCGTAGACAAAGCACTTTAGTGAGACGTGAGAGAAAGAAAAATGACAAGAGAATTACCTGGGATTCTCCAGATACAGCAGTTCGTTAGTATGCTGTTCTCTCGTGGCTAAGAGTCTGCTCGTCCTACCGGATTCCGTGTTCGAATCCCAGGTAGTTCTCTTGTGATTTTTCTTTCTCTCACGTCTCACTAAAGTGCTTTGTCTACGATTTTTTTCCAGGTCTAATCCTACAAAACTGCGTTCTCCTACTTTACAGCATTTGAGATAGGGATGCCAGCTCCTTACATCGCTGCCCTTGTTTTTCAAGGGAAACTATCCATTTTTTATCAGAATGGGTTAATCTCGATAGAGATCGGTCTGGAAAACATTCCTCCCAACTTCGAAATCGAATCGGGAACCTTCTGATGGGCAGGAGAGTGCACTAACCACTACACTACCATGGCACCATTTTATTTTTGGAAAAGAACAAAAAAAAACAATGGTCTAACATGTGGAAAAAACATTTGGCATTTAGTAAACTGAAGCAAATATTGGGACCTGAAAGATTTTGAGTCTCTTATTCAGACTGTACAACGCTTTCCTGCTCACACTGAGTCTAACGTCTTTGGGACAAGATATATATATATATAATATACAATCCTCAGCCATGTCTCTTGCAGAACTTTGCCTCTCTAACAACTTTCCTGTAGGCCTTTCGGTTGTAAGCAAGATGCTCTGTTGCTGATGCATCCAGTCGCAGATCATCAAAGATGTCTTGCTGCCGTATTCGCCTTGGTCTTCCTCTCTTTCTTTTTTTTCCCACTGTGTAACCTTCCAAGACGGTCTTCTCTAAATTCTCATGACGTTTAATATGTCCAGAATATTTAAGTGTTCTCTGTTTAATCCTCTTTACTAGTCAGCCTATAACAGTATATTGGATATTACTGTTACGATGGTTGATTCTCATATAAGGGATATAATCCAGAGTATTTTGTTATGTTGACCATGCGATTTAAAGCCCTTGGTATCTTTGTTGTACAAGAGTTCAATGAAAGGTCAGGTTTGACACGCTAAGTTCAACGAGATGTTTGATTATTTTTATGAACTTGTCCTTGACATGTTTTGTAACAGAAAAGCTAAATTCGGAATGTCCTGATAGTTTTCATCCGAAGGTCATAAACAGGTAGAATCACTGGTTTAGTGATTTCAGGATAGAATCATCGGGAAGATTTAGGGAAACAGCAAATATTTAAGGAGTGAGAGGACAAGAAATAAGAGGATGATTACGAGATTGGAATGGAGTTTGAATTAAGTCTCGGTTGTGAGTGTGTTAGGATCGTTGTTAGGCATGATTGGTTGAGAGTGTGATTTTTATAGTCTACAGTGCACTGTGTTAGTGATTTTTGTCATGTAGCTGACTTGTGCATAGAAAGCACCTTTAGGAGACATTATAAGATTATTTCCTATTATTATTTCAGTAAAGAGTCAGGTAGTTGTTAGTGTCATAATGTCAAGCATTTCTTTTCCTGTCATAACTTTGCTGAACTAAAGAATGTGAAATTAGTTCATTTTGGGGGATTTTTGTATAGACCTTTGGGTCTAGAGATTTTATGTGATGGTTGTGTGAATTATGTACTTATATTCTGATGCAGTAAATATTGCACTCTTTGTAGTACTTGCATTTTGTTTACTTGCTGTTTTCATGTAGTGTGAGAGTTGGTTCCCCGCCCCCCCCCCCCCTTTCTCATTTGGCAAACTAGTTATTGTCGGGAAGAGGACTAGCCTGTTTCCTTTTCCTGTATTGAATGTTATCAAATACCTCTCACCTTCACGATATCATCACCCATCTTTTCCATCAATAAAGTGTGAGTTTATGTTCACACTAGTTGTTATTTACTTCACATTGTTCACTGTGTGAGTTGTCCTCGTTAGTAAATTTCTATAGCAGAAGTTTCATGATAGTAATACAAATCTTTACAACTATTGCCGTGTCTGTAACTAGCTGTCACGGTAGTAATAGACAGATGCACCATATACGTATAAGCAGTGCACGTCTACAAGCCTTCTTCAATATTAAGTTCTTGTAGTGTGGATATATCTGTTCTTTATATATATATATATATATATATATATATATACAACATTACCTAAATATTGGCGAACTACTTTGCGAGCCCTATGTGACGTTTAACGGCACGGGAAGGATATAAGATATAAGATTACCTAAATACAACCTTGTGTTTGTTACATTCATCTACTGTTACACGTTAGTACTGTTAGTAAAAAAAAAAAAAAGTAAAGGTAACCCTGTCGTGCCATAGAGGCACATAGGGATAGTGCCCATATTTTCCTTGACCTGTCAGCACACTAGAGGGTGATATGGTCAGTATCACGCCTGGCCGCCTTTCCTTCCCCAACTCCAGAAGAAGTCGGGTACCCATTTCTACAGCTGGGTGACTGGGGTGCCTCCGGCCGGATTCGAACCCCCGACCTTCGCCATGAGAAACCAGTGCACTAACCACTTCGCCACTCAGATACCCAGTATTGTTAGAGTGCCATTTTTTTTGTGTGTGTGTGCAGGTAACAAGATTGGATAAGAATGGATATTTTTTTTAATAAACGCATTAAAAACAAATTGGGAGTAAGAAAAGAGCTCTACATATTGTACGCTGCATCGAACCCTTATGGATGGGAAGCGTAGACTGTAACGAAGAGCACTCAAAATTTACTGGAAGCAGCGGAGATTTAGTTCTTAAGAAGATTGATGAGAATACTATAGACAGCCAGGAAAACAGATGAAGAGGTTCTAAGTGAGGCTGGGCACACGAGAGAGATTATGTCAGAATTCAGAACACGACAGTCCAGATTTGTAGGGCATGTTTTAAGAAGAGGCAAAACTGGAACACCAAGTAGCAACAGGAAAACCGGAGGGAAAAATGAACAGAAGAACACAAAGAAACTAAAAGATGGACTGAAAGAGTCGTAAAGAGTACAGTCAAATATAGCATCTTATATAAAGAGAAAGGATAGATGGTTCTGTTGACATCAATGACGACCAATGCCTGATTGATATGATATGGACCATAGATAGATAGATAGATAGATAGATAGATAGATAGATAGATAGATAGATAGATAGATAGATAGATAGATAGATAGATAGATAGATAGATAGATAGATAGATAGATAGATAGATGGATAGATGGATAGATAGATAGATGGATGGATGGATGTATGGATATATGGATGTATGGATGGATGTATGGATGGATGGATGGATGGATGGATGGATAGAATGAATGAATGAATGAATAATCTTTATTTTTCAAGGGTAAAGAATTGGGCACGCAGGCCCGTCTTACATTCTGCCCTTCATCACTCCATCTTTCATTCTTCCCACACACTTGATTTAGTACAAAAATACAAATTAAATTAGTAAAAACATATCAAAAGAGTGTAAGATTTAACTACTACATTCAAGGTAAAAGAGAAGAAGTAATTAACCTAATAAAATAGCACTCACGCACACATACACACGCAGACATATACATAAATAAAAATACATTGTAAATACGGATCTTCTAACATATTTTTTTAAACAAACATTAAAATAATTTCTAACAATATCTAACAAGTTGCTTTCCTAACTATGTCACTGAAGTACTTGATGGTTTACGAGCCATGTGTTGAGAGAGTGCTGGCTATTTTATGGAGGCATATAATTACATGCAAGTAAATAATGAAACAGGTTTGAGTTAAAGGATGAAGTATTACCAATGGATTTTAAATTGTAGGGGAGGGTGTTCCAGAGCTGTACTGCAGAGTATGCAAGGCTTTTCTTGTACATATCAATTCTGGGTTTAGGAAGAAGACAGTTTTTTAAACGCTGGCTATGTTTAGTGTTATACGTAAACAGTGACCACAAGTAAGGCGGAGCATTGTGCGACAGAATTCTGTGAACAAACTTAACTTTGTTAAAAATGATTCTATTTTTGAGGGGTAGAATTTTGAGTTGTTTATGTTGATCTACAGTCTGTACTGGGTGTTTGTCATAAATAAGATTTAATGCTCGCTTGTGAAGTGAGTGGAGCCTTTTTGTGTTTGAGACTGAGCATCCATCCCAGATTGTGGAACAGTAATCTAAGTGTGTTTGTATGTGTGATATGTAGTATATTTTTCTTGTGTTTTTGTCGATAAAGTGTTTAATCTTGGCTAATTGGTAAACTTTCTGTGCAATCAAATTTGTTAGGTTATGTACGTGAGAATTCCAAGTTAAATGCTGATCAATGATGAGTCCTAGGGTTTTATGTTCATGAACATTTTCTATTGCCTTAGTCCCAGCACAAAGCTGTAGTGAAGTTTTAGTTGCATTTTGCAGTTTCTGTCTTGTAGTGATGAGCATGGATTTTGTTTTGTTGGTGTTTATCAACATACCATTTTTATTACTCCATTTAATCAAACTGTTTATATCATTTTGGAGCGTTGTCTGTAGGTTATTGATGTCATAGTCACTATTGTAAACAGTACAGTCGTCAGCGAAAAGATCACATGAAGAGTGCTTTAAATGTAGTGGTAGGTCGTTAATATAGATAGCAAAGAGAAGAGGACCAAGAATGGAGCCTTGAGGAATACCGGTATCAACCACAGACGAGCCAGATATTTTGTTTCTAAAGCAAACTACTTGTTTTCTACCTGAGAGAAAAGATGTAATACATTTTGTTAGGTCAGGATGTAATCTATAGCCTTCCAGCTTTTTTGCAAGAATTCCATGATCAATCATATCGAAGGCTTTCTTAAAATCAACAAAGACAACACCACACAATTTGTCATCATTTATATTAGACAGCCAGCTTTCTGTCATTTTAGTTAATGCTGTGTGGCAGGAGTAATTTGGTCTAAAACCTGACTGACTGTCTATTAGTAGACTGTTTTCTTGCATGTGGAGCAGAGTTAACTTTTGTATATGTTTTTCAAGAGGTTTAGATAGTGATGACAGAATGGATATGGGTCTATAGTTTGAGAGGTCACTAGTCTGTCCAGATTTAAAAAGAGGAAAAACTTTGGCGAGTTTAAAAGCGTCAGGGAAATATTTTTTGTCAATACACAAGTTATATAAGTATGTTAGTGTGTCTGTGATAACTGGTGCAGCGTAGCGTAGTATCTTGTTACTAATGTCATCACATCCTGCTGAGTTAGTGTTCTTTAAGGACCGGACGTAGTTATAAACCTCACCGACTGTGAGGAAAGGAATATTAATTTGTTTTAGCTTTACACATTTACTGTCGCTGAAAGTTTTCAACACGCTCAGGTCGCAATTTGGGGTCGGTAATGAAGATTTTAGAATATTAATTTCTTCCCTAAAATGTTCACTGAAGTTAGTGCAAGTATGTTCACCGTTAATTGTTTGTGGGTCAGACTGCTTCCTTTTATTTACAAGAGTATTAATTGCTTTCCAGATTGATTTACTATCAGTTTTGTCTTTCACTAAATTTCTGAAGTAATTTTTCTTTTCCTGCCTAATTAAATACTGCACCTTATTCCTTAGTGAACGATAGCTACTGAAATTTCTGCTTTTGTGAGCTTCATCCCGTTTCCTCATGAGTTGCAATATATCGGGAGTTATCCACGGGGATTTTGTTACGTGTTTTACTCTCATTTCTTTGATGGGGACATGCTTGTCAAAAATGTTTCGAAATATCTTGATCCAGTATTCGATAGCCTCATCTGGATTTGTTAACTGGAAAACGTACGTAAGAGGCGAAGCTTTTAGATCAGTTAAAAATAATTCCAAGTTAAAGTTTTTAAAGTTTCTATATTTGATGCTGGTATGTTTGTGTTTTGGTATTTTATACCCCTTATGTGACCACGTACAGCAGACCGGGTAGTGATCACTCAGCGACACATGAGGGACAGTACATTCAGTAATGTTTCCTGGATGGGCTACATAAATATGATCTATTAGTGTTGATGATGATTCAGCAACTCTAGTAGGTTTGTTAACAATTTGCGAGAAGTTGTAAGATGTTAAAATGTTCTTCCATGTAGGATTTGGCTGATTAAGATCTATATTGAAGTCGCCTAGAATGATTATGTCCTTGAATTTATGAGTTACAGCATCATCCATCATGGTCGCAAAGTGATCATACCACTCGGCTGAAGCATTTGGATTTCGGTATATAAAACTAATTAGAATTGGACTAAGATTTGATATTTTGATTTCTAGCATAATACATTCAACCTCTGATGTTTCTAGGTCTTCTCTTCTACAAAATTTAATTGTGTTAGAAATATAAACGACTAAACCTGTCTCTAGCTTCCTAGTTGGGTCACGCCTGATCAAATTAAAACCATCTATTCTTATATCATTGTCTGTGATGTTTTTATGTAATCTGCTTTCAGAGAAACCAAAAATATGAAAATGTTGTTGAAGTATATGTGTAACCTCAGGGAGTTTTCCTAACAAATGATAAACATTTAAGTGGCCAACACGTAGGCCATCGTGTCGCAGCCACTCCTCCATTTTCTGAGTCACTATAACAATGTTAGAAATATTATATTTCAGTAAAAATAAAATAACTGGTCAGACTTCAATCATACAATTATAGTTATACGTTTAAGCTAGTAGAGATAATGAATCTAACTAAGTTTATAATATACTGACAAATAATGGAAAAAAGTACAAAAATCAACAATGCAATGAACGTTATGTAAGTGTAAATTGTAAAAGACTTGATAACAATATTAGCTGTAAGCTAGCACTAAGAAATGTCTGTTTTGCTGTAAGAACTTCTGTGGTTTTTTGTTTTTGTTCAGTTAAATTAATCTACAGAAGTTAAAGAGTGCTGGAAGTTTCAAGCTATCTAGTATCTGTATGTGGGTGTTGAGTGTTGATTGTGAAGTAGGGACATCATATACGCGTGGCTCAGAGCTGCAGGACTAAACTGCATTAGATATTGTAGCTGAAAGTTCCACGGATAATGATTCGAGGTTCTTGTGTTTGTGTCCTGTACAGTTGTTGTGGTATTCCTAAGTGGTGATTGTGCAGGAGTCTCCATGTTGTTCGCTGTACTAAGTGTTGGTATAAATTGTTGAGCTTGCCGTGTAGGCAGGGGTGGGAACATGGAATCGTATAGTGGGTCAGTGGATGGAGCGGGCAATGGTAGAGAGGCAGATGGTGATGTTTCTGAGGGTCCTTGGAGTCTTGTAGTTTGTGTAGAGTGTGTGTTTCTGGATCTATGAGATGTGGATGGCTGTCTAAACTGTTTCTGGCTATTTGAGTGTTTTGTTATGTTCTGCTCAGTTCTTGCCGGATATTTGATATTTTTGGCAAGGATGCTGCTGCCAGTCTTGTTAATGTGGATGTGGTCCCTGTAAAGGCGTTTTTTGGGAGCACCTGTGGCTGAAGTAAAAAATGGCGTGTTGTTTATAAAAACTACTGTGTTCTGTAGACAGAATGTTTTTAGTATTTTGTTGTTTATATCCACCATGCGACGTCCAGGACCAGAACAAGGTGGAATGATGGATGAAATGTTTATGGAAGTGTTGGGGTATTTTTTCTTGATGGTGGATATCAAGTCTTGTATATCAGAGGGCCGAAGATTCTGGCCGTTCATGCTGTCATTAATGCCAACATGTACGGTCGTTCTCCTCACTCTCTGATCTACGTCAAGTCGTCTCAGTGTCTGCGTTATTTTTATAATACCAGCTCCAGGTACTGGCATGACTGAGACAGTGTCTTCGGAGGTAACTGACATGCGCTCACCATAGATTCCTTTAAGTAAGGAATCTCCGATTATCAAGTGTGTCGTATATTCTTTGATGTTGTTACTGTGTTGTTGTGTATCTTGTTCTTGTTGATGTTTATGAGACCGTGACTGAGGAGTAGATGTCTTGTTTGAGATATCTGTTTGGGTTCTTGTTGTTTTATGATTATATACAATGGGGCTATCTTGTAAAGCTTGAAACCTATTACTTATCTGCACATCAATAGGGTAAGCTAAATATTCAGGAGCTACCTTTATAGGCGTTGTGGTGCTGGTGTGTTTCTCTTGTGCAGCTTCTTGCTTTGGCGTGTCTTCTTTGTTGATATCTGGTGAACTTGTGCATGAATTTACAGCCATATTGTCTGTGTCAGCAGTCACTTCTTGAATACTTGTCAACACTTTCTTGCTGTGGCTGCGTGGCTCCCTCTGCCATTCAGATATCATGAGTCTCATTTTAGCATTTTCGTCTCTCAGTGACGTAAGTTCAGCCCTGAGACTGTCATTCTCCAGCTTGAATGAGTGCTTAATCTCCGCTGCCATGTCAGTAATAAGGTTTATGACGAGGTCTTTGACTACCTGAAGTATGTTCTGGCTACATAATGTAGCTAATTTTTCCTCGACAACTCTAGGCTGCTGAGATACATGCGGTGAATCAGCCACACTAGAGGGAGAGAACTCAGGCGCTGGAGCTGGAGCTTCGCTGTCGTCTCGGTTTTCCACATCAGCTAAACTGTTGCTGGTGGAGTGTTCAGGCATTGTTTGAACGTCAGCGGGTTCAGCTGAGGTGCTTGCCTGATCTGACAGGGCTTTGTCAGTAAGATCAGCACTGGGGCAGTTGGTGAATTGTTCTTGCATGTCGGTGGTGGTAGTGCCTTGATTGATATCAGTGGCGACAGTATCGTGTTCGTCACTGGTGGTGATGGCCGGTCTGTCACTGGTGGTGATGGCCGGTCTGTCACTGGTGGTGATGGCCGGTCTGTCACTGATGGTGATGGCCGGTCTGTCACTGGTGGTGATGGCCGGTCTGTCACTCATGGCAACAGATGATAGAGATGGCTTCACTGTAGCTGACAGTCGCAGGAAAGGTTCTAAAGCTTCATCCTGAATACGACTGAAGTCATCTGTCAACCAAGAGTCGACATCATGAGCACCACCTTGAACCAATATTTTATTTCTTGTATGGTACAGGTGGATAGTTACAAGGGGTGTTTTTATAAAGTCCTCCACATTTGCACCATTTTTATCTGCCCTCTCTTCCGTGTGGTCGTGATAGTACTCCCTGAACACTTTTTTCACACACTCATAATCGAGTGTGTTGTTGAAAAGAACGACCAAGCATTGTCCCTCGTTGGTCCTTGTTATTGTAAGGCCGGGGACTTTGTCGCACCCACGGAGCTTGGTATTTATCGCTTTTCTTTTGTTCAGGGAGTAATTCTTTACAGCCGCCGGCCGCAGTCCATCCCGTCTTCTTGTCTGGCTAGCTTCTTCTACATCATCTTCTACATCATCGTCTCTACTACAAGATAACATTGTCAGCTTCTGATGCAATACATTATGCCAGCCATTGTAGTCACACCGGGCCACACGATGACCTAGTTACAATGAGCCGCGTGGTCACGGGCTAGGCCAGTATTGGATATATGTTATATATACTGTTCTAACATTTTGATAAATATTTAACAAACTACATGGATTTTTAAAATTTTACATATTTCACCACAAGCACAAACACAAGTGAAATCCAATGGTATCCATTTCACGTCACAATCTTATAAAATGACACTGGTAAAAATCCAAATGTAGGAGCTAAAATAAACACGTCCGATCACATTTGACTTAGTGGAAAGAGAGATAGATAGATAGATAGATAGATAGATAGATAGATAGATAGATAGATAGATAGATAGATAGATAGATAGATAGATAGATAGATAGATAGATAGATAGATAGATAGATTACATTGTTTCTGTCTTCGCATGCAGATAAGCTCAGTCTTCATTTGCTGTTTTCCTCAACATTAGTTTGTCAGGCACCGATTTTTCACAGCCTGGATGGACTGGACAGCTTCGGTCGCAGATTTCTAACAACATTTCAATATAAGAAGACTTTTTCACATTTCTGATTGTGCAAAATTTCCCATTTATTTTTATTTAACGAAGATAGGATATTGTTCATGTTCGGAATCTGCATATCATTATTATACGAAGAGCAGTATTAACTTTATCGTCGATAACAAAGACTTTACCGAGTATAACAATATTTTTATCTAGTATAACAATAACTTTATTAAATATAAATAACAATACTTCATCGAATGTTGCAATAATTTTACAGAATATAACAATAACTCTATCGAGCATGACAAAAGTTTTGTAGAGTATAACAATAAATGTATCTACTATAACAATAACTTTGTGGAGTGTAGGATAATTATCGCATATAACAACAACTTTATGCAGTATAACAATAACTTTATGGAATATGACAATTTTATGCAGGGCGTTCGCAAAGTTGCTGTTCACTGGCTCGGCATCGATTCCGGTACCGTAGTGGTTTGTTAGTGGCTGCGGTGTCTAGGCCACATCTGTCTGCGTACGTTAGTGTGCTGAAGTCTTCTGTTGTGTAACATTCACTGTATTTAGTCTGTCTTTGTATTTTCAGTTGTTAAGCAACTTTTGAAGTGCACGACGAGAGAATTGTTTAAATCAGTCTATTCACTATGGTTCTTTCACTGGGGGGAACGTATTTTTCTTGTTGAGCACGTATTTCGGGAAAACAGTACATACATTTATTTAATGCGTGAGCAGTTTGTGAAGAATTCCCAGGAACATCCGTACTTCATCGCGATGTAGTTTATAAACTTATTGAGAAATTTCATGAAACAGGCTCAGTGTCAGACGCATATCGTAGTGGGAAACTATCTAAACTTAACGAGAAGTTATCGAACATTTCTGAATATATGCTTCCGAACCCATCAAAGGCTTTGCGAAAGTTGGCGCAATAGGAATGTATCGAGCTTGTAACAGCCCATAAAGCGGTTAGAGAAAATTTGAAACTCTTCCCATATAAAGTAAAAGCGGTCTAATAATTGCTGACGGCGAATCAACACGCTTAGCCGGCGACTCCAGCCACGGCAGGTAGATGTTGCTACCACAAAATATCACTACGGTATTGGAATCGATACTGGGCTAGCGCACAGCAGCTTTGCTAACGCCCTGTAGAATATAACAATAACTTATCCAGCATAACAATAACTTTATCTAATTTAAGAATAATTTTCTTCAGTATAGAAATAATTTTGTCGATTAAAGCAACAACTTTATCCAATACGACAATAACTTTAGCAAGCATAACAATAACTTTATCGAACACAACAATGGCATTATCTAGTATAACAATAACTTTATCAAGTGTAATAATGGCTTTATCGAGTATAGCAATAATCTTATCGAGTATAACAATAAATCTGTAGAGTAGATGAATAACTGTATGGAGTATAACAATAACTTTATCCAGCACACTAATAACTTTATCGAGTATAACAATAACTTTATCAAGTACACCAATAACTTTATCGAGTATAGCAATAATTTTATCGAGTATAACAATAACTTTATCGAGTATAACATTAACTTTATCCAGCACACCAATAACTTTATCGAGTATAAAATTAACTTTATCGAGTATAACAATAACTTTATCGAGTATAAAATTAACTTTATCGAGTATAACAATAATTTTATCGAGTATAACAATAACACCGTCAGTCTAACCATGATCACGGGTCTTTGGAGTATGTTTTGTATGGTGGTGCTAAACTATTTTTGGGCCCCCATACATACATACTGATTAGCTGTTCTGTTTTCATCCGCTACGGGGCCCAGTTAAACATGGAAACCCTTCCTGGCCCCGGGGTTGCGAACCGCCTGCATCTACTTCCTCCCGGCTTCTTTTTCTCGCTGGACCTGCCCTCAGAAATTAGAAATTAGAAGCAACTGAAACTTGTACTGTCCTTAAGTCCCCATTAACTTCTACTTGCGTTCTAACATCTCCGGCTTTCTCTATTTATGACCAACTGTCATCATCATCATCATCATCGTCATCATCAAGTGCCTTGTCGATGCACTTAGGAAGTCACGCTTCTCTACATATCTATCTCAGTCCGTGATATTTTCCATAATCTCAGTTGCTGAATTTTTGTTTTGCATTCGCGTAAGACTTTCTGTGATTTTTTTTTCTGCTTGTTCTCTTCATCAATGCATCTCTTCAGATTTATCTTTCCTGATGTTATAAATCCATATTACAAGAGCTTAATATTGAAGAAGGCTGGCTAGTAAAGAGGATTAAACAGAGAAAACTTAAATATTTTGGACACATTAAACGTCGTGAGAATTTAGAGAAGACCGTCTTGGAAGAGTGCATAATGGGAAAAATAACGAGAGAGGAAGACAAAGGCGAAGGTGGCTGCAAGACATCGTTGATAATCTGCAGATGGATGAATCAGAAGCAGGGCATCTTGCTTACATACGAGAGGCCTACAGGAGAGCTGTTAGGGAGGCAAAGTTCCGCAAGGGACATGCAAATGACTGATGACTGATGTTACGGTGTTTTATAAGTCCCTCCCCTTCTCTTTATAAGTCCAATGAATGATGACTGTTGTTTTCTTATGGTTTCTTTGGTTCCTTTCTTCATTTGCTTCTGTAAGACATTATTTGTCATCTTAGCTGTACATGGTACTCTTAACATCCTTCTAAGAAACCACATAGCTGTTGCCCCTAGTGATCCTCCCGCTGGCCCAACTATACTAGCAGCTTCTCAAATTCATATCATTGTTGCTCTAGTCTGCGGAAGCCCTGGCCAGGAATACCTAGTCATCAACGCCAGCCCTCTTCGCTCGTACAGGCTTACAAAATATCTGATGAAGCAAGTCTAAAACTGGGTTACACACACGCGCGCGAACTATGTCCAGGCGAGCTTTCTCGCATGCAACGTTCAGAAAGACTGGGGCATCGCATCATGTGCAGGAATGTCTACATGTCATAGATAATGTCCACATGACTCTGGTTACTTGGTCCATCATTAGCTCTGGTTACCTTGTCTCTGATACTGAACTGTTGCGAAAGGTAGGCAGATTTTGTTACTGATGATAGCTGTAAATATAAAAACTGGTGTGATGTTTCACGCTGTGCGATTGTGGTCCTTTTATTTGTGGTTGTTTTGTCATTAACTGTACCCTATTGATGATGTTTGTCTCTGTGGATGTCGCCACTGTTAATGCAACTAGATCTTCCATTACTGCCACATTCTCATTATCATCATCATCATCTCTTTCATATCACCTTTTGCTATCACACACACAATCGTCAGTACAGACTTTTTGTACGTAGTTTCGATTTCACATGTTCTCTCTTTTTTTTCCCCTTAACCCTTTCACTGCTAAACTAGTTTCCATGCTCTGGCAGAATAGATTTTGATGAACAATTCTGGTTGAAAGAAACTGGAAGGAAATGACTCTATGACTGAAAAACATGGATTTCATTACAAGTGTCCTGCTTTTTTTTTCATTTTATTTAGACTTTGCCTAAATATCGCTCTGAGAATTGATTACCATAAGTTTGCAAGATCTACCAGCTCTCCCAGCGACTTTCTGGAGACTTAAACTTTATGTCATAATTTTACTATACGAGTTTTATTATTTACGTTCATATTTTGTTTTATCATTTTAGAGACTCATTCAACACAGAAAAGAGTTTTATATTTTTTTGGTATCTGAGTGTCCTTTTTTGCATTTCCACCCTTCTGTATCATATTAAAAGTCCTATTTTGCGTATTTTAAAAAAAAAAAATCACAGCTTCATAAATTTACTTTCTGTGTTTGAACATATGTTCTGTAAGTTTTAATCTTCCTTGTGATTGCTTTTACAGTTCTGTATCCAATTTCAGGAGTCCAATTTTCACGTTTTAAGAAGCATGTGTAGGTTATAATGATCCCATTTTCAATATTTGGCTTGCTATTTCTCATCTTATGGAGTTCATTTTCACATGTTCGAGTTTCGTGTATTTTAATTTTTTTTTTTTTAATAATGCAACTTTTATGTCAGCAAGAAATGTAAGCCATCAAGGCCGAGCAAATGTGAATAAAGATCAAGATAACTAAGAAGATGAATGCGACTTTCCTATCTTTGAGGGCTTTTTGTCTTTTCTCATTCCTCGACGACCATTTTCTCCTTTTGTGAGGACTTTATTTTCTGTCGTTCTTTGACGGCTATTTTCTCCTTTTTTTTGTGTTTTTGAGGACTCTTTATCTTTTCTCGTTTTTGACGACTATTTATCTTTTTCTGATTTTGATGACTATCTTTTTCTCGTTTTTGACGACTATTTATCTTTTTCTGGTTTTGATGACTATCTTTTTCTCGTTTTTTGACGACTATCGATCTTTTTCTGGTTTTGATGACTATCTTTTTCTAGTTTTTGACGACTATTTATCTTTTTCTGGTTTTGATGACTATCTTTTTCTCGTTTTTCAGGACTATTTATCTTTTCGTGATTCTTGACGACTATTGTCTCCTTTTTTTTTTTTGAGGACTCTTTATCTTTTCTCATTCTTTGATGACTATCTTTTTCTCGTTTTGGACGACTATTTATCTTTTTTCTGGTTTTGACGACTATTTATCTTTTTTCTCGTTTTTGAGGACTATTTATCTTTTTCTCGTTTTTGACGACTATTTATCTTTTTCTCGTTTTTGACGACTATTTATCTTTTTTCTAGTTTTTGACGACTATTTATCTTTTTCTCATTTTTTGAGGACTATTTATCTTTTTCTCGTTTTTCAGGACTATTATCCTTTCTCGTTTTTTGAAGACTATTTATCTTGTCTGGTTCTTGATAAACTAATTACATTTTCTCGTTTTTTGAACACTATCTTTTCCACTTTTTTGAGGACTGTTTATATCCTCTGGTATTTTTTAACGCTTTATTCTTTTCTCGTTTTCTAATGACTATCTTTTCTCATTTTTTAAAAGATCATTAATCTTTTCGTTTTTTTTTAAATTATTGATTTTTACTTTTTTTATGGAGTGTTAATCTGACCTCGTTCTTTGAATATTTTGTATATTTTCTCCTTTATGTGGATTATGTATCTTTTTTTCGTTTTCGAAAATTATTAATCTTTTCTCGTTTTTGAAGACTGTGTATCTTTTCTCGCTTCTGAATATAGATTATCTTTTATTGTCGTATGAGACAGCTTACCTTTTCTGGTCGTCTGAGATAATTTAGCTTTATTTGTCTTTGAAGACAGTTTAGTTTCCTTGTTTTGAAAACAGTTTAGTTTCCTTGTTTTGAAAACAGTTTAGTTTCTTTGTTTTTGAAGACAGTTTTTATTTTAAAAGACGGTATAGTTTTATCGTTTTTGAGGACGGCTTAGTTTTTCTTGAAAACAGTTTAGTTTTCTGGTTTTAGAAGACAGTTTAGTTTTCTCGTTTTTTTGAGGACAGTTTAGTTGTTGTCGTCTTTGAAGAGAGTTTAATTTTTGTCGTCTTTGAAGAGAGTTTAGTTGATATCATCTTTGAAGATAGTTTAATTCTTTTGTCGTCTTTGAAGAGAGTTTAATTTTTGTCGTCTTTGAAGAGAGTTTAATTTTTGTCGTCTTTGAAGAGAGTTTAGTTGATATCATCTTTGAAGATAGTTTAATTCTTTTGTCGTCTTTGAAGAGAGTTTAATTTTTGTCGTCTTTGAAGAGAGTTTAATTTTTGTCGTCTTTGAAGAGAGTTTAGTTGATATCATCTTTGAAGATAGTTTAATTCTTTTGTCGTCTTTGAAAACAGTTTAGTTTTCTCGTTTTTGAAAACAGTTTAGTTTTCTCGTTGTTGAAGACAGTTTAGTTTTCTCATTGTTGAAGACAGTTTAGTTTTTTTCTTGTCTTTGGGGACAGTTTAGACTTTTTTTTTCGTGATTGAAAAGTTTTAAAACACGGGCGAAGATAATGTCCGTCTTGGCAGTCAATGACGCAGAGCTGACACGTCGGCGTCATGGCTGACGAACTGTAGCTGATCAAGACCCTGTCTCATCTCTCCGCTGGTACCGCCAAAAGCAGGACTGGTCTGGCTAACGGGGCACTAATTTCCATAGCCCCACGGTGGTGGAGTCTGCTTAATAAGCATCGGTTTGCTTTTTAGTTCCACGGAGGGACTGAAAGATTAGCCGCCACAATCCGCTCCCAAGTCCACACGATGCTGTGCTTCAATGTTTCCAAGAATCGGCTGCATAGAACACCAGCTAGCAAGTCCAGGAAAACAGAAGAAGAATGAAAAGAAGAGGAAGAAGAAGACGAAAAAGTCAGCTCGATATCTGCTGTTTAAGTAATTTTATGGATTTACTGATCATCCGTTTACTGACAATTACTTTGTGGATCATAAATTTACAGATCATTAATTTGCCGATGATTAATTTGTGAAATCATCAATGTACAGATCATTCATTGGAGGATCATCAATTTACTGATCATTAATTAACAGATCTTCAATTACTGATCATCAATTGACCGACCATACTGATCATTAATTTACTGAACAGTTTCTCTCATTCCTGGTTCTGATTGGCGTAAGATGCTCCGGCGATGTAGTGGTTAAAACACTGGCCTACCGACCTATCTATCTTGGGTTCGATTCCCCCCCCCCCACAGGAGGAAATTTTCTCCCGTCTCACCGACCGGTCCCAGGGTGATCCTAGCCTTCAGAAATAGGTTACTGGGCCGCGCCTTCCAAAGCAAAGTTACCGAGGACAAGTCCTGGCCTCTCTAGCTCACAATCCTGTAGTTTAGTAATCTGATGTGCTATTGCCTTCACTTATCCACAGAATGCAACTGTCCCGAGACCCGCCTTATCTCCTTTGTAACAGTAATTTGAAGCATATGGACAGAATTACAAGAATAAGATTTTTAAGGGCATGCATCTTTCCCATCGCAACATATGCCTGTGAGACCTGGACTTAACAAAACAGCTGAGAAACACATAAATGCCTTTGAATGTAAATGCTACAGAAGAGTTCTTCAAATATCATGGACACAAAAAAAAAAGAAAAATATATCCATACTGCAAGAACTTAATATTGAAGAAGGCTGGCTAGTAAAGAGGACTAAGGAGAGAAAACTTAATATTCTGGACATATTAAACGTCATTAGAATTTAGAGAAAACCATTTTGGAAAGGTACATAATGGGAAAAAGAAAGAGAGGAAGACCAAGGCGAAAATGGCTGCAAGACATTATTGAAAATCTGCAAATGGATGCATCAACAGCAG